>CP139504.1:71949787-72549787 GCA_021014915.2 Artemisia tridentata subsp. tridentata
AAAACCATTATCCAACAATAAAGAAACTGAAACAACACCTCTAATAATAGATGGTGCATAATGACAATTGTTCAATACTAAAATTAAACCCGAAGGTAAAACTAAGTCAAATGTCCCTATGGCTTCAACTGCTGCACGTATGCCATTGCCCACGTACAAGTAGCATTCCCCATAGTTCAGCTTCTTCGCTCCTCTAAGCCCCTGCGATGTATTACAAATGTGAGTACTACATCCTGTATAATATATCCAGGCATTTTGCTTACGAGGAAAAGAAAATAATTCAATCATAAAAATACTTGAAGTGCTCGCGCCATTTGCAGCCTTGGCATTTTTATTCTTGCGACACTCCTCAAGCAGCAATGGACAGTCTCTCTTCCAATGTCCAGGAGTGTTGCAGTGGTGACAAGCAGCCGTATCCTTCTTGGGATAATCCTTCTTCACAGGAGGATTATGCTTCTTAGACTTCTGCTGATGGATCACAACCTGTTTTCCTTTGTCAGCTTTACCTTTGCCCTTCTTGTCCACATGTCGCGGTTTGTTGGGCTTAGTAATCCTGCCACCTTGAACAGCCATTACAGCAGGTGTAGGTGCCTTCTTTGAGAGTCCCTTCTCAAAGTCAATAAGCATTGCATGTAAATCACTTATTGTCTTCCCCGTGCAATGCATATTAAAGTTGCGCACAAACTCACCATACAATTCCTCATTGAGGGATCGATTGATGAGGCCAACTTGTACATCATGCACGTAACCACATCCGAGTGCATCCAATTGGTCCAGATATCCTTTCATCTCCAATACATGGGCACTCACGGGTTTACCAGCTTCCTGCTTACACTTGGCTAGAGAGTCTAAGACATCATACAACTCTGCCATAGGTGGCTTCTCAAACATACGTTTGAGCTCATTGATCATTTCCATGGGACCATAGTTCTCGAATTGCTTTTGCAATTGAGTGTCCATCCCAGATAGCATGAGACAAGCCACATCATTGTGCTTCTCATAATCAATGTTGTACTCCTCATGCTCAGCAGTAGAGGCAGTAGCAGCAGGAGCTGTAGGAAGAGGCTTACTAAGATATTCAAATCTTTTGGCAATTCTAAGAGTAATTCTCAAAGAACTGTACCAATCATTGAAATTTTTAGTCCCAGTCAACTTTTCTCTTTCAATCATAGTTTTGAAAGCAGAAGTCATGTTTGACATGTTAGTGTCGTCGGGTTAGGCCATTTCTACAGAAAAAAGTTCAAAAGTTAGTACTTTCGATAATTAATTTTTCAAGAAAATTAAACACCCATGGTAAACTACATTCACCATTTAATTTTCATTGAAAACTAGGATCCAAATTGACGTCGTTTCATCACATCAGCTTTGGCTGCTAGCAATGAAAGTACTCAATAAGGTATAGTGAAACGAACTCAATTGCCAATATCTAATTGCAATTCCTAGAATCATGGGACTTACATATTTTGCCAACTTCAGTTGCAAATGTAAGCATGTTTCATCCTCAAATCTTTATGCCTTGACGCCGTTTCATTACGTCAGCTTTGGCTGCTAGTAATGAAAGTGCTCAATTAAGTTAACCAACTTAAGAAACTGCAAATTGACGTCGTTTCATCACATCAGCTTTGGCTGCTAGTAATGAAAGTACTCAATTTACCCTTTGATTACCATCCCTTGATCATTACATCAGCTTTGGCTGCTAGTAATGAGGGCATCTAATCTCAGGTGTTTCCGTTTCATTGGATGGCATAAACTTAAATTTTAAGGGTATTTATTTTGATGTGAATCAAAAAATATGTACAAGATGTCATGCATTCATCTTGTATCATATGTTTTCTACAAAAACTATTTACTCATTAGCAGCTTAAAATCAACAAAATTTTAATTGATGGCGTTGAGAAACTTACAACTTTGCCTTAAGATGCTTCGTACATGTATAATGGTGTACTTGGTAAGTCTAATGTGACGCACAGGCGAGCGGAGAGACAGAATGAAGTCTCTTTGAGGCCACAATTTAATGCGAAACCAACCTTATACCCAATTTATAGTTTGTCAATATTAGGTCCGCCGCTTCGACCATTATGTACAGTTGCATCAATCAATTAAAAACTTTAAGATTTTAAAGCTTAAAACATTTATGTAGTAAATTATTAAATTGCTAGTCTCGCCTGGGAGCAAATTACCGTGCGAAGCGAACCACTATCGGCACATAAGACTTGGCAATAATTAATTTACCACAAATGTTTCATAGTTATTAGGTTCATTTATTTTTTATTCAAAAAATTACCCTCTTTGATGTTTACAATCCATCATAATTAAAACAAAAAAGATCAAGTAATTCAAAAAATAAATAAACACATAATAACACATATATGATATAAATCATATAGCCATATGCAAACCTTTTGATAAACCCAATTAATAATCTCTATGTGAATTTTAATGTATATAATTAATAAAACTCCCATTGGTTTTCGAGCTCATTGTACCCAATGGACCACAGGCGCCAATAAATTGACCGCGTAAGTTTTAATAATTACATACCACATTGCACATAACTGATTCATTAATATATATAATTAGGTTTTACCTAATTTTAGATTTATCTAAAAACATGTAGCACATAAACAAAACCTAATCCATAATTCTTTGCATGAAGAATTATGGATCAATCAGGAACGTAACCCTAACTACTCAAATAAACACATAGCACAACATGTTCTTAATTTAGGATTACAAACTAATTAATTAGTCAAAATAGGGTCAAAACCCTAACCCTAAATTCTAATTCGATTTTTATTAGTATGTTTTCTACAAAAACAAACCCTAAAAAATAAAATCGACATAACATGTGTATATAAATCAAGATTTGATTTTTATTATGCGTTTAGGTAATATCATTAACATGTTAAATTGGCTCATGATGTCACTGTTGGAATTTAAATAGCATGTAACACATCTAAATAAATAAACACATCAAGAGAACATAGCGGAAGCAAGATCGTATCTAACACATATAATGAATTACCGAAAAAATAAATAGAGTTACCTCGAGATCCTAGCAAGAACAAGGATCACTCTTCTCATCTAATCACAAGATCAACAAATAGGATTAGCGTGGAACCCCTTACCGTTTTGTTCCTCAATCCAAGATGAACAACTAAAGTGAGTTGTTACCGAACTCTTGTACACACGTACTATAACCGATCAAGCAATAATGCTAGTGATTAGACACATAAAACCAAAACAATATTTTTGCTACACAAAAAACTATGGATCGACCTATAGAATAGGATCCGATAGGTTTTGGAGTTTAGGAAGAGAAAAAACACAATTTAAGGTTATAGTATTACACAAGGTAACATAACAAATAACCCTTGATGTGTATTTATAGTGTTTGGTTTTCTTTAGGAACAAGCCAACCGATTTAGGGTTAAGAACCCCTAAGGCCGATCGGCCAAGATTTCTCCCCAAGAATTCTAGATTCTTCCAATCCCAAATTTCACTAATAGTCCTTCCACTATTCCCTAACGGTCGTTAATCAACACCGTTAAGTACATAACGTCCGTTATGTATCATTTCGTGCCCAAATAATTAATATATACAATAATTATACATATTAATTATTTACTTGATCATTCATACGTAAAGTGTACAATCCCCCAATCCCATGTTCGAATCTAGACATACACGTTAATATTTTTTCATTTAACTCTAACACCCATATCATTTAATGGACCCTAACTTGGTTTATGACTTAATCATTGATCCAACCACCTAATATATAGACGTCTTGTATGAATTTATAAAATAGTGAGCTACATAGAGTATATAAAACTAAACTAGCAAGGTACTCGCACGTTGCGGCGCTGGATACTCTGAAATAAATTTTTTTGGTAAATCATTTATTTTAGTTTATTATGTTTTTTTTTGGGATTAAGTCGTAGAATAGCAACGAACTTTTCAAAGTGTCTCGTTTTGGTACGTGTACTTTTTTTAAGTTGTAGAATAGCAACGAACTTTTCAAAGTGTCCCGTTTTGGTACGTGTACTTTTTTTAAGTTGTAGAATAGCAACGTACTTTCCATAAGTGTTCCAATTTGGTACGTGCGATTTCCATAAGTGTTCCAATTTGGTACGTGCGATGGCGTACCAAATTGGAACACTTATGGAAAGTACATTGCTATTCTACAACTTAAAAAAGTACACGTACCTAAATGGGACACTTTGAAAAGTACATTGCTATTCTACAACTTAAAAAAAGTACACGTACCAAAACGGGACACTTTGAAAAGTTCGTTGCTATTCTACGACTTAATCATTTCCTTTAGTTTATTATGTTTTTTTTTGACACTAAATTTACGGATATCAAAAATTTCATGTGACGTATTTCTACTCCTTAACTAAGGAATTCATTTTGTCGTCATTTTTAAGCGATTCATATAACATGAGTCCGTTTGGCCCGTGCACGTTCGGGCTCGAGTCCTTTTGGCCCGTTGCCCGTTCGGGATTGAATATTTGTATAATATGCTATATTATTTGTATTAGTGACATTTAATGCATTAATTGTATTTAAGTTGGTTGTACAATTAGCTTGATAATTTGTATATATATATTTTTTTATGTAAATGGTGTTTTAATAACTGTATTAATTGTATTTATTGACCAGTTAATTTATGAATGTAATTGTGCACAAGTAAATTGTACATTTTGCTTTAGTATTTGTATTCATTTAAAAATTTGAACCACATTAATTGCTCATTTAAAACTAAAATAAAGAGTGTTTTTGTGTTTTAAAGTATTGTATCTTATGCTTTAAAAGTTGTACGTCTTAATTTTAAGAAAGAGAGTGTTTTGTGCATTATATGTAGTATAGATACTTCAGCGTATTCAAAAAGAAGACAAAGGTATTGCGAAGTAAAATAGGAATTTATGGGTAAAATTTGAGCTAAAAAGCTAGGGAACATAATGGGTGTAGGATCACATGCACATCACCTTCTTTTTCTTCTATTCTGGTTCTGGATGGTATCATATACATGAAGAAAAAGAAAAGTTTGTAATCATGCAAAGGCTACTACCAAACCACTAATCATCAAAGCTGCATTTCCATATGATGTTGTGCAGCTCTTTTAGGCTTCCTTTATTTTTTTTCAGTTTTCAAAACCTTGCATCATCATGTTGTGATATCCATATTTGGGTTGTATACATGAATCAGCATGATGAAATCACACAACATCAAAACATATATAGTTTCCAAATGGATTATAAGGACCTTGGTCCATCTGTTTTCTATACTTCAGTTAAGGACAATTGCGGAAAATAACAATATGCTTTCACACTATATCTTGTAGTAGCACATCACTTTTAAATAATACTCCGTACTGTAATAGCGTACAGTATTTCGTTAGTTATTAGTAGGGGTGGCACTTCGGGTCGGGTTCGGGTTAGCGGGTTCGGGTTGTCAGGTCAGAAAACCTCAACCCGAACCTGACCCATTTAAATCATCGGGTCAGCTACGTCAACCCTAACCTGTTTACACGTAACCCGAACCTGACCCATTTAACCCGTATATATACTTGGGTTGACGGGTTAAATAGGTTACACAGGTTAAATATGCTAAACGGGTTTCGGGTTGACCCATTTAACCCGTTTTATATACAAAAGTTAGCACATTATATGAGTTAAACAGGTTAAACGGGTTAGCGGGTCGACCCATTTAACCCCTATAATTAAATATAAATAATTTTTAATTTAATTAAAAAAAAAATCTTAAACGGGTTGGCGGGTTGACCCGTTTATTTTATTCCCAACCAGAACCTGACCTGTTTAATAAACGGGTTAGATATGTCGACCCAAACTTGACCCGAAATCTATTTAGCTCAACCCGAACCTATTAATTTTCGTGTCGGTTTCAGGTCGTGTTTCGTATCAGGTCAGAAATTGCCACCCCTAGTTATTAGTATTAGCCTCATACTATATCTTGTAGTAGCACATCATTTATCAAGCTCATGAATGACTACACCATTTGCATGTATATATGTATTGAAAATATTCTCTATCAATCAATTTTATTCCGGTTGTGCGAATGGGCATGGTAAGGGTGAAGCGGCGACACCCCAGGCTTGCGCCTGTCAGGGCTCATGAGGGGCGCATGTGCTGACTTGTCAGCCCATAAGCCCCACCTTGGTAGAGCCTCGTTTTGTTGTCCATCAAAATTATGCATTAGGCCAAGGTTTCTATCAGAATAACTTTTAAGCCAATAATACAAAAGGAGAATTCCATATATATATCCCTACAAATCTTCAGAATTACATATATATCTAAATTAAGGGATGTAAAATCGCTATGTCGGTTCTCTTCCTCACAAGTCATAACTAATTTAGGATATTCTTTCATATTATTTTTCCCGATTTCAGTATTCCGGTTAACAGTTAATTAGGAAGTTGGTTTGTACGTAGTTTCGTTGAGTGCTAGCAATTTTAAACAACAAATGTGTAATTAGCAGGGACAATTTCCAAACAATAACAGAATGCAGTAACAAAATAAGGTTTAAAAAAAAAATAATAATAATAAAAAAAAATTAGTTTCTCATTTTATTCTGCTTTAAAGTGGTGTCCTCACTCATGCATATTGAGATCCTACTAACTTGTTAAAGAAGCTTATTAAAAATAATTAATCGGCCCCACTGTGTTCAATTATTCAAATCTTAGAATCACATTAAAAAAGTTTTTACTCAAACATGCACTAATGTTTCTTGTACTTCTCCTCAATCCAAGGGATTCTATTCAATTTATAATTGTGGTGAGATTATCATGGAAACAAGAAAGAAGATTTATAAGATGACAACAAGGTCCCACCAAACTGAATTATGAGTGTTAAGTACAGTAAGAGCGTTTGTTTCGTTCTTTTCGACTGAGATGTAGGAGTCACCAATATCTATTATATTTATTTGTTTTTTGGCGTAAAAAAAAAAAATAAAAAAAAAAATAAAAAAATACTGAATTATGAGGTGTATAGTTATGATTTGGGATTGGTTATTAATACACCTTCTAAAATGATTGTAATATCTTTTTAAATTTCTTTTTATTTTTTATTTCTTTTTTATAATCTTGTTTTAATTATAAAAGTGTGAAACATAAAGTACTGAACAGAAAATATAAATTTGAAAAGTTAAAAGTAGTAAAACACAAAAGATGCAGATAAAAAAACTATAAAAACTGTTTTTTCTTGTTAATAGAGTGGGTAAAACTATCGAAAAAGAATGCGGAACATAAAATATAAAGTTTGACAAGTCAAAATTAGTAAAAGACAAAAGATTCGGAACAAAAAACCACAAAAAGTTATCTAGTCCTGTCAATAAAGTGGATACGCGGGGGAAGGGGGTTAAGAGGGGTAAGGGGATACCAATAGTACTACCCTTATGATTATTAAGAAAGGCTTTCGCTAACTACTAAGCTAATTTAGTTTTTAAGAGTCTTTGATAGATTGAAACAATTATTGCAATTAGTGTAAGCGTTAAAGTCTTGTCGATCATAGAAATCAACAAGCATTACAAAAAGTTCTATCAGAAAAGAAGACTTGTAATGACTAAATCTACTGAAGACTATATTGTTTTGCTGATTTGTAATGTTAGTGGATCAGCAAGAAGTGACAAAGTCTTGATCAATGTTTTAAAAACCGGATTTTTCGTCGAACTGGTCGGTCAGCCGGACACCGGTCGAACCGGTTGAACCGGCCGGTTCAAACCGTTTGGTATTTTTATTATTATTTTTTTAAATGCTACTAACTTCAAAAAAAATGTATTTTATTTTTTATTTTAAAGAAATAATGTGTTTTAATGTTCAAAAAAAATAAAATAAATAGCATTAAAGTATACACATCATCATAAAAATTATAAAAAAAAAATCAAAAAAAAAAATAAATAAATAAAAAAAATTCAAAACCAGTTGAACCGGAAAAACCGGACGGTTCTAACCATAGAACGGTACCTCTAAAAAACCGGGGTTTAAAGAACCGGCCGACCAGCCGGACACCGGTTGAACCGGCCGGTCCGGTCCGGTTTTTAAAACATTGGTCTTGATGGGTTTCATGTGTCGTAGTCCTGTCAAATGTTACGTATAAAGGACATCACAGTTGTCTCAAATGTACTAAAGTGGGGTTTGACTCTTCTCAAGAACAAAAGAATTTAAAGGAATGTGTACTTATCCATTAAATGCTTGACACGTCTAAAGTTCTCACATAAACCCACTTCAGATAGGCCTATAAAAGATAATGTTTGTCAAGAGTAAACGTACCTCTTCACATTACTCTATTATAAATTTGGTAAGAGGGTAAGAGGATACCAATAGTACTACCTTTATGATTATTAAGAAATGTTTTTCCTAACTACTAAGCTAATTAAGTTTTTCGTAACTACTAAAATAATGTTTGTCAAGGGTAACCCTTTTACAACAAAAATAGAGCTAATTAAGTTTTTAATAGTCTCTAATAGATTGAAACATGCAACTAGTGTAAGCGTTAAATTCTTGTCGATTATAGAAATAAACAAGCATTAAAAAAAGCTCTATCATAAAAGAAGTATTTAAGATTATACTGTCTT
Source organism: Artemisia tridentata subsp. tridentata (assembly GCA_021014915.2). Classification (NCBI taxonomy): domain Eukaryota; kingdom Viridiplantae; phylum Streptophyta; class Magnoliopsida; order Asterales; family Asteraceae; genus Artemisia; species Artemisia tridentata. The sequence continues at coordinate 71,958,383 of CP139504.1, forward strand.
GCTGATGCGGTATCAACAAGCAGATCACATGAAGCATTTTGTAATGTTAGTGGATCGGCAAGAAGTGACAAAGCCTTGCTGGTTTCCATGTGTCATTTCTCTCTCCTAGTAAAAGATGATAACATATTTTGCAAATCAAAATATCTTTTGACTTATAGGCGGTACTTTACAAAGGCAAAAAAACAGGATAAAGAATACTACAAGGAAGTACAAAATGAATTTAATGGGTTTGACTCTTCTCAAGAACAAAAGAATTTAATGGAATGTGTATTTATTCATTAGATGCTTGACACGTCTAAAGTTCTCATGTAAACTCACCTCGGATATGCTTATAAAAGATAATGTTTGTCAAGTGTAAATGTACCTCTTCACATTACTCTATTATACATTAGGCGTGCAGACGACGCCGTTTAGGGAGTAAAAAAAAGCGAAACGACGTCGTTTTGTGCTACGACATATCGTTTTGTGGTTTTAGACAGGTTGTTTGGTAATTGGTTCATTAGATGTTGTTTGTTGGCCCATTTTCGTTTAGGGTGCATGTCGTTTTGTGGTTTTAGCGAGGTCTTTTGGTAATTGAGTCATTAGATGTTGTTTGTTGGCCCATTTTCCTTTACGTTTAGTAAACTAGGCAATATACGTGTCTTCTTTAATAGATACGTGTCTAAACCTTCATCTTTCTCTCAGATCCACATAGTATCAAAACACATGCAAACTTCATCTCTCTTTCTAAATATACACACATTGGTGGCTTCATTAAGCTGGGTTAGATCTGAAGAAGTGGTGACTATTATGTGGATTTGGTGGTTCAAAATTGGAGATCAAGGTCCCATTGCCATCAAATCGGTTAACATATGGTATTTCGGTTTTCTTTTTAGTTTGTATGCTATTAGTGGATTTGTCGATATGTGTTTTGTTTCTTTAAACTTTGTGATAAGTTTGATATGTGATCATAAGGTGTTGATTTTATATGGTGCGGTACAAGTTATATTTTATTTGGCTCTGATGATCGTTTTTTTTTTTAATTATTTACTTTGTATGCTATTAGTGGATTTTTGGATATGTGTGTGTGTTTATTTAAGCTGTGTGATATCTTTTAATGTCTGATATGTGGTCATAAGTGCTGATTTTATACAGTTTGTATAATATGTGGTCATAAGTGCTTCATGATATCCTTTAAAGTCTGATATGTGGGTCATAAGTGCTGGTTTTATACATGGTGTATAAGTTGTGGTTATAACCGTTGATTTCATAAGTGCTACAAGCTGTGTTTTATTTGGCTGTAATGATCTTTCAATATATCTTTTTGCTGTGCAAAATGGTGGGATGGTTGAGTGCGGGGTTGACTCGGCTTAGCAACCACTATTATCATAGTCAAAATGATAAGGGATTTGTGGTTATGTGTTTGTATTTTTTATACAAATGTCGTCGTTTTGGGAAAAGCGTGGTCATTTCGAGCTCTTATTAGATGTGTATAGTCATAAGTGCTATAAGTTATGTTTTATTTGGTTGTGAGAAAATGGAAGGATATCTTGATCACGGTGTAATGTACTTGTCGTGATATCTTTAAATTTGTATGTATCAGCTGTGTATAAGGTGTGATCATAAGGCTGATTTTATAAATGTTGTTTTGCTGCGCAAAATGGAAGGATGGTTGAGTGCGAGATTGACCCGCCTTAGCAACATCTCACACAAATGGCTCAACAACAAGAACAAGTTCAGGAAGAAAAACCACAACTCACAAATGAACAAATCCTCCCTGATCAACAATTTCTAAGATATGGAAAAAGTAACTTCCTATTTGCCTTTGAACATTTCAAATGTGATCAGACGATCATAGTTGAAATTCTTAAAAATCATCCGGTATTCCCGCACTCTTTAACACAACACATTACATCCCAGAAATCTATATTCAACAATTTTGGAACAACATTCACCTGATGGATGAAACCAAACCCCCTACTCTTCAAGTGACAGTAGATAGACATACTACTGTACTCACTTCTGAATCACTATGAATTGTGCTACAACTACCAGTTGCAAAAGATAATGATCATAATGGATTTGAAGTCTTGCCAACTTCACAAGAGCTGGTAGAATTCTTTATAACTCTCGGTTTCAACACTGAGGCTAAAATGATCTGACTTACATCTGATTTTAAGAGAAAGTATCTTCCAGGGAGATGGGCTGCGCTCTTTTCTATTCTCTACAGTTTCTTAACAGGAAAAGAAGCTGGGATTGATGCTAGAAGATTTATGGTTTACCAAATGATGTATGGTGTCGTAAACCAATTCCATTTTGACTATGCTTCTATAATATGGATTGAGCTAGTCCAAAATGGTCCAAGGGAAGAAGAAGAAGGAGGTGACGAAGAAGAAGGGACCTTATATTCCTTTTGTCAGATTTATTAGGCTGTTAATACAAGGCTTGATGGCAACTAAAAAAGTCTGAGCAAGATACAACAAAAGAATTGTTAAATATAATAATCTACACAACTTGCAACCTGATGCGAATGCAATGAAGAAGGCACCAATGCCTATTCCTCAAGATTTGCTCGATCTTGCTGACAAGGAGACAGACACATATAAGGAGTACATAGGTTTAGCTGGCACTTCTATAGAAAACTCAGAACTGAGCGGACCTTCCCCAGAAGCGCATAGGAGAATAGAAACTAGCACCCAATTAGGATTAGGGAAGGGGAGAAAGAAGCAGAAGGCTGATAAAGGTGGGAAGAAGAAGTTGATGTAAATTCACGAATTCGCCGACAAAGTAAACTCTAGAGATGAAATGCAGGAAGATCTTGATAGAGATCTTAATTTGAGCGCTGAGATGTTTGAGAAAACAAAAGAAGGTGGAGAAATGGAAGCAAATAGGCAGTATAAGGATGATGATGATATGGAGGGCAAGGAAGCTGAGAAATAGGATAAGGAGGATAGAGAGAAAACTAAGTTGGATCATCAGGATGATGACGACCAACGTGATTGTAGAAAACTAGAAGGGGGTTGAATAGTTTTACCAATTAAAACATCGTTTTAAAACTTATAGATCGACTTATTCCATTCTAGTTTCGACGTGTTGGATATTGATAGTAATATAAACATATAAACTAAACTACGAGATAGAGTTAGAGAGACACAACCACAACACGAGTATTTGTAGGACCTTAGATCTATAACCTTATCACACAATATTGATGCACAAAGATGGTGGCAAGAGATGTAGGTGTCGACTTTTAGAGAGAGAAACAAGAGAGATAAAAATAATAGAACTTTTATTAAAACACACACACTTACACACTCAAGCACACACTTAAAAAAGAGGCAAGGGTGCCTTTTATACTTAGGTTCATATGCCTCATGGGCTTTGCCATGGGCCTTGGATGGGCTTGGATTGGATTGGACTTTACATAAATGACTTAACATATAATACTAACCTATTAGATTAGTCCAATCCATGAGCTCATTAACTATTCTATTATATATTCTACGATACATTACAAAGTTATAAATAAGAGAATGATCATCACTTCTTTTTTCATTTCTTTGATGCTAACAATCTCCCCCTAAGGGGTGGTCATTCGAATGATGCTCCACGTGATTAGGTCTTTCGTCTTATGGGTCTTGAACTTTGTGTGTCATCATAGAATACTCTTGATTCTTTGTTCCTTTATGCTTTGTGATCTTTGAAGTAACGTCTATTGATCTTTCTTGCCTTTGATCACATCTTCACATGTTTGCAGTGTTGTCTTTTCCAACATACTCATACTTCTTGGTAAGACTTTGAACTTCATACTTATGTCTTCCTCAATTGATTCATGAACTTGTTCTTTACTTCTTGATTAGCTATTTGATTTTGACGTAACTCATTTTCTTTAACTTGATCTCTTTGTCTAGAACGTTCTTTACTTGAGCTTGTTGAGGATGAACTTCATAAGTATGAGTATCTGGAGGTGAAGATGTTTGATATCTGAAATGATGGTGTATGGTCTTTCTCCAAGGGATTATCATCAGTAATTGCATAAAATGTTAGTTGAAATCACCAATCGATAATCGTGGACTTTTCTTTGAGAATTGACCACTACGATTGTTATACTGATGAATGTCTTAATTCCATTCACCTTAGTCGGGCACATCAGCCGTCCGTATCCGGTTAGGGACAGTTGTCATTACATAGGATAGATCAAAGTAATGACCCATGTCTTAAGGATTCAATTCATGAAATCAATCACCTTGGCGGGATTTCCAGCACTTACAGGTTTAGACTTCGAGAGAATTAACAACATAGTGTGAAAACCCTCTCTAATCCTTACAAAGGTTGTTCCTGAATTGGATACCCTCAAGAAGGCTTACAACAGATATACCGAAGTAACCCACAATTCAGGTGAGCCGCTGAAGTATACCGAAGTATCACTCCACGACTGTAGACCGTTTGAAACAAATAATCACCATCATGATGTATGTGGCAAGATCCGAAGATCTCATAAAGACTCTTGTACAACTTGTGTCCTTTTTGGCGAACACAAGTGTATGCTATTGGAAGTGTATCCTAAGAGATCTTTTGATGAATCTCATGGCTCTAGACTCGATTAGTGCGTTTTGGTTTTAGTCGTAGGAGGCATGGAGCAGACGGCCTCCTTTTTCAATATCAATACATCTCGGAGTGAGAGGTCGATAGATTATGCAAGGTTCTCCGTGAGAAATGAAACAAATATCTTTTAAGAGATACCTGAGTGGCTAGGAGGGGTTGTGTAGCGCGTCACTGAGTCCATGACGTCTTGTCTTCAATACCGGTATTATCTTTGTGATAACCGATAGCAGATGTATTGACCCGGTTTTTGTTCCTAAGTTTAATGGAGGGCTATTTCTTTTCACCCTTTTCACAAACTTTTCTTTTTAATTCTTCAACCCCTTATTTCTCCTTTCATCACTTTACTCCTTTTTTCAATCATACCTAAGGACTTCTAATTCTAATCTATTGGATTTGTCCTTGGGTAGGTTCCTCTGGCTCTGGCAGATCATAGGACATAAACATAACCATAATCACCTTATCACTCCATGATTATCCTAGGTTCATTGATCACTTGCCATAAAACCTTTTTTTTTTTTTTTTTTTTTTTTTTTTTTTTTTTTTTTTTTGTGTGTGAAAATATCTCAAAGTGTTTATGGATATAAAACACATTTTGTTAACACTTCGAGAGTTTTGCATTTTCTGAAATACTCCCCCTTCACATGTGCTTATGTGATTTTAAGATAAATTTGCACATGTTAGGTAGAGTTCGCACTTTTGAATTGATCGATTTTCAGTGAACATGAACGATTCGAGACACGCTTACATCACTAGTTAGACTAGCTTGAAATTATTACCCGTCCTGGTCAAGTTCAAAGAAAGTCTCTCGAGACGGTACATTCTACTTAGACAAGTCTTATTCGAGACACGCTTACATCACTAGTTAGACTAGCTTAAAATTATTACCCGTCCATGACAAGTCTTTTCGATTACTGACATTTAAGCTTCATCAATTTATTGGTTGTTTCTGAGTCGAGCTCTTTTGAGATTCAACCACAATCTTTAAACATTTTGATCACATTTTAATCATGTCTTCTCCCCCTCAAAAATAGCATATTCGTGATATTTTTGATATCAACTGATTAATGGAAAAACTTTTGGAGAGATAGACGGTGTAGCATGTTCATAAACACATAACACACATATGGATTGATTCTTGGTCGAATAGAGTAGAGAGAAAAGATGAGAAGTTGGGAACTTAGAGAGAAAAAGGAAATGTATTAGATTGAAGTAAAGGAAGTTCAAACCCTTCCCATGTGAGGGAAGGGGTATATATACTACTAGCTTAACTGCCCCGTGTGGGCTGTGGAGTGAGCTGACAGTGGGTAAAGACCCGACCCACTCCACGAATATTATAATAACTAAACTATTACTAATAATCCTAAGAGCTACTTAATTCTAATGAGTACTCGGGGTAATCGAGTCTTCATATGAATATTTATATTCCTAACAATCTCCCCCTAAGGGAGGTCACCCAGGAAATTACACTTTGAATTCAAGCATTCTATTATATGAATTTGTCTTCCTAGCTCGTAGTCTTTGATTCTTCAAAGTCATTAATCTTTGTACATTCAGCAGTGAACTTTTGATGTCTGATCTTTTGTCTTGGATGATCTTTGAGGCTTATTTGAGGTCATCATTCAACATACGTCTTCAAGTCATCCTTTTGCAGTATCGTCTCCATGTGATATTGATCTTTGGACTGACATGCTCACACTTTTCTGGATCATGATTTTCAGCATCAGAGTTGCGAAAGCAGTGTTGAAGGCCTTTCATTTATCATGATTTCTTGGATTATGATGATGAAGTGTGAGCATGGGGTGACGAATCGGCATCTTTTCAGCAATCATCTGCAACCGCCAGGGATTCCTGCATACGGCAGTTAGCAATAAAACGTCCGGTACTTACAGGTTCGGACTTCGAGATTGTTAACAGCATAGTGTGAAAACTTTCTCGAATCCTTACCAAGGCCGTTCCTAAATCGGATACCCCCGAGAGGGCTTACAAGATCTACCAAAGTACATCAACGATTAGGTGAGTCACTGGAGTTCACTCCATGACTGTCGACCATTTGAAACCGTCGTGACCACTCAGCGTAATCCACAAGGAATTACCGAAGTAACCTGCTTTCAGGGCTGTTTGATGTTGGCCCTGGCAGGAATTTCCATTAAATCACTGAGAATTACATTTGTAAGTTCCCTCATAAATGTTCTGGCAGATTGCTAAGATCTGCGTAGGAATCATAAGTTTACACCTGGTGTCCTTAATGTTGAACAACCAGTGTAGATGTATCAAGTGTTCCTAAGAGATCTTACAATGTATCTCGCGGCTCTAGACTCAATAAGTGCAATTTTGGTAGTCGGAGACTGGAGCGGTGTCTCCTGTTTCAATATCAACATAACTCATAATAAGCGGTTGATAGATTATGCAGGGTTCCCCGTGAGAATGAAACAAGTTCTTTTAATAGAACTTGAGTGGCTAGAAGGTTTAGTGCAGTACGTCACTGGGTCCATGACGTCTTGTCTTCAATACCGGTGTCACCTTAGTAACCACCAGTAGCATATGAAGTGAACCCGGTTTCTGCCCTAAGGTTGAATAAATGGAGGGCTATTTCTTTTCACCCTTTCTCATTGCATTTTTTTTTAATTCTTCAATCCCTTCTTTCTCCTTTCTCATATTACTCCTTTTTTTCATAATCATACCTAAGGACTTTCTAATACTAACTATTCGGTATAGTCCTTGGGTAGATCCCTCCGGCTCTGGCGGATCATAGGACGATTTTCCTAACCTTAGCCACCTTATAACTTCATGACTATCCTTTGTTGTCGTTAACCAAATCCTTGAAAAATCTCTCAAAGTGATTATAATTAAGAAACACTTTTTGTTAACACTTTGAGAGTTTTGAACTTTTTAAATGCTCCCCCTTAACATGTGCTCAGGTGTTTTTATTATAAATTTGCACATGTTTGGTAGAGCTTGCACTTTTTGAATTGATCCACTTTCAGTGAACATGACCGATTTGAGACACGCTTACATCACTAGTTAGACTAGCTTGAAATTATTACCCGGCCTGGTCAAGTCCACAGAAAGTTTTTCGAAACAGTACACTCTACTCAGACAAGTCCTCTTCGAGACACGCTTACGTCACTGGTTAGACCAGCTTGAAATTATTACCCGGCCAGGACAAGCCCTTTCGATTAACGACAGTTTTTGTTTCGTCAATTCATTGGTGAAATCTGATTTGCGTTCACATGAGATACCACCAAAGATACCACATTCTTTTTGTCACCACAAACCATTTGCTCCCCCTCAATATGTGCATTGATATACAAAAGAGTTTAGCACATATGAGAGAGCTTACATTTAAGTCCAAAACATCACATTTTTATGAGATTGCATATTTAAATCACATTCTCTCCCCCAATCAAAAATTTCTAACCTTTTGAGATTTTGTGATCCCAATTGATTTAAATAAGTTTAGAAAATATGGGAGAAAATGTGGTCTGGTTTAATATGTGCTGATAATGGAACATTACGATGCTCCCCCTCAATCTATGAGGGAGAATGTTAGTGTTAGGTATGATAGGTTTGGAAGATTTGAATTTAACAAAAATCATACACTAACACATAACGACCACATTTTATTCACTGCTTATTATGTACAAAGTGACATGTTTTGATGATATGAAATTTTGAAATCATCACTCTCTCCCTCAATCGATGACCCGTCTTCTATTTAAATAGCTGTAGTCATTGATTGAGTGATAGATTTTTTATGAAAAGTTCAATTCTGATTGATATTCAAAAATCATGGTACCACCAAGTTTAGCACAAATACTTTCCTGAAGAATCATAGATGGAAAAGTATCTGTAATGTAAAGAAGACTTCTCTTCTTATACAAGAAATGATGCACTGAAGCATACATCAAATTGAAGAAACATGGATATAAAGTAATCCATGCCCGAGTGAACTTCACCCAGTGGGAGGAACAGCCGTCTTTTTGGCGACGTGCTTTCCCCATAATAAAGAACGGGTTACAGTCTGAAGTAACTGCAAGCCGATAAGACATGTTTTAACAGTTTATTTGAACTTCTGCTCGAGCTTCATTTAAATTCCCGTGTCATTATTGAATGACATTTCTAGGGCCGTAAATGTTATCGGTAAACAGAAGACATGCCTAGAGCAACTATTTTTTGTATTTTTGTGTTTTTATGATTTTTTTATGGTTTTTGTAGGTTTTATATGTTTCTCTTTTCTTTTTGGTTTAAAATATATACAAATATATACAAGGATATATGAAGCAAATCCATTACTCCTCATTCTCTTCCTGAAGACGCTAGAGGGTTTCTGGCGTCAAACTCTTCATGCCAAGTCGCGGGAGAATAAATTGGAACCGTTCTCTCGGAAGTGCCTTAGTGAAGATATCAGCCAACCGAAACTCAGTCCTCACGAAGTAGAGTTCAACAATCCTTTTCTCAACCTGTTCCCTTATAAAGTGATGCCGGATGTCGATGTGCTTTGATCGGGAGTGTTGGACATTTTTGCAGCAAAGAGCTATAGCACTTTTGTTATCACAATACAGAGGAATCTTGTTGTATGCAAAGCCATAGTCCGATTGTTGGGATCTCATCCAAAGGATTTGAGCACAGCACGCGGACATGGCAATGTATTCAGCCTCTGTGGAAGATATAGACGTACTCATTTGCCTCTTAGATGACCAGCTTACTAACTTTTCCCCCTAAAACTGAGCACCTCCCGACGTACTTCGACGAGTATCTTGACACTCCGCATGGTCTGCATCTGCATAGGCCGTGAGTTCCATGGCGGTGTCCTTAGGATACCAGAGACCCATGTGAATAGTTCCTTGAAGGTATCTAAAGACCCGCTTTACCGCTTCCAAATGCTTTTTGGTGGGCTTAGACTGGTACCGAGCACACATGCATACAGCGAACAAGAGATGTGGCCTACTAGCGGTGAGATACTTTAGGGATCCAATCATGCTTCGAAACTTGGTTTGATCAACAGGGATCCCAGAGAGGTCTTCGTCCAACTTCGACCTCTCAACCATAGGAGTGTCAACAGGATCACTTGAATCAAATCCAAATTTCTTCAATATTTCATTTGCATATTTGGATTGATTAATGAAGATGCCTCCTTGGACTTTAAGAGATTTGTAAACCTAAGAAGAACGACATTTGTCCCATCATAGACATTTGGAACTTAGAACTCATCTCTTTAGAAAATCGGTCACATTCCATAGGATCAGAGGAGGCAAAAATAATGTCATCTACGTAGATATGGACATGAAGTAGATGTTTGCCCATTTTTCTAGTGAATAGTGTATGATCAACAAAACCTTTGGAGAATCTATTTGCCAGAAGAAAGTTAGACAAAGTATCATACCACCCCCTAGGTGCCTGCTTTAAGCCATAGAGGGCCTTTTTCAAGTGATAGACGTGAGTAGGATGATCAGGGTCCACAAATCCTTCAAGTTGACTCACGTAGACTTCCTCTTTCAAATCACCATTTAAGAATGTTGTCTTAACATCCATTTGGTAGACTATCATATTCTGACTGGCAGCATTAGCGAGAAAGATTCTGATTGCTTCAATTCGAGCAACCGAAGCAAATGATTCTTCCAAGTCTATGCCCTCTTCTTGTCGATACCCCTTTGCAACAAGCCGTGCCTTATTTTTCAGAAGATCAGCATGCTCATCGAGTTTCACTTTGAAGATCAACTTTAGAGCGATAATCATTGCATAATCTGGAGGAGGCACTAATTCCCACACTTCAAGTCGATCAAACTCATGAATTTCTTCTTGCATTGCAGTAAACCAGCAATATTTAGGCAATGCCTCTTGAAAGTCTTTGGGTTTGATTTTGGAGAGTACGGAATTAAAGAAACACCACAACGCATCAGTGGCAAGTTGCTTTCGTGTGGATACCGGACGAGAAGGATTTCCTATGATGTTGTTAATCAGATGATTGTTGGTCCATTTTCTGAGATGATCATGTGGTTGAGGGTAGTGAACTGATGTTGCCGTGTTATGATCACCTGAAGAAGATGTCTCAGTAGAAGATTCAGGAGCAAATATATTCTCGAATGGAGGTTCATCAGCAGGAGCAGAAGGATTCACTTCAAAAGAATTATATACTGTAGAGCCTTGCTGTACCAAAGGAGATTGAATGTTTGATGATGATGGTGAGTGACTGGCAGATGGTGCATCTTGACTGATTGAGACAGATATAGATGGACCCTCTGAATTTTATGGAATTGGAGCATCAGCAACTGGAGGTACAGGTGGAGCTTCCATTGTAGTATCAACCGTTGGTGGCTCAAAATATTCATCAAACATCGGATCAAACAACTTCTTCAACTCATCACTGGTAGGGGGTACATAAGGAACTGCAGGAGTGGGATGCTGTACAAGACTTGAACTAATTGGTCCAGGTGTCAATAAGTTAGGTGCGGGTCCAGAACTAGTTTGTCCAGGAGCCGTTTGCTCAGTCAGCTCATCGAATGTCACGTGAATAGTTTCCATGATTTGTCGGGTTCGTTTGTTGTAGATTCTGTATCCCTTGCTATCTGGTGCATACCCAACGAAGAAACCTACGTCTGCTTTAGCCTTTAGCTTTCCCAGATCCTGACTGTCATTTGTCGGGTAGCATAGAGCACCGAACACTCGCAGAAAAGAAAGATCTGGTTTCTTGCCATGTATCAGCTCATAGGGAGTTTTGTTGTGAAGAGTATGTATCAAGGATCGGTTTTTGGTGAAACATGCTGTAGCAATTGCTTCTGCCCAAAGAAACATCAGTGCCTTGGAAAATATTAGCATTGTTCATGCAGCTTCCACAAGAGAACGATTTCGTCTTTCAACAACGCCGTTCTGCTGAGGAGTACGTGGAACACTTTTTTGGTGAGTTATGCCAACACTTTCATAAAATTGAATGAATTGTTTGTTAACAAACTCAGTTCCATTGTCTGTGCGGATGATTCTGACAGTTTTATTGAGTCTCACTTGCAGCTGTTTAATCAGTTTGATGATAACTTCTGGAGTTTCGTCCTTGGTTCTTAAAAAATTCACCCATGTAAACCGAGAGTAGTCGTCGACCACCACAAGAATATATTTCTTCCCATTTATACTCTGAACTCTCATTGGTCCGCACAGATCCATGTGAAGGGTGTGAAGAGCTTCCATAATGTTGTTGACAGTTTTGGGTTTGTGAGTATGTTTCTTGCTTTTGCCCAGTTGACAGGCAGAACAAAGATGATCTTTTTCAAACTTTAATCTGGGCATGCCTCGTACAAGATCCTTGCGAGTAAATTCATTTATGGTACCGAATTTTAAGTGATTTAGACGACGGTGCCAAAGCTAAGATTTGGTCTTTGAGGCCTTTGATAGCAAGCAAATAGGAGAGGACCGCATCATTTCTTCAATAGAGATGGTGTATAGATTAGTGCCACGACTGCCTTTAAGAAGATCAATACCATCCAACTCTCTGACGAAACATGTGTGTTTTCTGAAAGCAACTTCAAGATCGGAATCACAAAATTAACCAACAGAAAACAAATTGTGCCCTAGTCCTTCCACGTAGTATACCTGGGAAATTTCACTGTCGCCAAACACATAATCTCGATAACCCACAATTGCCCCAAAATGGTCGTTCCCAAATCTAACTGTCCCGATAAACTTTTTAACGAAATTCTTGAGCCGTGAGCGATCCCCGGTCATATGTTTTGAGCAGCCTGAGTCCAAATACCAAAGGACGATTTGTACGACCTGCATTTGAAAATAGACAACGATGGATAACTGAAAAAGGTGGATCCCCACGTGCAATTGGGGTCCGTTTCGTTAGCACACACAAATTCTGGAACTATAGGAATTATAGATGCTATGGTATTCACAGTGGAAACTTCACTAGTAGATGCAATTGACCTAGTTGCAGGGCATTGTGTCACTAAAGGGAAAATTCGACCAGTTGGCTTCCATTCCTTAACATTCACTACTTTATGATTAGTCATTCTAGTTAAGGGGCACTGATCTCCTAAAGTGAATTTTCTTCTAGTGGGTCTCCATTGATAGCCAACATTAGCAAACACTTTTCCTGTTGCCTTCCAAATTTGTTTACTCAGTTTAGGTTTCCTAACATTCTTAACTGGGGTTCGTTTAGAAGACATCATGAATGACACAACACAATCATCATGATTACCAGAAATTAAGCATTCATTACATGTTTTGCAAACAGCATTAGAATTCGAATTAATTACAGTACGCTTAAAGCTAACACTAGAATCAACACGATTTGTTTTGTTCAAAGCAAACTTATTGTTCCTAGGGTGGACTTCTACTTTCTTTTCATGAGCACTCTTAGCCGACGCAGTCCTATCTTTCCTTGTATTGCGACTAGGCTTTGACCCGCTAGCTTTAGTGTCACTGTTCACTCCTGTAGAAGCAATGATGGGAACATTAGTTTGTTTCACTGCCATTTGTTTTTCCAGTTTTGATGTGCTGGGTTCAGATGTTTTCAGTGGTACATCAAAGGTAACATGCTTGTTCTTAGTCATTGATGAAGATACAATAAACCTATCTTGCTTGTTATTAATCTTAAGACATGTGCCAATAACATATTTTAAGAGTTCCTGAGACCGTTTAGTGAGGAAACATGCATCTACAACTACACTATCAAGTGGTTTATCTATCCTATCCTCTTCTACAATCTCACGAAGGGTATCAAGGCTATCCTTAAGGTGAGTAAGATATACTTGATGAGCAGACCTATTGTTCCTAAGGGGAAGCGGGATAGTCATAGCATCAATTGCATATTTTCTACAAGCAAAAACCTTTTGAACAACATTTTCATTAGTGATGATTGGCATTTTCCCTTTCACCTGAGTCTTTAGATTCTCAGTCTCATTTAGCAAAGAAGTTATCTTTTCATTGTGATTGTTACGTCTGACTTTAATCGAGTCATATAACTCTTTGTAATGCTGTTTGATTTTTGAATTTTCAGCTTGAAAACACTCACTTTCATATTGTAATTTATTGATGGTGTCTTGATAGTGAAAATTCTGAGAATCTGAAGACGATGGTTTATGGGTGCCCATCACATCACTCTTATTTGATTTTAATTGGGCAATTTGGGCCCTCAATTTTCAAATCGTGTTAGTGTGAGCTTGAATTTTTTCATCGCGTTTGCTTAATTCAAAATATGCATCAAATTCAGGAGCATCCAAAGATGTCTTGGCATTTGAGATTTTAGCTCTTTCTTCTAAATGTTGATATTTTAATTGCAAATTAAGATTATCAACCTCTAGTTTTGAAAAATGCCTGACCATGTTATCATGGTCATCGTTTTTGTTGATGCAAATAATGTTCTAAAGACGTTATTTATATCTTTCGATTACTTCACGTTTTGAGGATGACAAAACGTGAAATCACGATACGTTAAAATTAACGTAAACAAGTCTTTAATTGGAAGATCCCGTTTCTACGCAAATCACTCTAGAACAAAGTTACAACTTGAACTAGTGATCAAAGAAGTGAATTTATGTTTTGAGAATTCACATTTTAAATGGGACAAAACATTTTTTCGAAAATACACATGAAAAAATATTTTTGAAATATTAAGAAATGTTTTAATGGAAAAACAAGTTTGAAAATCACAACAGCTATTTTTCCCCCCAAAATCAGCTCCAACCTTCCCCAAATAAGTTTTCATCAGAAAAGACAAAATTTGGAACGTCCTAGTCTAGGACGGCTCCACGGTACCGTTAAATTTAACGGAGCCGTGGGGTATTTAAAGGAGCCGTCCGTACAAAATTTTCTGTAACGTTCAGATTTTCTTTGCCTATAAATACCCACCCCTTTCACAGTTTTTAGGCATCCTTTCACACACAAAACTTTCTGAGTTGAATACTCTCTTCACACTTTCTTTCTTAGATCATTTAGGTTAGTTTTTATTTTATTCAAGAGTGATCCAATCATCCTTCAAGTGATCCTCTTCATTCCTCTTCACTTGCAAGAGAAGAACACAAGTATCCAAGTTGATACAAGGTGTTATCATTCCTCTTCATTAGCAAGAGAAGAACACAAGTATCCAAGTAGATACAAGGTGTTGTCATCCCTCTTCATTAGCAAGAGAAGAACACAAGTATCCAAGTAGATACAAGGTGTTGTCATCCCTCTTCATTAGCAAGAGAAGAACTCAAGATCTTCAAGAAGACAAGAGTTGTAGTGGTTAGGTTTTGTAACACTTGTTACATCCTTGTTGTATCTTAGCATACATCAAGATTATCCTTCTTTTGTGAGAGTGTGAGTGAAGATCATAGTGATCTTAAGAGATAGTGAAGATCTCTTGAAGCCATTGGGCTTGTGTGTGAGCAGTCAAAGGATCTAGAGTAGTTAGATTAAGTAGAGTGAAGTGAGAGTTGATCTTTGTGATCGTGTCGAGATCTTGGTGATCTCTTGAAGCCATTGGGCTTGAGTGTTTGGTCACGTGGACCTTGGTAGATTGGTGCTAGCTAAGATTAGCACTCGACATTTAGCTTAGTGTCGGTAATAGGATAAGCGACGTGTACGGTTTTCTCCGCCTGAAGGGAGGTTGTTGACATAGTGCTTGAAACTCTCGAGTGTGGTACTCAGGGAGTGGAGTAGGGCGAAGAAGAGCTTTGTAGCCGAACCACTATAAATCCTTTGTCTCAGTTTGATCTTTCCCACTCTACTCTTTACTTTCATTAGTTTATATTAGTTAGTTTAGTGTGTAGTTCATATTGGTGTTGATTGGTTACACATAGAGTTCGAATCAAAGTTTCCAATAGCCAACTTTTAAAACAAGATTTTTAAAAGAATTTTAAACCGGTAAACTATTCAACCCCCCTTCTAGTTTCCCACAATTGGTATCAGAAGCCACGTCAGTCAAGTTGTTAAAGTATATTGTATTTTAAAACTTGAATCGATCAATGGATTCCGACAAATATCTAGAAGGGCAATCTATGCAAAGACCACCACTTTTCGAAACTGATTGTTTTATTTATTGGAAAACAAGATTCGAAACGTATGTGAAATCAAAAGACATTGATCTTTGGCATGTTATTACCGAGGGTGACTTTCAACCTATTCAAATGAATCCAGAAACTAAAAAGGATGAAATAGTTTCTTATGATAAACAAAGTGATGAACTTAAAAGGAAATTAGCCAAAAATAATGAGGCTAAAATGATGATTTATAATGCTTTGCCTAAAAAGGAATTTGAAAGAATTTTCATGTGTAATACGGCAAAAGATATTTGGAAAACTTTGTTAGTCACTCACCAAGGTAATAACCAAGTCAAAGAGAACAAGGTAGATCTTCTTGTTCAACAATATGAACAATTTTCCATTACGGAAGATGAATCTATAGATAATGCTTTTGCTAGATTCAATACTATTATTACTAGTCTTAAAGCTCTTGATGAAGGTTACTCTAGCAAGAATTATGTTAGGAAGTTCCTTAGGGCTCTACATCCTAAATGGAGAGCAAAGGTTACCGCCATTGAAGAGTCAAAGGACTTGGCGATGTTGTCACTCGATGAACTTATAGGAAACTTGAAAGTTCACGAGATGATAATTAAGAAAGACTCCGATATAGTCAAAGGCAAAAGCGAGAGAGTTAGATCTCTAGCATTGAAAGCCAAGAAAGAGTCTAGTGATGAGGAATGTTCGAGTTCCGATAGTGAAGATGAGGAATATGTATTAGCGGTTAGGGACTTTAAAAAGTTCTTTAGGAGAAGAGGTAGGTTCGTTAGGCAACCTCGTGATGAGAAGAAGACATCACAAAAGAACCATGCTGAAAAGAAAGGGACAAGTGATAGGAAATGCTTTAGATGCGGAGATCCTAATCACCTCATAGGAGAGTGTCCCAAGCCACCGAAAGTCAACATCCAACGAGCTCTCATAGGAGGCTCCTGGAGCGATAGCGGTGATGATGAAGAAAAGAAGCCCAAGGACGAAACATGTCTAATGGCTCATGCTTCTAATGAGATATGCTTGGGAATTGACTTGGAGCCTGACGAATGGGTCAAGGATAGTGGATGCACTAACCACATGATGGGCAACCAAAGTTTATTCTCATCATACAAGGCATACAACGGAGGTAATATCACTTTCGGTAGCAAACTTAAGGGCAACATTATAGGAAAAGGTACGATTACTCAAGACTCTCTCATTATTAGAAATGTTGAGCACGTAGATAACTTAGGTTTTAACTTACTTAGCATTAGTCAAATGGTAGATAATAAGTGTAGAGTCATATTCTCTGAAGAGAGTAGTGAGATTATTAAGAATGGGAAAACCATAGGCAAAGGAGCTAGGAAAAAACGGCTTTTTTGTCATGAAGATAGGAAATAAGCCTGAAGATAAGATTTGTCTAGCAACTATAGATGATCATACCACTCTGTGGCATAGGAGACTAGGTTATGCCAATATGCGTCTTATACAATCATTGGCATCTAAGGAACTAGTTAGAAACCTACCTAAGATTAAGTTCGACTCACACTTTTGTGACGCTTGTAAAGTTGGAAAACAAGCTCATTCTAGTCACAAAGCTAAGAATATGGTCTCGACCTCTAGATGCCTAGAACTACTTCACATGGACTTATTCGGTCCATCTGCCGTATGGAGCTACGGAGGAAATCTCTACACCTTAGTAATAGTTGATGACTACTCTAGGTATACTTGGACTAGATTTCTTAAGAATAAGACTCAAGCCTTTGAGGAATTTGAAATCTTTAGTAAGAAAGTCCAAAATCAACTAGGATGTACAATAGTTTCTATTAGGACGGATCATGGTCGGGAATTTGATAATGAAGTGCAATTTGGAGTATATTGTGATGCTAATGGTATTACTCACAATTTCTCGGCTCCACGCACTCCTCAATCAAATGGGGTAGTTGAGCGGAAAAATCGTACTCTACAAGAAATGAGTAGAACGATGTTGAATGAACAATCAATTCCGCAAAAGTTTTGGTGTAATGCGGTGCACACCTCAACTTACATTCTAAATAGGATTCTAATTAGACCTATCCTAGGAAAAATCCCATATGAAATCATGAAAGGAAGAAAACCTTCTCTTGATTACTTTAGAGTGTTTGGAAGCAAATGATTCATACTAAAAACTAAAGATTACCTCACCAAGTTTGACCCAAAGTCTTACGAAGGTGTATTCCTAGGTTACTCCCAAAATAGTAAAGCCTACGTTGTCCTAAATAGAGAAACCTCGAAAGTCGAAGAATCACTCAACGTGAAAGTCGATGAAAGTCCTCCACAATCTAAGACATCACCATTGGTTGATGATGACTTAGATGAGGATGAAGCCATTAAGGTTAATGGCAAGAAAACCCTAGAAGATGACATTGAGGATGAAATAGTTGAAGTTGACAAAATTGTCAACATTAAGGAATCCAAAAACCATCCTATTGAAAATGTCATAGGTAACCTAAACCAAAGAACCCTTAGGTCACAAGCACAAAACAAAAGTAACTTCTTTTGTTTGATATCTACCGTAGAACCTAAGAATGTAGGTGAAGCAATTAAGGATGAAAGTTGGATAGTTGCCATGCAGGAGGAACTAAATCAATTCACCACAAACCAAGTTTGGAATTTAGTACCTCTTCCTAGAAATCAAACTATCATAGGAACTAAATGGGTGTTTAGAAACAAACACGACGAAAATGGCGTCGTAGTTAGGAAAAAGGCAAGGGTGGTAGCACAAGGCTACAACCAACAAGAGGGAATAGATTATGATGAAACCTATGCACCAGTAGCTAGATTAGAATCAATTAGAATACTCCTTGCCTATGCATGTGCCTTAGACTTTAAGTTATACCAAATGGACGTGAAGAGTGCGTTCCTTAATGGTTATATCAACGAGGAGGTGTATGTTGCGCAACCTCCGGGATTCGTTGATTTTGAATGTCCGAATCATGTTTATAAACTCAAGAAAGCACTCTATGGTCTTAAACAAGCTCCTAAAGCTTGGTATGATAGACTGAAAACCTTCTTGAATGAACATGAATATACCATGGGAAAGGTTGATAACACACTCTTCACAAAGAAAAGAGATTCACATCTCATCATTGTTCAAATATATGTCGACGACATTATATTCGGATCAACTTGTCAATAAATGTGCGATGATTTCTCAAAAATCATGCACGACGAGTTTGAGATGAGCATGTTGGGTTAATTAAATTTCTTCCTTGGTTTACAAATTAAACAAATGGAAGATGGCATCTTCTTTAATCAAGCTAAGTATAGTAAAGAGATGCTTAAGAAGTTTAGTTTAGAAGAGTCTAAGCCCATGAAAACTCCCATGTCCATAGAAATAAAACTCACAAAAGATGAAGAAGGTGAGTCCGTGGATAGCACTAAGTATAGAGGTATGATAGGAAGTTTACTATACCTCACGGCAAGTAGGCCCGACATCATGTTTAGTGTCTGCCTTTGTGCTCGCTTCCAAGAGGATCCCAAAACCTCTCACCTTGAAGCGGTTAAGCGTATCTTCCGATACATTAAAGGCACTATACACTTGGGATTATTTTATCCCAAGGGGACCGGTGTAGAAACTGTTGTCTATGCCGACTCTGATCATGCGGGAGATTATGTGGATCGAAAGAGTACGAGTGGCGTTTATACCTTCATGGGTTGTTGTATAACTTCTTGGTTCTCCAAGAAACAAACGGCTCTTGCTATCTCCATGACCGAAGCCGAGTACGTAAGCGCCGGAAAGGCATGTCAACAAGCACTATGGATGAAACAAGCCCTTATAGACTATGACATCTATCTAGATGACGTTCCCATTATGTGTGATAATAAAGGTGCTATTGACTTGAGCAAAAACCCCGTTCAACACTCCCGTACCAAACACATCGAAATCCGCCACCACTTCCTTCGCGATAATGTTCAAAAAGGAAACATTTCCATTGAGAAAGTTCCTTCCCAAGACAATTTCGCAGACATCCTAACCAAACCTCTCAAACGAGAATCCTTTAACTATCTCCGTCTAGGTCTAGGAATGATGGAACATATTCCATAAGTCTCATGACTCTTGAAGTCATCTCGTGAGTCTCGTGTAGTTTAGTTTAGGTCTCCCTAGTCAAAAGAATTTGTTAGGTACAAATCCTTTCCTCGTGACAATAGGTCTCACTAAAACAGCGAGACTTGTTCGTCAAAAATCAAAATGGGACAGAAAACAGTCCCAGCAGATCACGGCTCCACTAAATGTGGCACGACACCGTTAAATTTAACGGTACCGTGGAACCGTGCATCTGGAACATTCCGTATTTCAGTTCCCCTTTTCCACACTACTCATTCCAAACCCTCATAACCTCAGCAACTGCTGTCATAACTTAACCTCACACCCAACACTTTATTACACCCCTTCAAGATCATATTCAAGACATTGAGTTTCAAGATTCTAAATCATTCTCACCCTTTTTCAACAAAAATTGTAAGTCATCTTACTCCAATTTTTTAATTTTGGGTCTAGGGTTAATGCATTGATGAAAATTGAATTGGGGTTTTTTTCATTTTTTTCTAGGAAATTTTCAATTAGAAGTCATCAACACCAAAACATTTCAAAATCTTTGGTACCAAAAACATTGAGGTTACCAAAACACCCCAATTTCATCATTTTCAAAATCTTACGAAACTAGGACCATGAAATTGTTCTTTTCATGCATTGTTGATGCAAACTAAAAAAATCTTTTCATGCATACATGATCTCACGAATATTGATCGAATTACATAATCAATATGTATTTTTCGACATATTTGTTTGAGCAAAAGTAAAATTAGGAGTGTTAGGGTCATCTCATTATTTTCTTTTGAGTCGAGATTACCGCACCTCCACATAGTTTGCATTTAGGCACACACACCAGGCATGTGCATAATGCAACTATTCTTCACTCTAATTTTTCCTTAAATTTTTTTAGGAAACAAAAATGTCTCATGAATATGATTTTGATCATCTTCTAACCGATACCTACACACCCGAAATTTCACAAGAACCCACAACTCCCGGTAACCACATTCGTGCCTATGTCAATATTGAAACCCGTCAGTTTCATGAAGGCCGTGTCGTTGATTCATCCCTAATTTACCATCGGGACATCAACACTTCCTTTAGAGCTATAGGATTCGATTGTCTACTCCACATTAACGAGCACATTTGTCCTCGTTTTGTGTTAGAGTTCTTTCGACAAGTTGAACTCGTACGTAACGAGGATCAATCCTTGTCACTTTGGTTTTGGGTCCAAAACTTCAAATTTGTCCTAACTCTTGAGCAATTTGCTCAGATCCTTCGAATACCCAATCATGGGCAATGTGCCTATACTGAAGATTGGTGTCTTGAGTCTCTCTTTCACTATCGTGAGGAGAATAGTCCGTACTGTTCGTACATACCCTCTCCAATCGAACTAACCAAACTCATCCGTACTTATAAGTACCCCTCTTACCCTAATCCAACGAAAATTCGTTTGGAAGAGGTTCGTCATGAACTACTTTCTTGGGCAGTCATCCTGCGAGAAAATGTTCTAAGTCTCACAGGAAATCATGAGCAACTCCCGGCGTGTTGTGCTCACATGATTTACTGTCTCCTAACCCAACAACCATACAACCTCGCTTACTTCTTCGCTAAGCGAATTGTCCATCTCAAGGGTAACAAGAATAAATTGATACCCTATGGGATGTTCCTAACCCGTCTCTATCACCATTTCATGAACCTACACCCTTACCTTAACGGTCCTCAATATTCCCTTGTCAAACCCATCATGCAACCCATTAACGAGTCACATGCCTCATCAATCCTCATTTCCGAATCCTCCACCCATTATGCACCCTTTGATGATCCAAATCATGAAAATGAGACTCATGCTCAAGACAAGAGTATGCCAAGAATGGGGGAATGCTCAAGTCATAAGTGTTGAAGAAATCTATGTTTCTTATTAGGATTTATCTATGAATGAATGCTAATTGATTTATTGCATGCTAACTATCTCCTTGCCTAATCAATCTATGTGATATTTGGATGATAGCTTATTTTGTCCCTTCTTATTGCATGCTTATAATTATCCTAGGAAATTACATGATAGCCTTTATGTGCTAGTTGTAGCTTAAATGGGACACTTTAGGAAAACAGGTACCTAGTGAGTTGAGGCACTATCATTTCCAGGAATTAGTTCCCCTAGAAAACATCCCCCTAGCTGCCCAGAACTAACCTGCACAGAAATCTTCTTGCAAACAGTGGCACGGTACCATTAAAATTAACGGTACCGTGGGTCATTTAAAGGAACCGTACCCCTGTTTGACGGATTTTTACTGTTCCTACCAAAAACCCTACACCCCTAACCTCAAACCTGCAAATCCTTGCAAACCTAACACACCCTAGGATTCCCTTCCTACACCATAGAACACTCCCATCAACTTTAATTCAAATTTCACCCAACTTGCCTATTTAAGGCCTCACCCTTGCAAGCTTATCTTGCACTTCACCTTCAACCTCCCATCACACAAACACCATGTCCTCCACACATGGTTCAACCTCTCACATCTCTAAGAAACCTAGGATAACCGTAAAACCACCCTCAAAACCACTCTTTGTGGATCTCACAAAAGATGATGAAGCTATGACACCACCTTCCCAAGCCACTCCATACTCACCATCACCACCTTATGCACCATCTAAAACATCATCTACCTACACAACATCTTCATCATCCTACTACACTACATCATCAATGGAGTACACACCATCCCCTTAACTCCATTGGACAATGCCATGCCAATTTCACCTCCAACAAACCTACCACAATCACCATCTCCTATCATGGCACAACCCAATCAACCACATCCCTTTGTGTGTGGTTGGATATTTGTCAAATGTGCTACTTGCTACATATTATATATGTATCTTCTAACCTTGTTTTGTAGCACGAACCATTGCTCAATTCCTTTGTGTTCTCCAAATGAGGGGGAGTACACATCAAGGGGGAGCCTTCGTCACTTTTTTGATTAGACAAAAAGGGGGAGAAATGGGAGTAAACTCATTAAAAACCTGTTAAAAGCTAATTTTAACCTAACATGAGTTTATATTTTGTCATCATCAAAAAGGGGGAGATTGTTGATGCAAATAATGTTCTAAAGACGTTATTTATATCTTTCGATTACTTCACGTTTTGAGGATGACAAAATGTGAAATCACGATACGTTAAAATTAACGTAAACAAGTCTTTAATCGGAAAATCCCGTTTCTACGCAAATCACTCTAGAACAAAGTTACAACTTGAACTGTAAAACCCAAAATTTAACTCGATCCGAAATGACTAAAATGCCCTCAAATTTAAATTTTAAGAACTTATGAAGAAGTATGAAAGTAACATCATTTTTCTCTTAACCTAAATAATTTATGTTCTAAGTTATTAAGCTACTAATAAAACCATACATTATGAAATTAAAAGTCACAAAAAAAAAAAAAAAAGAGAGGAAGATATGCATTCAAATATTTAGTTGATATCATTCCCTAAAATCTTGGACCTATCCTCATATTACTTATCAAAATATATGGTTCATCTTAAAACATATATACCGAAAATCTCAAAAACCCTAACTTCCTCCATCATAAAAAAATTCGGCTCCCATTATTCTTGTTGCTTTGATCGATCCAAGCTAGGCAGAAAACAAGGAAGTTTTGGTGATTCGATCTTGTGGTGTTCTTGTTGTTCGAGGGTATTGTGTATCATCCTTTTTCTTGTTTAATCTTGTTATGTTCAATCCATTCTTGATGTTTTTTAAGGGTTTTGATCACATAAAATAACGGATACAAGTCACATAAAATCATAAGTTAATACATGAAATAATAACCTTGAAACCTAATATGTATGAATCGACCTATGTGTGTATGATGAATTTAATTGATATGATTATGTTAAGACCATGTATGAATCAACCTAGTCATGTTATAAACTCAACAATAATCATTTTTGTATCAAGCAATAACCATTGGAATGAAAATCCTAAGTGATCACATGATATAACAAAAACTGCTACTGATCTGGAAATTTGTCCAATTTTAATCAACTGTATCTAAATGATGTAAATGTATTTTTGGGAGTTTTGGAGTCTAAAATTAAATTCAATGAAATAGCTTTCTGGGAAAATTAACCTTGTAATTTTTAGAGGTGTGGAAGGTAACTTTTTGATTTTTAGGAGTTAAAGTGTCAAACTGAATTCGTATGTCTGGAAAAACAGTCGGTGTTTTTGAATTTAATTTGCAAACCATGTAGAATTAGAAGATTCCCTTTGAACTGAGTAATATCTAGGATGTCTATTAATTACTAGAATTTTCTTAGATTTTTATGAATTTTTCTGAAGGGGTAACGAATTACAAACTTTTCGTATGTTAAAACTGATCTAAAATCTGAACGAGTTGGCTTAAGTGAATTTAATCTATAGTTTTACTACTTAATAAAATCTGTAAAAATTAGTTAAAATACTTAAGACATTTAAGTATCTCTGGGAATTTTTGGGGATTTTATTTCGGAGTTCTTATATGATTCACAAATTAGAGAAAATATAATAAATTCGTACTTAAAAACTGTTAGAATTATAAAAAGGGTTAAAAGGATTTTAAAAGGTGTTATGTGTTTATTTTCCAAAACTAAAGGGTTTAAATTGTCATTTTTCTAAAACTAAAGGACTTAACTTGTAAAAACCTGTAACTTGATAATATTTACATTTTATACCCTAATCTTATCATAATGACACTATAACCCATAAACTTGTTATAATTGCATAAGGAACCCTAAAACTATGAAAACTACATTATGAACCCTAAACTTATGTGAAAGACGTTATGAACCTTAAGCTACTAATACGGTCATCTTTAATACCTTAAGTTGATAAACGGGAATGTTAATAATTAGATTTACTAAATATGGAAAGTTGCTATTTTTGGAAAGTTGCTAAATATGGAAACTTACCAAAAATAGAAAGAAACTAAAATGAAACCTCTATGACTATGAAACTTATAAGTACAATTATGATTATTGTAGATCGGGTGAAGAAGGAGTGATCTCCTACTTGCTTTCATTTCATTTGCTTTTGCTTGCGTACTTTGTTAAGGTACAGATATTCTTTCCCTTCTCAGTAGGGATATTTTCTAGCGATCCTATGCCTGCTATGTTTCCCTTAGTTGATTCATGACATTCATTGTATGATTGTCATTCCTATGATCCCTTCTGACATTTATTTAAATGTCTCTGCCATGCTATGCTTATGTGTTTGCCATGCTTATTTGAGTTACTTTATCGTTTCTCTTGCCATGCTAGTTTTGATTTTGTATGATATGATATTCCGTGCCTGAGCTTAACTAGTTCTAGAGGTACTAGGACCATGTCTTTGATGGCACCTTAGGCATGACACCCCCGTAGAGGTGTGATAGATCTATGGCGTTCCCCCCTTATGTATATGTATTATAACGCGTTTACTATTGGCCAACCTTATGTGTGCTTAGTCTTGAGCTAACATACATACTTTTGTTAGGGAGCGTATGGATGCATCCTAGGTTTTATTGTTTAGGTGATTATGGTGACCAGGTGGTGTGTGCCTTGCACTCCTTCTCACACTTTATTTTATTTACTTAGAGGTCTCCCCTCTTCGTATACTTGATATGTGTTTGTATGATTAGTTAGATTATGTATGGAGTTCTTATGGCACATCTTTTTATGAACCCTCCTTTGTTTTCATTTCATTTCTTGATTCATTTTTCGTTCAGTTCTCATGCACTCTTGACTTTTAGTTATCTTTGAAATTCGTATTGATTTCATGATTATGCTTTTCGTTTCATATTCTTTTTCCTTCGTTGCTTATGCTTATTTACCGTTATACTATGTTATGTATATATATCTGTTCACTGGGCTTTTTAAGCTCAGCCGCATTTCTTTTCCTGCGGCAGGTTTTAGTTGGAAGCTGGGTTATGAGCGGAGAGTACTTTGGACTTAGAGGACTTTACTAGCTATTCTGGACTTAGACATGACTAGAAGAGATTTGTATTTCAGACTTAGTATTTTGTTATTATCCTCATTTGTAACCTTGAAATTCATTTGTATTATTTAAGTCTTATGCTTATGTTTGCTTTGATATGTCACCATAACGTAATACTTCTACCCTTATCGGGTTGGGGTGTTACATGAACTAGTGATCAAAGAAGTGAATTTATGTTTTGAGAATTCACATTTTAAATGGGACAAAACATTTTTTCAAAAATACACATGACAAATTATTTTTGAAATATTAAGAAATGTTTTAATGGAAAAATAAGTTTGAAAATCACAACAGCTATTTTCCCCCCCAAAATTAGCTCCAACCTTCCCCAAATAAGTTTTCACCAGAAAAGAAAAAATTTGGAGCGTCCTAGTCTAGGACGGCTCCACGGTACCGTTAAATTTAACGGAGCCGTGGGGTATTTAACGGAGCCGTCCGTACAAAATTTTCTGTAACGTTCAGATTTTCTTTGCCTATAAATACCCACCCCTTTCACAGTTTTTAGGCATCCTTTCACACACAAAACTTTCTGAGTTGAATACTCTCTTCACACTTTCTTTCTTAGATCATTTAGGTTAGTTTTTCTTTTGTTCAAGAGTGATCCAATCATCCTTCAAGTGATCCTCTTCATTCCTCTTCACTTGCAAGAGAAGAACACAAGTATCCAAGTTGATACAAGGTGTTATCATTCCTCTTCATTAGCAAGAGAAGAACACAAGTATCCAAGTAGATACAAGGTGTTGTCATCCCTCTTTATTAGCAAGAGAAGAACTCAAGATCTTCAAGAAGACAAGAGTTGTAGTGGTTAGGTTTTGTAACACTTGTTACATCCTTGTTGTATCTTAGCATACATCAAGATTATCCTTCTTTTGTGAGAGTGTGAGTGAAGATCATAGTGATCTTAAGAGATAGTGAAGATCTCTTGAAGCCATTGGGCTTGTGTGTGAGTAGTCAAAGGATCTAGAGTAGTTAGATTAAGTAGAGTGAAGTGAGAGTTGATCTTTGTGATCGTGTCGAGATCTTGGTGATCTCTTGAAGCCATTGGGCTTGAGTGTTTGGTCACGTGGACCTTGGTAGATTGGTGCTAGCTAAGATTAGCACTCGACATTTAGCTTAGTGTCGGTAATAGGATAAGCGACGTGTACGGTTTTCTCCGTCTGAAGGGAGGTTGTTGACATAGTGCTTGAAACTCTCGAGTGTGGTACTCGGGGAGTGGAGTAGGGCGAAGAAGAGCTTCGTAGCCGAATCACTATAAATCCTTTGTCTTGGTTTGATCTTTCCAACTCTACTCTTTACTTTCATTAGTTTATATTAGTTAGTTTAGTGTGTAGTTCATATTGGTGTTGATTGGTTACACATAGAGTTCGAATCAAAGTTTCCAATAGCCAAATTTTAAAACAAGATTTTTAAAAGAATTTTAAACCGGTAAACTATTCAACCCCCCTTTTAGTTTCTCACAGTTTTGAATTTTCTCATGCAATTTTAAATTCTCCCCCTCAAGCTTAACAACACAATTATGGGAAACATTCAATGCAATAGACAACTCATGAAATAGACAAGCAGTTAATGCAGAATCAGTAGCAGTATAAAACACATCTTGTGCAATACATCTAGCAATCAAATTCTCATTGGTGATGAGAATGTTCTTTCTCTCAATCTCACGACTCTTAAGTTCTATCGCATTTTGGGACACCTCGTTTTCTATATCTTTAAATACCTCTTTCATCTCTTTTACTTCAGTTTTAAGGGTTTTTTTTGCATACCCTCAAAATGTTCCTTGAGGAGTTTAAAGAAAGGGATAACCTCAGTTAAGTAGCACTCTTTTGTTAGTTCAAAACCCCTTTCCCCTTCAGTAATTCCCGTTGGCGTAATTCTCTTCTTACATGTTTTATCAAAATCAGCAAATAGTTGACTAAGTATATATATGCTAATTAGAGTTTTACATTCTGTGAGAAGAGTTAAAGGAACTAAGTGCCTAGGTGTATTGGGAGGGTACACTGTTGCAGCTGCTATTTTTCTAAGGGGTGGAGTTTTGGCTTTAAGTTCATCGGCCTTTCTCTTTTCTACATCCAAAGACCAAAATATTTGTTCTGGTGTCAACTTAGTTTGAGGTGCAAAAACAGTCAATCGGTTCTCCTCATAGTAATTATGGGGTTTGATTATGACTCTATTTGCTATGGATTTGGGATACTTCATTTTTTCAGCCATTCTTTCTCTACTTATTACTTCTATCTCATTACTCTCTTCAAATGATGGCACATCGGGAGGGGCATGACCAGGCTTAAGCATTACAGTTGCATCATATAAAGCAGGTTGGGCAACTTTAACATTCCTAAGTACAACTGATCTAGGCTCACCTATATCCTTTTCACTATGTTCATCACACAACTTTTTGTGCTTTTGAATCATTTGAGCAGTTTGTTTGGTTTGGTCTTGTGTGTACAACTTGTTTTTAATCTTATTCTTTAACGTTTTAAGTCTGGAAAAATCATTTAAGAGTTTTGTTTCTTTTACTTTGTAATCTTGTTTTAGTGTATTTACACTTTCTTGAATCTCCTATTTTTGTTTAATAGTCTGATCCAGTTGTTTCTGTAAAGAATATAACTCCTTTTTCAATGTTTCTTCCCTTAAATTACGTTCTGTTATGAATGTATGCGTTTGACTATCCATTTTCTACTCACGTTCAGTTAGCTCAAATTTTGCACGTTGTTCATATATGGCCACCTGATCTTTATAGATATTTAGTCTAGTGTTCAGTGAATCATCAGGGATAAACATAGTGTTTTCATGTAACTCACAAGCATTATCAACAACAGAAGATGCACCACTTGGTACAACAGACACGTCGTTGTGATTCACATATTGTTCATATGGAATAATATTACTATTTCCCATTTCAACAGTATTTGTTTCAACAACGTCTGTCTGTTGTACTTCGTTGGGAATCTTCTGTTCTTCTACTATGTTATATGTGTCATAAAGCTTTAGTACCTTAGATATGATAGATGGATTGGAAGGACCAGCTTGTTGTGGTGTTGAGACTACAGAAGACAGATTAGCCATGAAGATGGTTTGAGTAGTGGGTTCATCATCTACATCTGAGTCAAAAGCATCGCAGTCATCAGCTTGGAAGATGTTGGGATCATTTAGTGCCAAGTCCTGAACTGGTTGATCATCCACATCAGCATCAAACGTATTCCCCCCATCACCGGCAAGAAACAATAACTCTTCTTCGTCCAAAACTGCTCCATTTTCTTGAGCTTGCATCAACATCATCTTATCTTTGAAGTAGTCAGAGTTCTGTGGATGCTTTGGTTGAGTGCAGTTCCTTGCTATGTGTCCAAGTCCACCACAGTTGTAACACTTGGGTTGCTTTCCCTGTCCCTAATTAGCATTCCCAACTCTGTTCTGTATATTACCCCGACCCATGTTCCTTTGATTCACATTCTGCCTTCCCTGAACATTCTGAACCACAACCCTTCCATCCTCCACAGTTGCTTAATTACGTGGGTTTGATGAAGTTCTAAGTTGGTTGTTGGTTAGAGGGAGTGTTGCTCTGAACTGTTGGACAAGTAAGGAAACTTGGTTGGAGAGATTATCAATCATCTTGTCAGTATGGGAGTATCCTGAATCCAGTTGGGAATTCACAGCAGATGGTGGGTGCAATGATGATTGGGCAAATGATGTCTGATTCTGTGATGAAAAGGGCTGGTGATAGACTTGATCAAGTGAGGATTGATTGAAAGGCTGAACATTTACAACAAATGCAAGAGGATCATTAGATGTTGTTGGATTGAGTTTTTCCCTCAGTTGACGATCATAAATAGCATGCTTTTCATGTTTTTGTAAGTAAGCATACAGCTGCTCATAGTTGGTCTGTCTCAATCCTTTGTTGAGCTTCACAGCTGTCACAAATCTATCCCACTCAGGTGACATGTTGTTTACAAACTTAGAATTGAGCTGGATATTTGGCATTGTCATCCTGATTATCCTCATGTCATTCACAAGCTTGTGAAATCTCACATAATAGTCAGTAATGTTCTCACCAGGATTCATCTTGAAATGCTCAAACTCATCATACAACTGAGATTCACAATCTTCTTTGGTCAGTTCAGATCCAGCCAGAAGCATTTTGACATTGTCCCAAACAACTTTAGCTTCAATGTTGAAGTTGATGAGCTTGTATACGTATTTGGGAAGTCCTTGAATCACAATGTTCGAAGCTCTAATGTCTGCATCATCACGTTTCTTTTCCTCCTCATTGATCATTGTAAGTACGTAGCCTGTCGATTCCAAGAGTGACAGTCCCATCCTCAGCGGTAGTGACAACATCTCTAGTGGTGCCCATCTGAAAAGGTCTTTCATCAATGGATTTAAGATTGTTAACACCATTCTCTTTTCCCAAGCAATAGAGTCGTATTCTTTGTGCCCATGATTCATAATCCGTCCTATCAAGCATAGGAGGGCGGGTATCAGACCCGGTAGCTTGAATATCATCAGAAGAAGTGCTTGCCATGATGTAAACTTGCACGGGATTTTACAATTCATTGATTTAAACCGAGAAATAGATTCTTTCACGGGATTTTACAACAATCAAGAATAAACCGTGATTTGATTACTTGATTGTGTTATGATGAAAGTTTGGATCGATAATGATTGGTGATTGTTCGTAAGATTCGGTGAATTGTAGTTGTGGTTAAGTTAACTTGTGATTAGGTTAGGTTGTCTTGGGTTTACGTACTAATTTGGACAAGGCACAATAAGAAGATCAACACAAAACTCAATGAAGAAATTTGATCAAAACGCAGTTGAGTTATGAGTCAAACCGCAGTCAGAATATGACAAAACTCAGTGAACCAAACCGCAGACGTCCAAAACGCAACTATGTCAAACCTCAACACCTCAAAATGCAATAGGTCAAAACACAAAACCCAAAATGCAAGACTGCAAAACGCAAGATCTTGGTCAAACCGCAGAACCACAAACCTCAAACCGCAGAGAACTAAAAACCGCAGAAGACCACAAACCGGAGAAGGTTAAACCTCAGTCACAACAAGACAAAACGCAACAGACAAAACTGTCGCTATCACTGCGTTTTGTCTTCTTTTCCCTTTTTAGTTAAACACCAAAATGCAACCTGAATCTTACCAAACCGCAATCTAGAATTTCCAAAACTGACTCAAACCGCAAACAAGAATACTTTACCGAGACCCAAAACGCTGTGAAGAAAATTTCTTCAAACTTCCTAGAAAAACACCAACTGAACCGTAGATTAGCAAGAAACGTTCCTAGTACTAATTGTGAACATGAAAGTACTAAGTTTTAACAAATCTACCCACAAACACAGCTCAAATCGTGATTTGTCTCCTTTTTCTAGTCGAACCACAAAACAAAACAAAAAACCACCAAGAACAAGCCACTAATTCGTGAACATGCAATCACTCGAACCTAACCATGGCTCTTGATACCAATTGTAGCATGTTCATAAACACATAACACACATATAGATTGATTCTTGGTCGAATAGAGTAGAGAGAAAAGATGAGAAGTTGGGAACTTAGAGAGAAAAAGGAAATGTATTAGATTGAAGTGAAGGAAGTTCCAACCCTTCCCATGTGAGGGAAGGGGTATATATACTACTAGCTTAACTGCCCAGTGTGGGCTGTGGAGTGAGCTGACAGTGGGTAAAGACCCGACCCACTCCACAAATACTATAATAACTAAACTATTACTAATAATCCTACGAGCTACTTAATGCTAATGAGTACTCGGGGTGACCGAGTCTTCATATGAATATTTATATTCCTAACAGACGGATTTGTTTTGCATGAAATTGGAGCATTTTTTGTTTTTAAACTCCCCCTTAATGAAAAACATATTTCATACAGGAATGTTAAAATCAATTAAGGGTTTGGAGGGAGTTATCTTGAGCACTAATGTGAAAGATTTTCAAAAATCTTTTGAAAAATCTTTAAGAGGTGCTCAAGAATTATGTTTGAGAAATGAGTTTATGTTTGAAATCTTTTCGTTTGTTTATACTCAAACTTTTAAAAATGATTTCATATTTTGAACGTACGAGTCCTGATTTGAAATAATCAGAAGTCATTATTAACGTCCGGGTTTCGTACTAAAGTAAACGAAAGCCATATGTTTGAGAAAATTTGAGAAACGACATGTTTTAGAAAACATTATAGTGAACTCTTGCTCAAGCATCTGTACATGTCTGTATCATTGTTGAATTACATTTATAGATACGTACAGAATATCGATTATACGAGAGACATGTCGTGAGAAGAATATTTTTTTATTTTTTGATTTTATATTGTTTTTGTGTTTTTGAAAATTTTATATTGTTTTTGAATTTTTTAAAATTTTCTATTCTTCTATTTTGATTTTGTTGGTTTTACAAATTTTGTATTTTGTTTTTCAAAAAATATTTACAGCGAAGATTTTTGAAAGATATTCTCAAGAAGATTCAAGAAGACGTTCCATCTCCTCAGGAGTTAGGCTTCGCATGCCAATTCGTCGAACTAAATCGTCAAACCTTTCTTTTGGAAGGGCTTTAGTAAATAGATCGGCGAGTTGGTAATTCGTCTTCACGAAAAATAATTCAACAGTACCCTCTTCTACATGCTCTTTTATGAAGTGATAGCGGACTCTAATATGCTTGGTCTTTGAATGTTGTACTAGATTGCACGAGATGGCTATGGCACTTTTTGAGTCACAATACAAAGGTAATTTTTCGAAAGTAAAGCCATAGAACTTGGGCACAACACGCAGATGGAGACACATACTCGGCTTCTGCGGTTGATAATGAAGTACAATCTTGCTTTCGTGAAGACCAACCTACTAGCTTTTCACCCAAAAATTGTCTTCACCTGATGTACTTTTTGCTGTAACTTGGCACCCTGCGTGATCCGTGTTGGGAACACGTTATTATTCATAAAGTATTGATCATTTTATGTAATAGGTTGCTTAGGCTTTTAGGTTAGTTTTATGCTTCGGCCTGAGTAGAAGGCCCATGGGCCGTGGCGTTTTATTTATGTTAATTATGTAGTTAATTAGGGCTAAATCCCATCCATGTAGAAACACTATAAATACCCCCTCCCATTCAAAGGAGAGGGTTGGTTGGTTAATGCAAGTATCATTTCATTACTCTTAAGCTTAATCATCCACTCTCTTTCTCTCTCTAACTTTCTCTCTCTAGATCTATGAAGAATTAAGCAGCTTGTGTGATAAAACTTAGTAACATCAAGTGGTATCAATCGCCTAGGGGTAATTTAGGTTGTTTTAGATTATATCTAAGTGAAATTTGAAGAAATTGGATTCGGTTACTGTTCACGTGCCATTTTCTCCGAGTTTGGACTGTTTTTGAGAAATTCTTCGAGTTTGAAGGTTTTCTCCAAGTTTCTGAAATCCTTCAACTTTCTCTTCAAGATTGACGAGTTTGTCGAGTTTGTTCCATTTCTTCGAGATTGGAATAAGTAGGTGATGCGTGGTTTTGCAACCTTACAATAGGTTTTACCTCTCGAGGGATCTCAAGAGGCTTACAACCCCACCAGGCAGTGTACCTGATCGATGTAGTATAGTGTAGTGGTAAGTACGGGGGATTGATCGTTCTCCACAGGGAATAGTGTTCGTTAGGTATGAAAAACTACTTTAGTAGGTCTAAGGGTGAGGGAAGATTCTTTTTGTATTTTTATAATTTTTTATGAAAGCAAGTAAAAATCTCGGGTTTGAAGGAGTGGGCGGAATTAGTTGCTAGTCAACAAACCCAAATAACTACGAATGCAAATAAAATAAAATAACTGAAAATGAAAAGAGTCGTGAAACTTATGTGGAGAGAAATGTGTTTACTTAGATTTCCTTACTCCCTAACTATCTTTTACCGGTTGATTAGTGTGTATTAATTGCGTGGATGACGGGTGTATTCCTTAATACCAATCGTGGGGTGGCGTACGTACTTCCCCAACTCTACAAGCTCCTACTTCACTCCTATGTCGAGCCGGCTAGGAAGCTCCTAACATGTGATCACTAGAATTCGCTCATGCATTAAATACAACCATAAAAACCTTAGTACGCATTGGTTCATGTTTCTTAAGACGTTCAAGCAAGTTACCGAATAGGAGGTTAGCCAGTTTTCTTAAGCCTAACATAGATAAACAATCATCCAAAAACAACTAATAACACACTAATAACCAATAATCAATAGCTAGGTTTCATTAGATCTAAGCAAACACAAGATAAATCTAGCCTAGCATGTTAATCAAAAGACAAGAACAAGATATAATCAAACAACACATAGACATATTGATTGATTAAATGATTACTTATCTTCAATTAAACATGGGAGATCCAAGGGTATGAAAACCCTTAAAAATGGCAGAAATTCGTCTTTAGGGTTTCTCCTCACAAAGTTGCACACTAATGACAAAAAATTGCAAAACTATATATAGAGTTTAAGGGCTGACGGCGTCACGTTATAGGACTTGACGCCGTCACCTCGCCGTGTCTAGGGTTCCCGGATGGCCTTCCTGACGCCGTCCCTCTTTAGACCTCCAAAATCCGCTCTGGCTTATCAAAGCTTGACGCCGTCAGAATATGGCTTGACGCCGTCCCTCTTTAAGTTAAACCGTGACGACCTTGATCACATTAAAGGGTGACGCCGTCAGACTTTCCTGTGTAAATTTCTCTGGCTTATCATGAGTAATTTTCATATCCACCACTCTTGCCAAGCCGTGACGCCGTCTGGACCAATCCCTGACGCCGTCAAAGGTACTTTCCAGCATAATTTTGAGACTTTGTCGTTTTCTTCACTTTTATGCTCCAAAAACGTCCAAAATGCTTCCTTTTCCAGATTTCTTCTCCAAAGTACCTAAAATGACAAAAGGAACGATTTAGGGCAATATTTGATCAAATAAATACGATTTAGGGCTTAAATGACCCCCTAAAAGCGGTACACTTTTCGCTTTATCAAATACCCTTACACTTGAGCTTTGCATGTCCTCAAGCAAATGCGCTTTTATTCTAATCAAAATACAAGTTAGGGGACATTTAACGCTAATATAAAAGTAATTACAACAAATAGTCGTTCCACTTTAATCATAATAAGCACGGAGATTACAAACTAGCACCTCACAAGTAGTGTTTAGATACTCACATCTCTCAAGTGTCATCAAAATAAATCTCATAAATGAAAACGGATAATATCTCTCACTACCTGTCATAGCAAATAGATTACCATAGGCTAGGGAAAGGATCGAAAACCTCCTCCACTAGGCGTAAGCACCTAAGATAAACTATCAAAGAGGGCTTTTAAACGGGTTATAACGTTAGGTGTAGGGATATGATAAACACGGTTTTGTTGGATAAGGGATATTTTACTGGTGGCGAGTTAAAGATCTTGATTAATTACATGTACTATACAATGTTGCTAAGCCAAGACTAGACTCAATCTTAAGCTAAAAAAAACAAAATAACAAAAACATAAAACAAACATAAAATGAAACGGGATGGTAGTCCGTATGTTTTTTCTACTTTTCTTTTTCTCATTTTTTTTTGTATTTTTCTTGATTTTTTTTTTTTTTTTCTTCTTACACTCTTGCCCTACCATCCAAAATAATACATCATAGGGGCGTTGCATTCCCCTTACACTTGAACTTTTACATAACTTTACAAATACTATTCTATCGACTCGAATTAAGATAATCGAAAAACTTGGAGTACTTTTAAAATATTTAGCACATATGGGGGTAATAATGATGTTCTTCCCCATTACTCCATTACACTAGTACTTTACCCATGAGTCCCAATCGTCCCAAAACAATATGTACAAGGATATGACTCGACTTAGCAACCATGTAATCAATTAGATAATTAACTAAGGGTTTAAAAAAATGTTGTCACAATAATGCACTAAAAATGAGTGCATACAAGGTAGGCTAAGGCGATTTGGGTGTACATTTAAATGGGGTGTAACAAATTCTTCCTTTAAGTAAAATGCTTAAAGGTCGAAACGAAAAGATAGGCTCTGAGGGGTGTACTAGGGGTATCGTGTACCAAAAATGAGTACAACGCAAAGGGTGTGGGAGAATTACTTGACCAATGTAGCCAATGTAATTATAACAAAAACACAGGTGTAAAACAATGGGTTAATCCTAATGCCTCTTATCATGTAGTAAATCTAACTACACGAATGTAGTCTCACTTGTGGCCTCGGAATGGTCCTAACGCAAGTTCTAGAATCTAAGTGCTACCGGTACACACATCATAGCATAAATGCTTTTCCTACCAATTCTAGGGGCGAACCTCACATATTTGGGGGGTGGAAAATTTTTTAGTGGTACGGTTTTTGTGCTAGTCATATAACTCCTATCCGTGAGACACTCATTAAGATCAAAGTTTCACTCCTAAATGTTGTAAAAAATTTTAAATTTGGCACTAAAATTGCCTTAACAGGTATTTATCTCAGTTTTATTACACATCTACCATTAAACAAAGAAAAATCAAGCGTAATTGTATTCTCTAAAGTATCGTATTTTACCCCCCCCCCCTTACACTTACGATGAACATTGTCCCCAATGTTCAAATAACAAGATGTAAAAGAAAATAAGGTAAAAGAATGAAATCAAATACTCCCCTGATTCGTTTGGTGGATAAAGAAGTAACATGGTTAGATCTTCTTCCAAGGTAATGTTGAAGCTCCAAGACTAATGCATCGCCATAAGCTTGATTCCACATACATCTCCTTGTCCAAAATAACCTGTTAAACCTGAGAAAAAAAACACGAAAACCTGCATAACATCGGCGGGATAAATTCTATATATAAGGATATAATGCTTGTGGAATGATAATTTTGCAGATTCCTGGAGATTATAAGTTAGAGATTTAATAAAAACTTTTTATGAAAACAAAACATTCAAAAATTTCTGAAAATTAAAACCTGACGCCGTCAGGTTGTAAATCCTGACGCCGTCAGAAATGATCTGACAGAATTCTCATGTTAAGTTTCCGGAAAAATTTTGGAAAAACCTATACCTTACTTCCTGGAATTCCTGCAAAACATCATTATGACTCGATACAAGCATTTGACTCAAACAAATACTAATATGTATGTTAATTTAATATTATTATGATTCATGTTTATTTGTGTTCTAATAAACCGATTTGGATTTCCCTTACACTTATCTTTTTGCAAAATACCTTTATATGTAGTTAAGACGAAGTTAAAAACAAGATAAAGCATTTTCACAATTTAGTTTTGAACATGAATCAATAAAAATAAAAATTAAACACACATACGGAAACAAATAAAATCAAACAAACAAATAAATAAACACACAAAGCAAATAAAGCTTGGGTTACCTCCCAAGAAGCGTTTTTCTTTATTAACGAGTCTTGTAGCTAGACTCAAAGTCCTTCTACCCTATGTAAGTGAGCTCATCATCGAGGACGTCTTTAGGGTTAAGCTTGGATTGAAGTTTCCTATTGGTCCGCTTAGTACAATATATCCTTTCAAACTTCTCTCCATCTGGGTCATACAATGTCACCTTAATATGCCATGACCCATCTCCATCTTTGGGTGGTTTGTCCCAATCCCACTTATGATCATCGTCCTCATGAATCCACTTATTCATCCCTAGGTTAATTGGCAAAACTCCTAGGACATCAATCATCTTCCTAAAAACTAGAGGGTCTTCAAATGGATCCAATTCGGTGTCCCTAGCCAAGAGTTGTTCTACCGCATGTGTTCGGTTCACAAAGTCTTCTTTTAGGTAAAATGGGCGTTGGGGTCCTATGAAGTCTCTATCAATCCAAGGTCCATATCTAGATGGTCTCCTATTTAATTCTAACCAATGGGGTGTTGGTTCCCCACTAGTATCATAGGCATGTTTCTTAACATCATAGACTGACCAAGTATCACCTTCTCCTACCGCTATCTTAGATTCCTTACAATCAATCATAGCACTAGCGGTCGCCAGAAATCCTCTACCTATCAACAAGGGGCATGTAGGGTCGCTAACCATATCAAGGACGTGGAAATTGGCTAAAATGGTTAGTTTTCCTATGTGTACTAACACGTCCTTGACTACTCCAACCGGGTAAGCAACACTTCCATCCGCTAAACCTATTATTACCTCGGTTTCTTCAAGTTTTCCTAGTTTTAGAGAGGTGTAGAGAGGTAACGGAAGTAGGTTAAGGCTTGATCCAAGATCGGCTAATGTGTCATAAGCCTCCGAATTACCGATCTTGCAAGGTAGAACAAATAAGCCCGGATCATCTAACTTCTTAGGTAGCTTGTTTTGAACAAAGGCGGTCCCTTTTTCGCCTAACTTGAGCTTCTTCTCATCCAACACATCAATAACCGGACTTTCAAGGTGGAGCTCCTTGAATTCTTCGTCAAGGTTTTGAGTGGGAGGTGTTTCAACTACGACTTGGGTTTGTTTGAAACACGAGCTCATGGAATTGACCGAATAATATTGTGGACAAGAACTAGGAGACGAAACCGATGAAATGGCGTTGACGTTTAGTTTCGGGTTCTTGACTGTGTTGCTAGGGAGTGCTCCCATTTCTCGGTCATTGAGGGCTTTCAACAAAGTGTCAATCTTATTGGTCATCTCGCTTTGTTTTTGTTTGAAATCGGCTTCAAACTTGGCTAAACGAGCTTCTTGAGATGCCATAAATTGAGACATCAATCCTTCAAAGTTATTGGTACTACCATTGCTGGAAGGATTGTTGTTGAAAGTACGGTTCGAGTTGGAACCGCTTGATTGGAAACGATTAGGTGGGTTGGAAGAATTGGTTTGTTGTGTGTTTTGGTTTTGTTTCCACCTAAGGTTTGGGTGATTTTTCCATGAGGGGTTGTATGAATCACCGTAGGGGTTTGGCTCGGGTTTGAAAGTGTACCACTTGTCTCCCGCTCCGTCGGTACGCGAGGATGCGTAGTCCGCAAAAGCTTGTTCGGGGAGTTCCATGCAATCACGAGTGTCGTGGGGACCACTACATAATTCACATGAAGAAGTGATTTTGTTCACTTGGCTTGAAGGTTTAGGAGCCTCGTAGGATTTCATAAGAAACTTGACTTGGTCTTCAAGTTCTATGATCCTACGGTCGGAAGTGCTTGAATTGTTCGAAGGCAAATATATTGCCTTGACCGTTTTATTCAAATCACGGGGATCACTCCAACTTTCTTTGTCATAAAGAGCAAGATCTTCTAGGAGAGCCCATGATTCTTCCGCACTTAGATCACGTAGCTTACCACCGGCCGATTGGTCAATGGTTTGCCTCGTGGAGAGATTGATATGGTCATAGAAGATTTGGACTTGGAGCCAAAGTTCTATGCCATGGTGAAGGACTTTTTGGAGTAAGTCCTTGAATCGAGTCCATGCCTCGTAGAGGGTTTCGCCTTGACGTTGTTGGAACATCAAGATATCATTCCTTAGCTTGGTAGTTCTTCCTGGTGGGAAAAACTGAGCAAGGAAACGAGTGGTGAGATCATCCCAAGAGGTGATGGATCCTGCGGGTAGACGCTCTAGCCATTGACTAGCTTGGTCCCGCAGAGAGAATTGAAAGAGACGCA
This sequence comes from Artemisia tridentata subsp. tridentata, assembly GCA_021014915.2. Lineage (NCBI taxonomy): Eukaryota > Viridiplantae > Streptophyta > Magnoliopsida > Asterales > Asteraceae > Artemisia > Artemisia tridentata. The sequence goes on from CP139504.1 coordinate 71,997,602, forward strand.
GTCGGGTCGTCTCTCGAGTGGCAACATCAAGGTCTATGGAATCAACGATTTTGAGAAAGTCCTTGAGATGTTGATTAGGATCTTCGGAACGAAGTCCATGGAATGCGCATCCGCTTTGCACCAACCGGATGGTGTCGGATCGCAAGGGTGTGACATTGGCTCCTTGAGTGAGCTCAATGGTGTTTCGATAGCCATGGTGGCTAGGACGGGAGTAGTCTCCTAAGGTACGGGCTCTAGGAGGTGGGTGTTGTTGTTGTGGTGGGTTGTTGGGATCAAGGATATTACCACCTTCCATGATGTCGGATGGTAATGGTTACGAACAAAGAAACGAAGAAAAAAGATAGACTAAAGAAAACCTAGAAAAATAAAATAAAAATCTCACTAGAAAGGAATCTAGTGAGTAGACCTAATAAAATAAAAATTCAACCTAAACAATAACTATTCCCCGGCAGCGGCGCCAAAAACTTGATGCGTGGTTTTGCAACCTTACAACAGGTTTTACCTCTCGAGGGATCTCAAGAGGCTTACAACCCCACCAGGCAGTGTACCTGACCGATGTAGTATAGTGTAGTGGTAAGTACGGGGGATTGATCATTCTCCACAGGGAATAGTGTTCGTTAGGTATGAAAAACTACTTTAGTAGGTCTAAGGGTGAGGGAAGATTCTTTTTGTATTTTTATAATTTTTTATGAAAGCAAGTAAAAATCTCGGGTTTGAAGGAGTGGGCGGAATTAGTTGCTAGTCAACTAACCCAAATAACTATGAATGCAAATAAAATAAAATAACTGAAAATGAAAAGAGTCGTGAAACTTATGTGGAGAGAAATGTGTTTACTTAGATTTCCTTACTCCCTAACTATCTTTTACCGGTTGATTAGTGTGTATTAATTGCGTGGATGACGGGTGTATTCCTTAATACCAATCGTGGGGTGGCGTACGTACTTCCCCAACTCTACAAGCTCCTACTTCACTCCTATGTCGAGCCGGCTAGGAAGCTCCTAACATGGGATCACTAGAATTCGCTCATGCATTAAATACAACCATAAAAACCTTAGTACGCATTGGTTCATGTTTCTTAAGACGTTCAAGCAAGTTACCGAATAGGAAGTTAGCCAGTTTTCTTAAGCCTAACATAGATAAACAATCATCCAAAAACAACTTATAACACACTAATAACCAATAATCAATAGCTAGGTTTCATTAGATCTAAGCAAACACAAGATAAATCTAGCCAAGCATGTTAATCAAAAGACAAGAACAATATATAATCAAACAACACATAGACATATTGATTGATTAAACGATAACTTATCTTCAATTAAACATGGGAGATCCAAGGGTATGAAAACCCTTAAAAATGGCAGAAATTCGTCTTTAGGGTTTCTCCTCACAAAGTTGCACACTCATGACAAAAAATTGTAAAACTATATATAGAGTTTAAGGGCTGACGGCGTCACGTTATAGGACTTGACGCCGTCACCTCGCCGTGTCTAGGGTTCCCGGATGGCCTTCCTGACGCCGTCCCTCTTTAGACCTCCAAAATCCACTCTGGCTTATCAAAGCTTGACGCCGTCAGAATATGGCTTGACGCCGTCCCTATTTAAGTTAAGCCGTGACGACCTTGATCACATTAAAGGGTGACGCCGTCAGACTTTCCTGTGTAAATTTCTCTGGCTTATCATGAGTAATTTTCATATCCACCACTCTTACCAAGCCGTGACGCCGTCTGGACAAATCCCTGACGCCGTCAAAGGTACTTTCCAGCATAATTTTGAGACTTTGTCGTTTTCTTCACTTTTATGCTCCAAAAACGTCCAAAATGCTTCCTTTTCCAGATTTCTTCTCCAAAGTACCTAAAATGACAAAAGGAACGATTTAGGGCAATATTTGATCAAATAAATACGATTTAGGGCTTAAATGACCCCCTAAAAGCGGTACACTTTTCGCTTCATCAGAATAAGTAGGTGATTCTTCGAGTTTCCTTCTTCGAGTTTGAAGAAGTACTCTCCGAGTTTCCTTTCTCCGAGTTTCTTAGATCCTCCGAGTTTCTGAGTTCAGAATTTCTCCGAGTTTCTAAGTTAAGAATTCCTCCGAGTTTCTACGTTGGAATCCTCCGAGTATCTAAGCTCAAAATCCTCCGAGTTTCTAAGAATAGAATCCTCCGAGTTTCTAACATAGAATCCCCCGAGTTTCTCAAGCTGAAATCCTTCGAGTTTCTAACCAAGAATCCTCCGAGTTTCTATGTTACATTCTCCGATTTTCAAAGTTTTGGATTCTCCAACTTTCTAAGGATTTCACCGAGTTTGGATTCTCTGGCTTTCTAAGTATTTCATCGAGTTAGGATTCTCCGACTTTCCAAGGATTTCACCGAGTTTGGTTTCTTCGATTTTCTTGGGATTTTCTTCAACATTCTTCAATGGACAAACCTAATCTTCAACAACAACCGTTATTATCCTTTAAAGATCCTGTTGGATCGATATACTCTGACCAAACTAACTTGTAGCTTGTCTAAGGGTTTAGCAACCTTGGATAAATCCAAAACTACTAATATTGAAACGCTGATATACTTTGTTAAGTATGCGGAATCTACTTCAACAAAGCTAAGAAGAATTAACACAAAACTTTGATTATATTAAACCTTGAACCTGCTTACTTTACACAGATTCACTAACAAACTCTAAACACTAATACTCTAATAATCGACTAATACTTTTCTCTAAAATCTCGTATCTCTAATGCCAACCTAGGGGTCCTTTTATAGGCACAAGGAAAACCCTAGTCGGTTTACAATACTTGAACGATAAGTAATTCTAATTATAATCTAATAATAACTCTATGTACATTCTAGAATTACACATTAATCCTTAAACGTATTTGCATATCAGTCCTTTATCTTTAGCAGTACTTTGACTTCTTTAGAACATGAGCAGTACTTTGACTTCTATCGAGCAGTACTTAGACTTTCTTCATAGGAGTACTTTGTAGCCCAACAATCCTCCCCTAACTTGAATTCCACTTGCTTGATTTCAAGTTCCTTTGTAATCTTTAACTTCAATTCTTCAAGGAAAGACTGTATCATTAACTTCTGTCTCATGTTTGTTTTATCATCATCAAAGTAATCATTAACAGCAATCTTTATCAGCAACAGATCTTTTCAGCAACACATCATTTCAGCAACTCAGCATCATATTGGCAATAGGTACATCAGATCTTAAAAGTTTCATACTATTCTCATCACTTCCAGGTGTGTTAACTCCTGTGAGAGGTGAATCATTGAAAACTTAATGGATTTTGATGTCTCTTTACCAAAGCCATTAACTCTGGAGTAGCCAATGTTTAGGTTTAAGAACCATGGTACATTGATAACCATATGATTTTTAGCAAATCATCAGCTATCAACGGATTTGAGTAGTCTTTACCAATAGCCGTTTGCTTTTGGACTAGCTAGTTCTTTTAGTACAATCACTACCATGGTGAACTAATTACCATACAATGGTTTTCCACAGCCTTTACCACAAGCCATTATCTTGTGGGCTAGCTAACTCTTCACTAACATAGATATGGTGAGTTGAAAACCATACAATTTTTAGTAAATTGTCAACTAAAAACGGATTTGATAATCACATCAGAGCCGTACCCTCATGATAAGTCAAACTCTTTCTTGTTTATTTAAACATGGTCAGTTGAATACCATTTGTTGCTGTTTAAATCTTTGTGCTTCAAAATGTTTTTTGCACTTTTCAAAAATCATTGATTTAAAAAAAAAAAAAACTTTACTGGTTTCATGCTGTAAGCAGTACTTTGAGAAAGTACTGTTTGTCAAGCAGTACTTTTAAATAAAGTACTTATGTTTCAAAAAATTTATATTCTAAATATCATACCAGTTGTTATGCATCAATCTTCAGCCAGCATTGTCCATTTGATGAACAATCCAATCACCATCAATGCAGTTTCACTTTCTTCTTCCACTTCCATGCCATAATCTAGCATTCTGATCATCAGATCCCTAGTAAGTGGATATCTTTGCTCTGCTAACATGTGGATCATTGTTCCATCTTCTAGCTCTAAAACATGTATTCCCATTGATTCAAAGAACCTCCATCTGTTAATTTCCCAATCCTCTTGATTTTCCCAGAGGGCACTATCACTTGTCTCTTCTGTTTCCCAGATGGTTGTGAGGTCTCCTACCAGAACCAGACCTACTCCTTGTGGTGGAATATGTTCAAAATAAGTCTGCACTTGTAGATATAACTGAAGCAAATCCTCTCTGTCTATCAGATGTAAAATATCCCATAACAAGTTGAATACTCTAAAGCTTCCATTTTGTCTATGAAATATCAAGTAGTCCCCTTCTTGTGAATCTACAACTGAGAATGTAAAAATCTTGGACTTCTTATCTGCAACTTCTTTTGATTTTGGATGCTCAAAGTCAACAACTCTTAAGTAATTTCTTAGTTCATCAGCTGTGTCTACTCTTAATTCAATAGAATCCTTGAGCTTCTTTGATGACTGTTCATCAGTTGTTTTTCTTTTCCTCTTTGAGCTCCTTGTAACAACTCTTTCCTTTCTGCTATCTTCAAGCTTCTTATCCTTGAATGAATCAAAAGAAATAATACTTGCAAGATCTTTTTCTACAGCTTCCCTAACAGCATCATACAAATCCTTCATCTCTGTATTTGTCAATTTCACCAAACCTGTATATCCTCTACCTTTGAGATAAGCCATCATAGAATTTCTTTCTTGAGCTTTACTTTGTGGCCTTCTAGGTTTGATAATAAATTTCCTTGACTCTTCAGCATCTAATTCAGACTGTAATTTCCTTGCAGCTTCCTCATTTTTAGCATCCTGAATAGCTCTTAGTTCTTTCAAGGTAAGCTTCTTCTTCTTAGTTTCTACCATGATCCCTTTACCTTTTTCTTTTGGATCTAATTCCTGGGAAGGTTGAGAAGAAGTATGAGGTTGTTGTTCAACATCAAGAATACTTATGCCTCTTGGTCTAGCCATATTTAACATGATGTCAGCAATAGTCTCATCATCACTTTCAGTATGTTTTCGAACTTCTTCTTCCTGTTGAACTGGATTAGAAGGGCCAACTTCCTTTTGAACTTGATTTGAGGGACCAACATCTTCCTCAAAATCCAAAGTCCTTGGTGTAATCATAGCTTGTCTTACAGTTCCTTGATGAGCAGTACCTTGAAGAGCAGTACTTTCAACATCAATTCCTTCCAAATCCACTTCCTCAGTATCACCACTTTTTACTTCAACAGTAGCATCTTCAATGTTGATCTGCTCTGTTTCATCACTTTTCCTCTCAACAGTATCTTCATGAGGAATATCCTCAAGTGGTGTATCATCATAAAGCCCAGTATCTTCATTGAATCCGGTATCTTCATTCAAATTCTCTAAATTCCTCCCCAATTGGAATGAAGATTGCTTGTTGATCTTTCTTTTCTGTGACTTAGACTTCTTTGAGTATTGACCAGTCTTCATCTGTGACTTTACCCACAACCTGTGTTGCTTTACTAATGGCCAAACAAACCTCTTTAATCGTTTGAACTTTCTTGTCAAATCCAATATCTGATCAGCTTGAAGATGAAGCGAAAAGTGTACCGCTTTTAGGGGGTCATTTAAGCCCTAAATCGTATTTATTTGATCAAATATTGCCCTAAATCGTTCCTTTTGTCATTTTAGGTACTTTGGATAAGAAATCTGGAAAAGGAAGCATTTTGGACGTTTTTTGGAGCATAAAAGTGAAGAAAATGACAAAGTCTCAAAATCGGCTGGAAAAGTACATGTGACGGCGTCAAGCACCATTGTGACGCCGTCAACCCTTGACACACCAAAGAGGATTTTGGATGATTAAAAGGGGACGGCGTCAAGAAGGCCATCAAGAAACCCTAACCGCGGCGAGGTGACGGCGTCAGCTCTATAACGTGACGCCGTCAGATCTGATTTTCTATATATATTCTCATAATTTTTAGTCATTAGTGTGCAACTTTGTGAGGAGAAACCCTAAGACGATTTTTCTGCTACTTTTAAGGGTTTTATACCCTTGGATCTCCCATGTTCAATTGAAGATAAGTAATCAATTAATCATTCAATATGTCTATGTGTTGTTTGATTATATCTTGTTCTTGTCTTTTATTTAACATGCTAGGCTAGATTTATCTTGTGTTTGCTTAAATCTAATGAAACCTAACTATTGATTATTGGTTGTTGGTGTGTTATTAATTGTATTGGATGATTGTTTATCGATGTTAGGCTTAAGAAAACTGGCTAACCTCCTATACGGTAACTTGCTTGAACGTCTTCAGAAACATGAACCAATGCGTACTAAGGTTTTTATGGTTGTATTTAATGCATGAGCGAATTCTAGTGATCCCATGTTAGGAGCTTCTTATCGGCTCGACATAGGAGTGAAGTAGGAGCTTATAGAGTTGGGGAAGTACGTACGCCACCCCACGATTGGTATTAAGGAATACACCCGTCATCCACGCCATTAATACACACTAATCAACCGGTAAAAGATAGTTAGGGAGTAAGGAAATCTAAGTAAACACATTTCTCTCCATATAAGTTCCACAACCTTTTTATTTTCAGTTATTTTATTTTATTTGAAATTGTAGTTATTTGGGTTAGTTGACTAGCAACTAATTCCGCCCACTCCTTCAAACCTGAGATTTTACTTGCTTTTATAAAAATATAAAAAAATACAAAAAGAATCTTCCCTCACCCTTAGACCTATTAGAGTAGTTTTTCAATCCTAACGACACTATTCCCCTAGAGAACGATCAATCCCCCGGTACTTGCCACTACACTATACTACATCGGTCAGGTACACTGCCTGGTGGGGATTGCAAGCCTCTTGAGATCCCTCGAGAGGTAAAACCTGTTGTAAGGTTGCAAAACCACGCATCAAGTTTTTGGCGCCGCTGCCGGGGAATAGTTATTGTTTAGGTTGAATTTTTATTTTATTAGGTCTACTCACTAGATTCCTTTCTAGTGAGATTTTTATTTTATTTTTCTAGGTTTTCTTTAGTCTATCTTTTTCTTTGTGTGTTTGTTCGTAATTTCCATTGACTCTTCCGTTCACCATTATGGAGAACGCGAATCCACCATACTACCAACCACGTAATTCACCCACTCCATATGACATCTTGATGTTTAAACAACATAAAGATGAACCTCTCTATGATGCATGGACTCGTTTTAAATATTTACTCCAAAAAGTCCCTCATCATAACTTCGATTTTTGGTCCCTAACTCAAATCTTTTACAATCATGTCGACCGACATGCCCAAAGGGACATTTACTATTTTTTCGGCAGGGATCTTAGGGAATTAAGTGCTGAAGAAGCATGGGAAGCTATTGAGAATTGTGCCCAATATTATTATATAGTAGACAACCCAACAAACATTAATACAAGTCAATTGACCACAAATTTCAAGGATCATGAAACAAGTTTGTTTGGGGATGAGGGTAGAGTTGAGCCACCTAGCTGCATGTCATGGTTAGGCACTACCATAAAACAAGTGGTATCAAGAGCCAAACATTGATCTAGGATTTATAGTTTTTTTTTGGTCACGTTACTGTTTCATTTGGTTATTTTTTCATTTGTTTTGTTTATTAGTTTTATTTTTGTTTTGTTCTCATTTGCATTAACCAAAGTGTCTTTCTGTTTCATTTGCAATTTTTTGTTTTTTCCTTGATCGAACCATATAGTCGAAGCAGCTATAATATAGTCAAACGAGCAAAGCATTGATCGAACAATATAGTCGAAGGAACCAAAGTCGAACGAGCAACCATTTAGTCGAACCAACTTATCTTTGATCGAACAACAACATAAGTCGAACGAGCAAAGCAAAGGTTGATCGAACGAGCATCTCATCGAACTAGCAACTTCATCGAACTAGCAACTTCATCGAACAAGCAACTTCATCGAACAAGCAACTTCATCGAACGAGAATATAGTCGAAGGAACGAGCATATAGTCGAACAAGCAACTTCATCGAACGAGCATTCAACCGAACGATATAAGGGTTGTCGAGTTAGACACTCTTCCAATTGATCGAACGAGGTTACCTAGTCGAACGAGGTTATCTAGTCGAACGAACCTTGTATTGTCGAACGAACTTAGTTGATCGAACTAGGGTTTGATCGAACAAGGTTTATACTATCGAACGAAGGAATAGTTTGTCGAACGAACTTAGTTGGTTGATCGAACTAGGGTTTAGTCGAACAAGGGATTGAGTCGAACGAAGTACTACCTGATCGAACGAGGCTTTTCAGTCGAACGAGGGATTACATGATCGAACGTGGTCTAGTTGATCGAACAAGGTTAGTTGATCGAACATGGTCTAGTTACTCGAACCCTCACTTCATCGTACCAACAAATCTAGTCGAACGTGCACACCTTCATCGAACCAAGTGTAAAGTCGAACGAGAAGATTAGTCGAACAAGTTGATAGTCGAACAAGCTAAGATATAGTCGAACCAGAAAACTTGATCGAACCAGTTTTGATCGAAGGAACTTATTGATCGAACCAACTAGCTGATCGAAGGAACTCACTTTAGTCGAACCACAAACTACTCTTCACTGCATCGAACGAGCAAAGTCTTGATCGAACCATTTTCACTTAACATAGTCGAACCAAAGCAAACACTATAGTCGAAGCACTTACTCTCATCGAAGCTACTTCATCGAACCAACTTTCGTCGAAACAACCAAGATAGTCGAACGAGATCTTCATCGAACCAAAATTTAATCGAACCAACTTTTCATGTACAGAGTGTAACAAAGTGTTCAACTTTTGAAGTTTGCATGCGTTTAGTTCATAATATATTGAGTTGGTTGATAATATATTGTGTGTGTGTTGCTTCATAATATATTGAGTTGGTTGATGGATATTTTAGTTGCATGATCTTTTAAGCTTGACGTGTATTTGACGTGTATTTTAGTTGCTCGTCTGTCTTCTGTGTTTGCATGCATGGGTTGCATGTGCATTTGACGTGTGATGTGCATTTGAAGTGTGTTGGCACGAGTCTTCAAGTTTAATATTTATATTTAAATGTGATGAGAGTTTATTGAAACCAAGTTGCAAAGAGTATTTAATTATTTGGTTTTGTGTTGGCATGTGATGAGAATTTGTTTTTGGCAAGCTCACGTATTTTTTTTAGTTTTTGAAGTGGTTGCTTTTGATTTAAATCAAAGTTGTGTTTTGTGACGTGCATCTTTTTGGTTTTTTAAGTGTTTGCTTTTGAGTCTCTAATATATAAACTTTGGCTTATCAACTTTTTCTCAACGACTCTTCAATGATAACGACAAAAGGGTTCAAATCATACTCAACTCGTGAACCGTAACCAACAAACTCCTAGATCTTTGCATCGATCCAACATCAACTTTATCACACATCAGCACTAAATTGAAATGGAAATGAAAATGAAAGAGAGAGAATCAAAGAAAGCTTTCAAAGAGTTCAAGACTCAGATTGAAAAAGTCATCAATTCAACTGGGTATGATTCAAGGTTTGATCAGGCATTTGAATACTACATCAGAGTCCAATTTCATCATTTCCGAAATCAACTCAAACAAAGCCTGAATCAGTTTGAAAAGCTACTGAATGAAGAAGAACTTCATACGCACAACTGCAAGGAAGCTCTTGAAGTGATCAAACATCAACTTCAGATCATACTGAAACCTTGGTTACTGAGCCAGTCAGAGTTTCTCAATGCATTTAACCAAAGATTTTGGTTAGACTTCAAGACATTCCAAACCTAATGCATCGATAACATGAGTGAACTCGAAAAGATTCTTGATGCTGAAGAAGTTGAGCTTAGTGAGATTGAAAAGCAAAAACGGGAAAGTGAGCAGATTGAAAAGGAAATGCAATCAAAGGAGACAGAGGGAAATGAGAAAGAGGCAGACAAAGAGGGAACAACAATAGATGTTAGCTTGGTTTTCACGGGAAGTGATACATCTTCAGAACAACAAGTTACATGCAGTACTCCAATGTATGATTCGGATGCTGATGGTACACACACGAATGAAGTTGTTTCGGATAATGAGGATGATCATATCAGACATGCACCTGAAAAAGTGACAATAGCAACGGTACAACATTCACACGATCATGATAATGTTGATTTGTTCTATAATGTGTTTGCTCATGACAAGACACATCCTGCGCATCCTGAGTCCATAAGTGACACATATGTGGTTGAACGGTTTGATAGTAATATCACTCCCACACCTCCAGATATGGATCCTAATGGAGGAGAGCCTGCCCAGGATGGATCTTCTTATGAACAAGATCGTGCTTTATTTGCTTCTTTAATCGATAATTTCAAAAATGAACTTGAAAAGTGCAAAGAGGACAATCGCAAAGCTAAGCAAACCAACGTCTTATTAACCAAAAAGCTTGAGGAATTTAAAGAAATAACAAAAAGCAAAAACATTGAAATCTCAAACCTGAAATCTCAAGCTCGAAAATTAAATGAAGATGTTCTCACACCAATCTTAAAACGAAATAAAGAACTTCAAGTTGAGTGTAGCGATGCCCTGTCACGTGAAAAACTTTCCATTCAAAAATTGGATAGAAATATGGGCCCCGCTAACACAAGGATCCAAGAGCTTTTAAAAGAGAACGTTGAATTAAAAATGAGATACTCAATGCTTCAGGAAACTACGTCAAATATTAAGATTGTTAATTCAAAACTTGAAAATGAAAATCAAGAGGTTTTAAAACGTGCAAACAATCTTGAAGAAAAACATCGAAAAACAGACCAAAGTGCTAAAACTCTTAAAATGATGATTCCCAAAGCTGAGAAAGTTCATAAAGGAAAATCAGGAATTGGTTTTGAAAACACAGATCCGGTGGAACATAAATTTTTGCCGACTGATGCTCTGTTCTTGTCTGAAGAAGATGAAAAATTGGCAGAGGAAAAACGCTTAAAAGCCAAAAAAGGAAAAAGCCCACTCTCGTACCAAGGCTTTGTGTATGGTTGTATACAATTGTCAGAAATACCAAAACCACCTTTCATAAGAAAAGACACAAATGTGAAAAGATTTTTCAAAGAAGTTCAACTTGCTACTTATGATGCTAATTTATGGCAAAATAAAGCAAGGAAACAGTTTTGTAATCTTAAAAATCACATTGAGCACACCTTAAAGGTCATTTGGTCAAAACAACAATACACAAATAGTGACTACAATCATCTCATGTCATCAGACGCTTGGCTAAAAAGGGAAGTCTGTAAGCTTTTAAAAGATGAGAATGAATCTCTTGTGAAAAATATCAACTTAAGTTTTGAATACTTTGAAAAATTCCTTGTCACTGAAATGAGAGAAGATTTAAAGTACGTCCATTCTCTTGAAGACGAATTTGATGAAAAATGCTTAAATCTTGATATCCAAAAAGAAATTTTCAGAAATCAAATTGAGTCACTTAAGTCGGTATCTGTTTGCCATAAGCATGAGAATGTGGATTTTTTGAAATCTGAAAATCTTTGTTTCAAAAGGAAAATCACTGAACTTTCAAAAGAAGCGGCTGAAGTCAAAGAAGAATTGTCAAAAAGAACTGCTAAGTTTGAGAAAGATTTAACAAAACTTCAAGCACAAAGTATTTCTTTCCAACTCAAACTGCAGGAACAAAAAGCATCTTCTGAAAACTCTTTGACAAAAGTGCTTAAAGAAAAGGAAAAGATTTTTGAAGAAAATTGTGATGATGCCAAAATCAAGTTTGATTTGGATGAACTTGATACAAAAAACATTGAATTGGAACATGCTGTGGCATCATTACAAAAAGAAAATGAGCATTTGAAACAGACTTACAAAAACCTGTATGATTCAATCAAACGTTCACGGGTTCAGACTCAAAAATCAATCTTGAAACAAAATGAGACTGAAGCTTTGAAGTCTCAATTGTCTGAATTCGCTGATAAAAAGTTTGAAAAGGTTTTGCAAAAGATTGAATCAATGAAGATGAAAAAGGATGAGTCTCAAATCACAAAAGTTTCCTTTCCAAATCCCCTATTTGAGTCTAATACCACAGATTTTGAAAAGGAAAAGGAAAATGAAAATAATGTGCTTCAAAAGAAAGTAATTGAGCTTGAAACGCTTTTAGCTCAACAAACAAATGATCTTGAGGATGCCAAAACTGATCTTTTCAACAAAACGACCAAATTCGAAAAATATTTTGAAAGACTTGAAAAAGAAAATATTGAGTTCGAACGGAAATTGGCTCATAAAACGGATGATTCAAAAGCTGAAAAAGATCAATTTTTGAAACAAATTGCCTCTTTGGAATCTAAATTGGCATCTCAAGATCATGTTCAAAAGGAATACAGTGATTTGAGAACTTCATACAATGCTTTAAGAGTCAAGTTTGAGTCTCTTAACCAATCAAAAGGAAAAGCTCCTATTTCAAATCTTTCAACACCAGAAGTGAGTGTTTCAAAGAAGGTTTACACGGGTGAATCTTCAAAACCATTTTCGAAAAAGGTTTCCCAGTTTACAACCTACTCTTTGCAAAAAGGAAGGAAGTTTTCGAAGAAATCAAGTTTTTCTGAAACACTCACTCCTCAAAAACTTTCAAGGTCAAATACTTCAAATGGAAAGAATCAATCTTTTCAAACTCCACACTCTCGTTTTACACCGGTAAAGCAGGTATGGAGACCAAAGCAAAGTCATTCAAAACATTTCAAATATTCAATATCAGAAATGCTTTCGCTGCAACACAAGAATGACTCTGCTTTGCAAATTCCAAATTCCGGAAGGTTTCCATTCATCTCAAAAACGAATTTTCGACATGACACACCGGGTTTCAACAATGGATGGAAAACTTCTTCTTCAAGTTTTAAAACTCCAAGAGAGACACCGGGTTTTTCAAACAATTTTCACAAGAAAAAGAGTTTTAAATCACCGTTGATTCCACGAGTGCTATTTCAAAATGAAACACCGGTTTTCAGTCCTCGTTGGAATTCAACTTCTTTGAATCGGATTGACACAGCTTACAAATGCATTTCAAAATATGGTAAACCCATTGGCGCCGTGCTTAAATGGGTTCCCAAGGTTGTTGTCTAATCCTAAAAATTTCAAATGGCTTTCGTGCATTTTGGTACGAAACCCGCGCTTCAAAGAAAGGAAAGTGCTTAATCAAAATCTTTCGAGCACTTATCCTAAAAATCAATGGCTTGTAAGTATTTCAGCTTACAACCCGCGCTTAACCATTATGGCTTGTGCACACATAACAGTGCATAACCCGTTTTTCAAAGAAAGGACCCTGTTGTACATTTTATTACAACAATCCGAACAAGAAGAGAAGTTTTCATGAAATGGTTATTCAAACTTCTTAATCTTAAGCAAAATTTTATTCAAAATTTATCAAAAGGTTTTTCAAAACTTTTCAAAAATTTTGCTTAATATTTTCAAATCTTTACTCCCCAATTCACTCCAAAGTTTAAAAATATCAAAACCGATGCAAGTTTTAAGGGGGAGTATTTCTAAAAGAAATTTGTTCCAAAACAGATTTGCATGACCGTTTCTCCCTATTAGCTTTCCAAAAATAAAGATTTTAATCAAACGGTATCAAAAATACCATCAAAATGCTATTTTTGAGGGGGAGAAATGTGATTAAAATGTGATCAAAGTCAGTGGAATTGAATCTCAAAGGAGCTCACCAGATAGACTCAGTTCTAACCCTCGAATTGACGAAATCTAAATGTCCGTTATCGAAAAGACTTGTCCTGGACGGGTAATAATTTCAAGCTAGTCTAACTAGTGATGTAAGCGTGTCTCGCGAACGTCATGTTCATTGAATATCGATCAATTCAAATGTACGAATGATGCGTGGTTTTGCAACCTTACAACAGGTTTTACCTCTCGAGGGATCTCAAGAGGCTTACAACCCCACTAGGCAGTGTACCTGACCGATGTAGTATAGTGTAGTGGTAAGTACGGGGGATTGATCGTTCTCCATAGGGAATAGTGTTTGTTAGGTATGAAAAACTACTCTAATAGGTCTAAGGGTGAGAGAAGATTCTTTTTATGTTTTTTTATAATTTTATGAAAGCAAGTAAAATCTCGGGTTTGAAAGAGTGGGCGGAATTAGTTTCTAGTCAACTAACCCAAGTTACTACAAATGCAAATAAAATAAAATAACTGAAAATGAAAAGGTGGTAAAACTTATGTGGAGAGAAATGTGTTTACTTAGATTTCCTTACTCCCTAACTATCTTTTACCGGTTGATTAGTGTGTATTAATTGCGTGGATGACGGGTGTATTCCTTAATACCAATCGTGGGGTGGCGTACGTACTTCCCCAACTCTACAAGCTCCTACTTCACTCCTATGTCGAGCCGGCTAGGAAGCTCCTAACACGGGATCACTAGAATTCGCTTGTGCATTAAATACAACCATAAAAACCTTAGTACGCATTGGTTCATGTTTCTTAAGACGTTCAAGCAAGTTACCGAATAGGAAGTTAGCCAGTTTTCTTAAGCCTAACATAGATGAACAATCATCCAATACAACTAATAACACACCAATAACCAATAATCAATAGCTAGGTTTCATTATATCTAAGCAAACACAAGATAAATCTAGCCTAGCATGTTAAACAAAAGACAAGAACAAGATAGAATCAAACAACACATAGACATATTGAATGATTAATTGATAACTTATCTTCAATGTAACATGGAAGATCTCAAGGCAAAAAGCCTTGAAAAAGCTGCTAAAATCGTCTTAGGGTTTTCACACACAAAGTTCCCCAATAAGTTCCACACTAATGACAAAAAATTGCAAAACTATATATAGACTTTCAGATCTGACGGCGTCACGTTATGGAGTGTGACGCCGTCACCTCGCCGCTTTTAGGGTTCCCGGATGACCTTCTTGACGCCGTCCCTCTTTAGCTCTCCAAAATCCGTTCTGGCTTATCAAGGCTTGACGCCGTCAGAATTAGGCGTGACGCCGTCCCTCTTTAAATTAAGCCGTGACGACCTTGATCACATTAAAGCGTGACGCCGTCAGAATTCCATGCAAATTTCTCTGGCTTATCATGAGTAATTTTCACATCCACCACTTTTGCCAAGCCATGACGCCGTCCAGAACAAATCCTGACGCCGTCAAAGGTAATTTCCAGCACAATTTTGAGACTTTGTCGTTTTCTTCACTTTTATGCTCCAAAAACGTCCAAAATGCCTCCTTTTCCAGATTTCTCCTCAAAAGTACCTAAAATGACAAAAGGAACGATTTAGGGCAATATTTGATCAAATAAATACGATTTAGGGCTTAAATGACCCCTTAAAAGCGGTACACTTTTCGCTTCATCAAATACCCTTACACTTGAGATTTGCTTGTCCTCAAGCAAATGCGCTTTTATTCTAATCAAAATACAAGTTAGGGGTCATTTAATGCTAACATAAAAGTAATTACAACAAATATTCGTTCCACTTTAATCATAATAAGCACGGAGATTACGAACTAGCACCTCACAAGTAGTGTTTAGATACTCACATCTCTCTAGTGTCATCAAAATAAATCTTATAAATGAAAACGGATAATATCTCTCACTACCTGTCATAGCAAATAGATTACCATAGGCTTGGGAAAGGATCGAAAACCTCCTCCACTAGGCGTAAGCACCTGAGATAAACTATCAAAGAGGGATTTTAAATGGGTTATAACGTTAGGTGTAGGGAAAAGGAAAACACGGTTTTGCTGGATAAAGGATATTTTACTGGTGGCGAGTTAAAGATCTTGATCAATTACATGTACTATACAATGATGCTAAGCCAAGACACGACTCAATCTTAAGCTAAAAACAAAATAACAAAAACATAAAATAAACATAAAATGAAACGGGATGGTAGTCCGTATGTTTTTTCTACTTTTCTTTTTCTCATTTTTTTTGTATTTTTCTTGATTTTTTTTTTTTTTTTTTTTTTTTTTTTTTTTTTTTTTTTTTTTTTTTTTTTTTTGCATACGCTTTTGCCCTACCATCCAAAATAATACATCATAGGGGCGTTGCATTCCCCTTACACTTGAACTTTTACATAACTTGACAAATTACTATTCTAATGACTCGAATTAAGATAATCAAAACACTTGGAGTACTTTTAAAATATTTAGCACATATGGGGGTAATAAATGATGTTCTTCCCCATTACTCCATTACACTAGTACTTTACCCATGAGTCCCAATCGTCCCAAAACAATATGTACAAGGATATGACTCGACTTAGCAACCATGTAATCAACTAGATAATTAACTTGGGTTTAAACAAATGTTGTCACAATAATGCACTAAAAATGAGTGCATACAAGGTAGGCTAAGGCGATTTGGGTGTACATTTAAGTGGGGTGTAACAAATTCTTCCTTTAAGTAAAATGCTTAAAGTTAGAAACGAAAAGATAGGCTCTGAGGGGTGTACTAGGGGTATCGTGTACTAAAAATGAGTACAACGCAAAGGGTGTGGGAGAATTACTTAACCAATGTAGCCAAAGTAATTATAACAAAAACACAGGTGTAAAACAATGGGTTAATCCTAATGCCTCTTATCATGTAGTCAATCTAACTACACGAATGTAGTCTCACTTGTGGCCTCGGAATGGTCCTAACGCATGTTCTAGAATCTAAGTGCTACCGGTACACACATCATAGCATAAATGCTTTTCCTACCAATTCTAGGGGCGAACCTCACATATTTGGGGGTGGAAATTTTTTTTAGTGGTACGGTTTTTGTGCTAGTCATATAATTCCTATCCATGAGATGCTCATTAAGATCAAAGTTTCACTCCTAAATGTTGTAAAAAATTTTAAATTTGGCACTAAAATTGCCCTAATAGGTATTTCTCTCAGTTTTATTACACATCTACCATTAAACAAACAAAAATCAAGTGCAATTGCATTCTCTAAAGTATCGTACTTTTACCCCCCCTTACACTTAAGATGAACATTGTCCCCAATGTTCAAATAACAAGATGTAAAAGCATAAAGTAAAAGAATGAAATCAAATACTCCCCTGATTCGCTCGGTGGATAATGAAGTAACACGGTTAGATCTTCTTCCAAGGTAATGTTGAAGCTCCATGACTAATGCATCGCCAAAAGCTTGATTTCACATACATTTCCTTGTCCAAAATAACCTGTTAAACCTGAGAAAACAAACACGAAAACCTGCATAACATCGGCGGGATAAATCTATATATAAGGATATAATGCTTGTGGAATGATTATTTTGCAGATTCCTGGAGATTATAAGTTAGAAATTTAATAAAAACTTTTTATGAAAACAAAACTTTCAAAAGTTTCAGAAAATTAACACCTGACGCCGTCAGGTTGTAGATCCTGACGCCGTCAGAAATAATCTGACAGAATTCTCATGTTATGTTTCCGGAAAATTTTTGGAAAAAACTATACCTTACTTCCTGAAAATCCTGCAAAACATCATTATGACTCGATACAAGCATTTGACTCAAACAAATACTAATATGTATGTTCATTTATTACTATTACGATTCATGTTCATTTGTGTTCTAATAAACCGATTTAGATTTCCCTTACACTTAACTTTTGCAAAATACCTTTATATGTAGTTAAGACGAAGTTAAAAACAAGATAAAGCATTTTCACAAATTAGTTTTTAACATGAATCAATAATAATAAAAATTAAACATACATACGGAAACAAATAAAATCAAACAAACAAATAAATAAACACACAAAGCAAATAAAGCTTGGGTTGCCTCCCTAGAAGCGCTTGTTTTTGTTCGAGTCACGAGCCTGACTCTACCCTTATTTAACGGATAAAGGAGAGGTTTTTCCTACACTTAGGATTAAGTGCGGGTGATAGTAGCGATACACACCATCTTGGTGGAAGTATGCCGCGTGAGGAAAGAGTGGTGGATTAATTATATACTCAAAGATGTGGGATCCAATCATCATAACCTTACTTAGTTCAATTGGGTCAATGGGTGAATTGAAGTTTTCTCCTAGAAAGGGATCATCTTCTATCAACTTCGAGAGACTCCTAGTTGGGAATCCATCTTGACCTAATAAACCCGGTTTAAACCCATAGTGTTTCTTGTGATTAATCATGAATGGGTGATGTAAGTATGAAAGGTTATGGTTCACTCCTATGTCAGCTTCCTCTCTACAAGCCTTAGAGTCTACTACCTTCAACATAAAACTACCCGGACTATATGGTTTGATGGGTGGGTCGGGACCTAATTCAATTCCTAAGTTCACATCTAAGGATGGAAGATTAGGTAACGGTTTTGGTTTAGGCTTCGGTTCATCAAAACTAGGAACTTCCATAGAACTAAAAGAAAGGTTATGACTACAAGTATTCAAACCTATTTCTTCTAGTTTTGTTTGGTCCAAGGGCTCTACCTCTATTGGGGTTCCTATAGTCTCTTCTACTTCTTCCGGGTAAGTCACGGGCGGTGTGGGTGCCTCGAATGATGGTGGGTTTTGTGGAGTACTTGGTGGACTTGGATTTTCTACTTTATCCTCCATCTTATCTTGATTACCTATGTGCTTATTATGTGATTTGTTGAAGTCTATCCCCAACATGCACCTAGGTATCTCAAATCCTTTTCTATTCATCTCAAATTCTTGGTCCGATTCATAAGAATCATTCTCAATAACTTGATCACTATGTTCCATTTGCCTAAAGGATTCCTCATACTCATCATATGTCTAGGTGAAATCTAATCCAAGCATGCACCTAGGTAGTTCAACATTAACCATCTCACAATCTTGGTTTGACTCTAAGTCCATGTCCTTAGAAACTTTGTCTTCTTGCTCATACGAATCCACCAATTCGTTCCACTTATGGGTCATGGTTAGGAAGCTTTCCTCAAAATTCATCCAAAGGGCCTGACTAAAAGGAATTGATCCAGATAACGCTCGTCTAAGAGAATCATCACATGCATAGAATTCATTAAATCCATCTAACCTTACCCCCAACTTCATTTGGATATCACAAAGATCACAAAACAATTCATAGGAATGATAGGAAACATATCTCTTGGTGAAGTATAATTGTTCATCTATTGTCAATGATCTAAATGGAATTTCATCCGCCATAGTGACAAGTGCAAATGGTTTTACAAACAAAGGGCACAAAGAAAAAGATAGACTACAAGAAAGCTAATAAAAAGAAAATAAAAATCTCACTAAGATAGGAATCTAATGAGTAGACCTAACAAAATAAAAATTCAACCTAAACAATAACTATTCCCCGGCAACGGCGCCAAAAACTTGATGCGTGGTTTTGCAACCTTACAACAGGTTTTACCTCTCGAGGGATCTCAAGAGGCTTACAACCCCACCAGGCAGTGTACCTGACCAATGTAGTATAGTGTAGTGGTAAGTACGGGGGATTGATCGTTCTCCACAGGAAATAGTGTTCGTTAGGTATGAAAAACTACTCTAATAGGTCTAAGGGTGAGAGAAGATTCTTTTTATGTTTTTTTATAATTTTATGAAAGCAAGTAAAATCTCGGGTTTGAAAGAGTGGGCGGAATTAGTTTCTAGTCAACTAACCCAAGTTACTACAAATGCAAATAAAATAAAATAACAGAAAATGAAAAGGTGGTAAAACTTATGTGGAGAGAAATGTGTTTACTTAGATTTCCTTACTCCCTAACTATCTTTTACCGGTTGATTAGTGTGTATTAGTTGCGTGGATGACGGGTGTATTCCTTAATACCAATCGTGGGGTGGCGTACGTACTTCCCCAACTCTACAAGCTCCTACTTCACTCCTATGTCGAGCCGGCTAGGAAGCTCCTAACATGGGATCACTAGAATTCGCTTGTGCATTAAATACAACCATAAAAACCTTTAGTACGCATTGGTTCATGTTTCTTAAGACGTTCAAGCAAGTTACCGAATAGGAAGTTAGCCAGTTTTCTTAAGCCTAACATAGATGAACAATCATCCAATACAACTAATAACACACTAATAACCAATAATCAATAGCTAGGTTTCATTAGATCTAAGCAAACACAAGATAAATCTAGCCTAGCATGTTAAACAAAAGACAAGAACAAGATAGAATCAAACAACACATAGACATATTGAATGATTAATTGATAACTTATCTTCAATGTAACATGGAAGATCTCAAGGCAAAAAGCCTTGAAAAAGCTGCTAAAATCTTCTTAGGGTTTTCACACACAAAGTTCCCCAATAAGTTCCACACTAATGACAAAAAATTGCAAAACTATATATAGACTTTCAGATCTGACGGCGTCACGTTATGGAGTGTGACGCCGTCACCTCGCCGCTTTTAGGGTTCCCGGATGGCCTTCTTGACGCCGTCCCTCTTTAGCTCTCCAAAATCCGTTCTGGCTTATCAAGGCTTGACGCCGTCAGACTTAGGGGTGACGCCGTCCCTCTTTAAATTAAGCCGTGACGACCTTGATCACATTAAAGCGTGACGCCGTCAGAATTCCATGCAAATTTCTCTGGCTTATCATGAGTAATTTTCACATCCACCACTTTTGCCAAGCCATGACGCCGTCCAGAACAAATCCTGACGCCGTCAAAGGTAATTTCCAGCACAATTTTGAGACTTTGTCGTTTTCTTCACTTTAATGCTCCAAAAACGTCCAAAATGCTTCCTTTTCCAGATTTCTCCTCAAAAGTACCTAAAATAACAAAAGGAACGATTTAGGGCAATATTTGATCAATTAAATACGATTTAGGGCTTAAATGACCCCCTAAAAGCGGTACACTTTTCGCTTCATCAGCGAACTCTACCCAACATGTGCAATTTTACTTAAAAAATGCATGAGCACATGTGAAGGGGGAGTGTTTCAAAAATCTAAAAACTCTCGAAGTGGTAACAAAATGTGTTTATTCATAAATACTTTGAGAGATTTTCAAAAGGTTTTATGGCAAATCTAGGATAGTCATGGTGTTATAAGGTAACTAAGGTTAGTAAAACCGTCCTCTGATCCGCCAGAGCCGGAGGGATCTACCCAAGGACAATTCCAATCGATTAGAATTAGAAGTCCTTAGGTAAGATTGAAAAAAGGAGTAAATGAGAAAGGGAAAGAAGGGGTTGAAGAATGAAAAAGAAAAGTTGATTGAAAGGGTGAAAAGAAATAGCCCTCCATGAAAACTCAGGGCAGAAACCGGGTCAATACATCTGCTATCGATATTCACTAAGGTGATACTGATATTGAAGACAAGACGTCATGGACCCAGTGACGCGCTGCACCACCCCTCCTAGCCACTCAGATATCTCTCAAAAGATATTTGTTTCATTTCTCACGGAGAACACTGCATAATCTATCGGCCTCTCATTCCGAGATGTGTTGATATTGAAAAGGTGGCACTCTGCTCCACGCCTCCGACGACTAAAAACCAAAACGCACAATAAAGTCTAGAGCCGTGAGATTCATCAAAATATCTCGTTAGGAACACTTCCATAATGATACACTTGTGTTCACCAAAAAGAGCATAAGTTGTAAGAGTCTTAATGAGATCCAAGGATCTTGCCATTATTATCATGATGGTTTCTATGCTTCAAACGGTCTACAGTCGTGGGGTGATCTCCAGCGACTCACTGAATCGTGGGTGCACTTCGGTGTGTCCGTGAAAGCCCTCTCGGGGGTATCCGGTTCAGAACGGCCTGGGGAAGGATTAGAGAAAGTCTTCACACTATGCTGTTGACAATCTCAAAGTCCCAACCTGTAAGCGCTGGATGATTATTACTAACGGTTTTATGCAGCTACCTATAAACATCCATTAACCATCACCACATACATCATTCATCTTCACCTCAGCATACTCATACTTATGAAGAACATCTCCAACAAAGCTCAAGTGTAAAAGTTCAAGACAAAAGAATCAAGTTAAAGACAGAGTGTAACGTCAAAGTCAAGAAGCTAATCAAGATGTCGAGAACAAGTTCATATGATGAAAGATTATGGGGAGATTTTTAGCATAAGTATAATGTCCAAAATGTATGAGTATGTTGGAGGTCACGACGTCACAATCACATGAAGATGCTGATCGAAGGCAAGAACAATTGAAAGACGATACTTTGAAGATCACATAGCATGAAGGAACCAAAGACAAAGACTGCTATACAACAACACACAAAGCTCAAGACAATGAAGTCTAAAGATCTAATCACATGGAGCATCATTTGAATGACCATCCCTTAGGGGGAGATTGTTAGGATTTATAAAAGTGATGGTCATTTACGTTTTATATTTTGTAATGTGTCGTTGTATTTAATTAAGTAAAAGTAGTCTATGGGCTTGGACCTAAACTAATAGGTTAAATGTAATGTATTAAAGAGTCCATGTAAAAGCCCAACCCAAGTCCAAGCCCATCCACCCATATCTCAAAAACTATAAATAGCACCTCCCTATACCATTTGGGAGGTTGGTGTTCTTAGGGTGCTTGAGGCTTGTAGAGAGTTATTAGTGTGTGCTTATTGAAATATATTTTGTCTCTCTACTCTCTCTCTAGATCTTATCTTATCTTGTGCTTTATTGATTATTAGTGTGTGTGATAAGGATTGATAATAGGTCCTACAGTTAGGCACTACCATAATACAGGGTGAACACTTAGGTGATCTTGATGTGATGGAGGATCTAACCGAGCATGATCACATTGATCAATAAGACCTAGGTTTTATGATCGATGACGATGAATCTCAAGAAACACATGATGAATCTTTTGGGCAATTTGAATATAGCAGTCAGAATATTGAGGATGATCCTTATGATTCGGATATAGAAGTTGAGATGCCTAGAGAAGCACTTGAGATACTAAGGAAAATGTTAGGGTTAGATTCTACTAAAACACATAATGAGGATATAGGTGATCTTGACACAAGGAATGATGAGGTAAGTAACATAAGCCCACCAAGTACCCCACAAGTCCTACCATCATTTGAGGCACACACACCACCCGTGACTTACCTAGAAGAAGTAGAAGAGACTATAGGAACCCCAATAGAGGTAGAACCCTTGGACCAAACACAACTAGAGGATATAGGTTTGAATACTTGTAGTCATAACCTTTCTTTTAGTCCTATGGAAGTTCCTAGTTTTGATGAACCGGAGCCTCAACCAAGACCGTTATCTAATCTTCCATCTTTAGATGTGAATTTAGGAATTTTAAAAGGTCCCGATCCACCCATCAAACCATATAGTCCGGGTAGTTTTACGTTGAAGGTAGTAGACTCTAAGCCTTGTAGAGAGGAAGCTGACATAGGAGTGAACCATAACCTTTCATACTTACATCACCCATTCATGATTGATCACAAGAAACACTATGGGTTTAAACCGGGTTTATTAGGTCAAGATGGATTCCCAACTAGGAGTCTCTCGAAGTTGATAAAAGATGATCCCTTTCTAGGAGAAAACTTCAGTTCACCCATTGACCCAATTGAACTAAGTAAGGTTATGATGATAGGATCCCGCATCTTTGAGCATATAATTCATCCACCACTCTTTCCTCACGTGGCATACTCCTACCGAGTTGGTGTGTATCGCTACTATCACCCGCACTTAACCCTAAGTGTAGGGAAAACCTCTCCTTTATCCGTTAAATAAGGGCAGAGTCAGGCTCGTGACTCGAACAAAAACAAGCGCTTCTTGTGAGGCAACCCAAGCTTTATTTGCTTTGTGTGTTTATTTATTTGTTTGTTTAGTTTTATTTGCTTCCGTATGTATGTTTAATTTTTATTATTATTGATTCATGTTCGAAACTAAATTGTGAAAATGCTTTATCTTGTTTTTAACTTCGTCTTAACTACATATAAAGGTATTTTGCAAAAGATAAGTGTAAGGGAAATCCAAATCGGTTTATTAGAACAAATGAACATGAATCATAACAATATTAAATTAACATACATATTAGTAATTGTTTGAGTCAAATGCTTGTATCGAGTCATAATGATATTTTGCAGGATTTCCAGGAAATAAGGATTGAGTTTTTCCAGAAATTTTCCGGAAACTTAACATGAAAAATCTGTCAGATCACTTCTGACGGCGTCAGACCCCAGTCTGACGGCGTCAGGAACAGTTTTCTGGAATTTTTTTTTAAAGTTTTGTTTTTCTTCCGGAATCATAAAATGCTTTATTAAATCTCTAACTTATAAACTCCAGGAATCTGCAAAATAATCATTCCACAAGCATTATATCCTTATACAGATTTATCCCGCCGATGTTATGCAGGTTTTCGTGTTTGTTTTCTCAGGTTTAACAGGTTATTTTGGACAAGGAGATGTATGTGGAATCTAGCTTTTGGCGCTGCTTTAGTCTTGAAGCTTCAACATTACCTTGGAAGAAGATCTAACCATGTTACCTCTTTATCCACCGAGCGAATCAGGGGAGTATTTGATTTCATTCTTTTACCTTATTTACTTTTACATCTTGTTATTTGAACATTGGGGACAATGTTCATCTTAAGTGTAAGGGGGGGTAAAGTACGATAGCTTAGAGAATGCTATTACGCTTGATTTTTCGTTTGTTTAATGGTAGATGTGTAATAAAACTGAGAGAAATACCTGTTAAGGCAATTTTAGTGCCAAATTTAAATTTTTTTACAACATATAGGAGTGAAACTTTGGTCTTAATGAGCGTCTCACGGATAGGCGTTATATGACTAGCACAAAACCGTACCACTAAAAAAATTTTCCACCCCCAAATATGTGAGGTTCGCCCCTAGAATTGGTAGGAAAAGCATTTATGCTATGATGTGTGTACCGGTAGCACTTAGATTCTAGAACTTGCGTTAGGACCATTTCGAGGCCACAAGTGAGACTACATTCGTGTAGTTAGATTTACTACTTGATAAGAGGCATTAGGATTAACCCATTGTTTTACACCTGTGTTTTTGTTATAATTACATTGGCTACATTGGTCAAGTAATTCTCCCACACCCTTTGCGTTGTACTCATTTTTAGTACACGATACCCCTAGTACACCCCTCAGAGCCTATCTTTTCGTTTCTAACTTTAACCATTTTACTTAAAGTAAGAATTTGTTTACACCCCACTTAAATGTACACCCAAATCGCCTTAGCCTACCTTATATGCACTCATTTTTAGTGCATTATTGTGACAACATTTGTTTAAACCCCAAGTTAATTATCTAATTGATTACATGGTTGCTAAGTCTAGTTATATCCTTGTACATATTGTTTTGGGACGATTGGGACTCATGGGTAAAGTATTAGTGTAATGGAGTAATGGGGAAGAACAACATTATTACCCCCATATGTGCTAAATATTTTAAAAGTACTCCAAGTGTTTCTATTATCTTAATTCGAGTCATTAGAATAGTTAATTGTAAAGTTATGTAAAAGTTCAAGTGTAAGGGGGATACAACCCCCCTACGATGTATTATTTTGGATGGTAGGGCAAGAGTGTATGTCAAAAAAGAAAAAAAAAAAAAAGTAGAAAAAACATACGGACTACCATCCCGTTTCATTTTATGTTTATTTTATCTTTTTGTTATTTTTTTTCATTAGCTTAAGTCGAGTCTAGTCTTGGCTTAGCAACGCCATATTGTACATGTAATTAATCAAGATCTTTAACTCGCCACCAGTAAAATATCCTTTATCCAACAAAACCGTGTTTATCATATCCCTACACCTAACGTTATAACCCGTTTAAAAGCCCTCTTTGATAGTTTATCTTAGGTGCTTACGCCTAGTGGAGGAGGTTTTTGATCCTTTCCCAAGCCTATGGTAATCTATTTGCTATGACAGGTAGTGAGAGATATTATTCATTTTCATTTATGAGATATACTTTTATAACACCTGAGAGATGTGAGTATCTAAACACTACTTGTGAGGTGCTAGTTTGTAATCTCCATGCTTATTATGATTAAAGTGGAACGACTATTTGTTGTAATTACTTTTATATTAGCGTTAAATGACCCCTAACTTGTATTTTGATTAGAATAAAAGCGCATTTGCTTGAGGACAAGCAAATCTCAAGTGTAAGGGTATTTGATGAAGCGAAAAGTGTACCGCTTTTAGGGGGTCATTTAAGCCCTAAATCGTATTTATTTGATCAAATATTGCCCTAAATCGTTCCTTTTGTCATTTTAGGTACTTTGGAGAAGAAATCTGGAAAAGGAAGCATTTTGGCCGTTTTTGGAGCATAAAAGTGAAGAAAACGACAAAGTCTCAAAATCGGCTGGAAAAGTACCTGTGATGGCGTCAAGCACCATTGTGACGCCGTCAACCCTTGACGCGCCAGAGAGAATTTTGGATGATTAAAAGGGGACGGCGTCAAGAAGGCCATCAAGAAACCCTAACCGCGGCGAGGTGACGGCGTCAGCTCTATAACGTGACGCCGTCAGATCTGATTTTCTATATATATTCTCATAATTTTTAGTCATTAGTGTGCAACTTTGTGAGGAGAAACCCTAAGACGATTTTTCTGCTACTTTTAAGGGTTTTATACCCTTGGATCTCCCATGTTCAATTGAAGATAAGTAATCAATTAATCATTCAATATGTCTATGTGTTGTTTGATTATATCTTGTTCTTGTCTTTTATTTAACATGCTAGGCTAGATTTATCTTGTGTTTGCTTAGATCTAATGAAACCTAACTATTGATTATTGGTTGTTGGTGTGTTATTAATTGTATTGGATGATTGTTTATTGATGTTAGGCTTAAGAAAACTGGCTAACCTCCTATACGGTAACTTGCTTGAACATTTTAAGAAACATGAACCAATGCGTACTAAGGTTTTTATGGTTGTATTTAATGCATGAGCGAATTCTAGTGATCTCATGTTAGGAGCTTCTTAGCCGGCTCGACATAGGAGTGAAGTAGGAGCTTATAGAGTTGGGGAAGTGCGTACGCCACCCCACGATTGGTATTAAGGAATACACCCGTCATCCACGCAATTAATACACACTAATCAACCGGTAAAAGATAGTTAGGGAGTAAGGAAATCTAAGTAAACACATTTCTCTCCATATAAGTTCCACAACATTTTGATTTTCAGTTATTTTATTTTATTTGCAATTGTAGTTATTTGGGTTAGTTGACTAGCAACTAATTCCGCCCACTCCTTCAAACCCAAGATTTTACTTGCTTTTATAAAAATATAAAAAAATACAAAAAGAATCTTCCCTCACCCTTAGACCTATTAGAGTAGTTTTTCAATCCTAACGACACTATTCCCCTAGAGTACGATCAATCCCCCGGTACTTGCCACTACACTATACTACATCGGTCAGGTACACTGCCTGGTGGGGATTGCAAGCCTCTTGAGATCCCTCGAGAGGTAAAACCTGTTGTAAGGTCGCAAAACCACGCATCACTTGATCATCAGTGACCTTCTTGAGCCTCCTTAATTCCCTTGAAAGCCCATAGTTGGTCAAGACATCCTCAACAACTTCCTCATCTTCTTCAGATGTTTGATGCCTATCTGTGGAAGCATAATCATTGGGAGTTGGTGGTGGAGTCTCAGTTTGAGGTGAATTCTCCTGAGCAGCACTTTGTGGAGATGGTTCAACAACTGGAGATGAATCAGTATGTTGAGAAGCAGTATGTTGAGAAGCACTATCTTCTCTTGAAGCTGGTTGCTCATTAATTGCTGATGCAGAGGATTCCTTTTGCTCTTGTTCATGCTCTTGCTCTGCATCCCTAACTGCTTGTGCAACTTCCAATATATGGGCTGTCAAAGGTGTATTTCTCCCAGAGAACTTGATACTCTTCTTAGCAATAAATGTAAACACCTTTGGTGGAAGTGTGACTGTAGGTAGAAAACTTTGTGGTTTAGAAATTCCCTCAAGTTGTTTGTTTAAGAATACCTGAATAAACCTTGGGTACATCAAGAATGGTGAACCATTAGTGATGTGTGAGAGCGTTCCATCAAAAATCATCCTTGAAAAGTTGAAAGGACTATTTGTAGCCAAACCCACCAATGCAGAAGCAATGTTCTGACCAAACTGCTCCCATGAAGTACTCTTAGGACTTAAGCAGTGAAGTAGAACATATATGAGATATTTCCAATGCGGACTAAATAATGGCTTCTGAAAAGTAAGTATGGTGAGATCACCTTCATACCCAATATCCTTGAGAGTATCCCAAAGCTCTTGTCTTTCAAAACGAATAGCACTCCCTGCATCATTAAACTGCAAATCTTCCCTAATTGAAGATTCAGTAATCCTAATTGCTCGACCAGCAACCTTAGCACGAATAAAAGGAACACCATCTTGTTCATTAGACTTAGCAGTAGACCAAAACTGTTGAATCCATGGTCCAATTACATCAGGGTTTACTAAAATAGCATAATTGATTGATGACCCAATCAAGAAATCAATTATTGCATAAAAATCAACATTCTTTGCCATTTTATCCAAGTTCGCGACCACGTTATGCTTAGAACAGAAATCACGGTTAGCCATTGATTGTGAAGAGGGAAAGAATGTGTTAAGCGAAGGTAAATTGCGATTAGAATCGTAGATACCGAATAAATAAATGGATGGATAAGAATAAAGTGAAGAGTGAAAATCGGTATAATGGGATAGGGTAAATATGGGTAAGATTTAAAAAATCAAAGCCTAATTAATAGTGTTAACCGTTGTAGTTGGCTTTTACCTCCTCCCGAATGAATTAATTAACTGTAACCCCACAATTTTGACCGTTGAAACAGTACTTCCACGTAAGCAGTACTTCCCACATAACCAGTACTCTTCAAAGCAGTACGTTGAAGCAGTACTTTGCCGGACCAGTACTTTGTATGGCAAATCAGTACTTTCCATCTTCTTATCCACAACCTTCTAACTAATAACCATGTTGCCTCCCCTTAAATACAACATAGGTACTAAAATAAACTAAAATACTAAAAATTCAATACTTTCATTACGAACTGAAAGAAAGTATACTAACTAATACTAAAGCCTCTCCTCAAATGTAGCCTAGTAGTTAATCATCCCAATGCTCACAACTAAGTGGTTGAATCTTGAAACATCAAATCCCTTTGTGAGTAGATCAGCTACATTGTCATCTGTGTGAACCTTGACCACATTTATAAGCCTGTGCTCATAACAATCTCGAATGAAGTGATGCCTAATCTGAATATGCTTGGTCTTGGAGTGATAAACTGGATTCTTCACAATACAGATGGTACTCTCATTATCAATGTTGATAGGAGTATTCTTGAAGTTGTATCCATAATCCAAGAGTTGATTCTGCATCCACAAAACTTGTCCACAACAGCTTGCAGCAGCAACATATTCTGCTTCAGTAGAGGAGGTTGCTGCAATTGTTTGCTTCTTACAGTGCCATGAGACTAATCTTCTTCCAAGATATTGACATCCACCAGTGGTTGATCTTCTATCATAATTATCTCCTGCATAATCACTATCTGAAAAAGCTTCCAAGTGAAAAGGTGACTCCTTAGGATACCATAATCCTAACTTTGGTTGATGCTTGAGATATCGAAAAATCCTCTTGACTGCATACATATGTGAAACCTTGGGTGTAACCTGATATCTTGCACACAAGCATACAGCAAACATGATGTCAGGTCTTGATGCAGTTAAGTACATAAGACAACCAATCATAGATCTGTAAAGCTTCACATCCACAGCTTGTCCATCTTCATCCTTGCCTAATGGTTTATTGTTGTCAATAGGTGTGGTGGCAGGCTTGACAGTTGGAAGGTCAAATCTTTTAAGTATGTCTTCAACATACTTTTCTTGATTAATGAAGATTCCATCTCTTGTTTGTCTAACTTGAAGCCCCAAAAAGAAAGTTAATTCTCCCATAGAACTCATTTGAAACTCCCGCTGCATAAGTTCTTCAAATTCTTTCACCATAGACTTCTTCGTGGCTCCAAAGATAATATCATCGACATAGACTTAGACTAACATAATGTCCTTCTTATCTCTTTTGATAAACAAAGTCTTATCAATTGCTCCTCTCCTGTAACCATGTTGTAATAGAAAAGTAGAGAGTCTCTCATACCAAGCTCTGGGAGCTTGATGAAGGCCATAGAGTGCCTTGATCACTTTGTAGACTTTGTTTGGATGTGCAGGATCTTCAAAACCAGGAGGTTGTTTAACATAAACTTCCTCAGAAATTATGCCATCAAGGAAGGCACTTTTTACATCCATTTGGTAGACAGGAAATCCCACGTATGATGCAAAGGCAAGAAATAACCTTATTGCCTCTATTCTTGCAACAGGAGCAAACACTTCATCATAGTCCACTCCTTCTTCTTGGCGATATCCTTGTGCAACCAATCTAGCTTTATTTTTGATAACATTCCCTCTTTCATCTCTTTTAATTCTGAAAACCCATCTTGTACCAATGACTCTCTTGCCATCTGGTAGATCACAAAATACCCAGACCTCTTGAAGCTTGAATTGTAGAAGCTCCTCTTGCATAGCTTCAACCCAACTTTCATCAGTTAAAGCTTGAGCTACCTTCTTGGGTTCAGTTTGAGATAGAAAACAAGCAAACAGGCATGTTTGTTGATCCTTGTGATTCATCCTGTTTTGTTTGTAAACAAAGCTAAGTAAAGCAGTACGTTGCTTAGAGAGACCTTTAACTTTGTTTCTTGTAACCACTCCTGAAGAGGGTGATCCAATAATATTGCTTTGAGGATGAGCTTTATGAACTCTCAATGTAGGAGTTGGTGGAACTGGAAGATCAGATTCCAAATTAGTAAAATCAGGTTCTTCATTGGTAGTTGAGAAAATACCTTCATGATTGAGCTCATCATCAATTTCTTCTAACCCAGGAATGTTAGCATTATCCAAATCTTCATCATCAACATTGGAATCATCATCATTGCTCCAATTTGATGGTTCTAACACACCAGAAGTACTGTCAAAAGTATCATCAGTACTTTGATCAAAAGTACTGTGAGCAGTATCTTTGAATTTACCCTGTTTCTTTGCAGCATCATAAGCCCTCCGTTGTTCATCTTCATAGGATTTTGCTATAGTTTCTTGAAAAAGAATCCCATTAAGTTCATCTTGTATGGCTTGATCTTCATCAGATACTGTGTTGGTTGGTTGAGCAGTACTTTGTTCCTTATTAGTAACTTCAGGTTCTTTATCAGGAACATCTTCTGGTCTAACATTGACTCCATGAACAATGTACTGAGAATCATCTTCTTTGTGATTAGCTTGATTTTCTTCTCTAACAGGCACATAATTCATAGATGGAGTGAACTTGAGATCAAGATTAAACATCTAATCAGGACCTTTTCCTCTCTGAGGTTCTTTATCTTCCAAAAATTCAACATGAAGACAATCTTGAACCTTTTTGGTACTCCTGTTATATACTCTAAAACCTTTGCTATTTGTACAGTAACCTAATAGATATCCTTCATCTGACTTACCATCAAATTTTCCCAGAGAATCAATGGTATTTAGAATAGTCAGAGGACAACCAAAAGGTTTTAGAAAATGAATGTTTGGTTTCTTTCCCATGAGCAGCTCATATGGTGTCTTCATCTGAGGTTTAGTTACTGATACTCTATTTAAAACATAGCAAGCAGTACTTATAGCTTCAGCCCAAAAGAGAATAGGTAATTGTGAATCTGCAAGCATTGTTCTAGCTGCTTCTATCAATGTCCTGTTCTTTCTTTCTGCAACACCATTCTGTTGTGGAGTTCTAGCAATGCTAAACTCTCTCTTGATCCCTTTCTTGGCACAGAATTCATCCATATGCTTGTTCTTGAATTCTGTCCCATTATCACATCTAATACCTCTTACTTTGAGTCTCAATTGATTTTCAAGGGCTACTATCAGGTCATGGATAGCATCAAAGGTTTCATCTTTGAATCCCAAGAAAAAGACCCAACTAAATCTACTACAATCATCTGTCACAACCAAGCAGTACTTCTTCTTGTTTAAACTTTCTACTGAAACTGGTCCAAACAGATCCATGTGTAGCCACTCCAAAGGTTCTCTAATAACTCTGTCCTCAAGCTTCTTACATGAAGCTTTATGTTGTTTACCCTTCTTGCAAGCCAAACATGAATGATCAGTCTTGAATGTTTTGGAAGGTAAACCTCTAACTAAATTCCCTTTTACCAGCTTGTTGATGTTTTTGAAATTTACATGACCTAGTCTTCTATGCCATAGATGTGCTTCTTCCAATGATGCCTTGGCTACTAAACATGTTGCTCTTCCAGCAGAATTGAGACTCTTTAAGTCTAAACTGTACACATCATTAGTTCTTGGTACTTTCAATGTTACCAAGTGATCATCAACAAACTTGAACTCAGGAGAGAGAATAAGACATTCTGTATCAGTGAACAGAATTGGGTACTTCTTGTCACAAATCTGAGAAACTGACAAAAGATTGAACTTGAGCTCCTTCACATATCTAACATTCTCAAAATCAATACATCCAGCCTTGATGGTTCCTTTGCCAGTGATTCTCCCTCCATCAGGATCATTACCAAATGTAACTCTTCCTCCATAATATGCCTTAAAATCTGACAGGATCTCCTTGTCCCCTGTCATGCTGCCAGAGCAACCACTATCAACAATAATATGATCTTTAAGCTCCTCCTCTGGGTTGCCCTGCACATTAAAAGAAAAGGTTAGTTTCTTTTAGGAACCCAAGCCATTACTGACTTGTGTTCCCCTTGCGGAGTGACATACTTGAATTCCTTCTGTATGTAATCTCCACTGGTTTTAAAGGCATGGTCAATGATTATTTGCTTTGGTCCCATGTCCTGTGTTGTATTATCAACAACACTCCCTGTTTCACCCTTATCTGATGAAAGTACTGCTTGTTCCCTATCAGTACTTTCTTTTTTAACCCAATTTCGTTTGACTTTAGGTTTCTCTGACCTAGGTACTCTGCTTGAGGTGTAAGACCTTTTAGATTTATATGAAGTGAATCTCTTAGGTCTTTTATGTGAGAAAGTGTTAGCAGTACCATGACTGGGTGAAAACTTAGCTGTACTTTTAGAGGGTACTGCTTGAGAAACCTTAGACTTATCAGTACTTGAGGGTACTGATGGTTTTGAAAAAGGTCTTTTCTGGTTAGGGTACCTATAATCTTTAGAGAAATTACTATGGTTAACCCAAATCCTCTTCTATGATTAAAAGGTTTCCTATAGTTAGTAGTATTTTGAAAAGTTTCTCTTGGAGGTACTGATGAATATCTATCAGTACTTTGAAAAGATTTTGGAGGTACTTGATGAACTCAAATAAGTACATTTTATTACTATCATTTATCCTATTAATTTGACTTGTTTTATTCTATTATGTATGAGGATTGATACTTAATCGTTTACTTTTGTAATTCTCAGGTAAAAACAAGCATTTGGTGAAACTTAGCGATTTTGGACTAATTATGGAGCAAAACATGCATAAAGTTAAGAGTCTACTGAAATGAAGAAGATCAAGACTAATCTGCTCCAGATGCGCCGCATCTCACTCATGACATGCGCCGCATCTCTATCAAGATATCACCAGATACGATCCAAGATACAAGAGGACATGCGCCGCATCTAATCATGGAGTTACGCCGCATCTTCTGGCGGTGTACGAATATTCCTGAATATTATAATCTTGGACCCCACGCGAAGTTAAGTCAATGCGCCGCATCTACTTACTAGATGCGCCGCATCTTCCCTCAGAAAGAAACTATAAATACCCCAAGACCAGACGAATTCAAAAAGCTTTGGATACCATATAATACCGAAGACCGAACAGGAGAAACCAAGGACGAATTCAGTCAAGGAGGCAGCACAAGACACACCTAAATCAAAGATACAAGAGCTGTAAGAAGGTGCTGCATGTGTTTAATTCATTAAGTAGTTTTGTTTTATTATGTTAGCAAACTTTAATTCATCAGGATTGGTGGCTTGTGTAATGTGACAACGAAAGATTGCACTCCCTTTAATACTTGCTTTCCCATCAATTAAAGTTTATATGTTGATGTCTTTGGTTACTACTTATTAGTGCATTGATAACCTCTGTGTTTATTAGTGGCTTGCGGGCATTTGACTGCGGAAAATAATGTGGCTCCCACGGTTATTACTAAATTGATCACTTAGGAATAACTTTTAGACATAAGTAATCATTAAGGGTTTACTCGCCGATAAGAATAGGACCAACGAGAAAGGGTTAACTACATGCACTTCATATAAAGCTATCAATAAAACAAGTGACAATCTACTTAATTATAAGGACAACCCTCTTATTGTCTCGAGTATCTATCTGTGTACGTGTGTGCTACTTGCTGATTCGTGCCTATTGGTTTATTTTATTATTTAATTGCAAACAAATCGTGCCAGTCTCTCAGGCTGAAACCCCCATGCGTTAGGATATTAAAATACTGATTAGAATAACTAGATAATACGTTCCACTCTTAGTGATCGACACTCTACTTACCATTATATTCATACTGACCGGGTACACTGCTCGTTAAGTGTGTGTGTTATTGATAAGTCGGCTAAATATAAATTTAAAACTTGAGTAGGCATTAAAACTGCTAAAACTATACTACGACACCGCACGCATCAAGTTTTTGGCGCCGTTGCCGGGGAGTGAATTGTTATTATCTGTTAATTTGATTAGTATTTTAATTAGGTTTTTCTTTTTGTTAGATTAATTGCATCATTGTATTATTTTGCATATTTGTTGTATTGTGTGTTAATTGTTTTCTTTTATTTTTGTGTGTTTATTTTTGTTTGTGTGTTTTTATTTTTTTGTTTTTATTTTTCGTATTTTTCTGTTCTGCTATCGTTGTACTGTGCTAAATCAAACGATACGGCGCATCTGATCTCTCAGATACGGCGTATTGCGTTTAATTTTTAAAAATACAACGCGTTTAATTAATTCGATACGACGCATCTTTTCCCCAAGATACGGCGTATCTGTTTTTAATACGAATTTTTTTTAAAAGCGATAAAATAATACGACGCATCTGCTTTTGAAGATACGGCGTATCTGTTTTTGATAAAAAAATTTTCTAAACGTTAACGCCATACGACGCATCTGCTTTCGTAGATACGGCGTATCTATTATTTTAATTAAAAACAGTTTGCGAATTATTAAACAGATACGACGCATCGATCTATATCGATACGGCCCATCTTTCTGAATCAAAAATCGATATTTATTTTTAAACGTAACGAAAATACGGCGCATTAACTTTCGTTAATACGACGCATTTAATTTTAATTAGATAAGCTGATTTTTGATTAATTAATTCGATACGGCGCATTCATAAATTCTAAGCGGCGTATCTATTTTCTGAATAAAGTCTGATTAAATTTTAACGATTATAAGATACGGCGTATCCAACTTTTTGGATACGGCGCATCGTCTGCAGATATCAGCAACGTTTATTTTTCTAATTTCCGAACGGAAAATATTCTGACTTACCCTTATACTAGGAAGCTTTTACTTTGAAATCTTCTTGTTCTTAATTTTCAGGAACAATGTTCGATATTTTCCCATACTGGTTCGGAAGACCACAAAGAAACCTTACTATGGAAGAGTTTGCACTACTAATCGCTCAAGCTAATGAAAAAGAACATCATGAAGCAAGAAACTTTATTACTGAATTCAAAGGCAGTCATGAGCTGTTACTAAAGGAACAAAACAATATGATCAATGGTTTGGCAATTGAAGTGCACCAATTGTCAACAGTGCTTAACAAGGTTCTTTTGGTAAGGCACGATCTGAAAGGAATTACAACTAGAGGCGGAAAGTCAACCTTTCAAATCGGAGAAACACCCGAGGATGACAGTACAAACAAAATTTCCCCTGAATCTTTACCACCTGAGCAAGAGCAACCAAAAGAGACTGATCCAGAACCTGTAATTAGAAGAGAACCTTCTGTTGAACCTAAACGATCAACACCACCTTTCCCACATAGGGTAAGGAAAGAGAAAGAAGATGCCTATCAAAAGAAATTCCTGGAGAATCTCAAGCAGCTGCAGCTAAGCATACCATTTCTGAAAAGCTTGCTTACAAACAAGTCTAAACTCGAAGAGGCTTGCACCATAACAATGGGGAAAAGAAGCTCAGCGGCATTGCTCAACAAACTTCCGTCTAAAGAAAAAGATCCAGGGAGTTTCACTATTCCTTGTCAAATTAAAAATTTGCATATTGAAAATGCCTTAGCCGACCTAGGAGCTAGTATAAGTCTTATGCCCTCTTCTATGTATGATAAATTAGGTCTTGGTGAACCAAAACCTACTAGGATGTGCTTAGAACTAGCTGATAGGTCCATACAATACCCATTAGGAATAGCGGAAAATATATTAATAAAAGTTGATAAATTTGAATTACCTATCGATTTCGTTATCCTTGATATGCCTGAAAATTCTAGAACTCCTATAATATTAGGACGACCATTTTTAGCCACTGCTAGGGCCATGATTGATGTTTTTAATAAAAAAATAACTCTTACCATAGGAAAAGATGAGGTTGAGTTTAACATGGAACAATCTATGAGTAAAGATAATTCCGATGATGATGAATGCTATAACATCGATGTTTCTGATGACACGATTAATCAATTTACTCAGAGATTATTAAAAAATAATTTGCTTGATTCTTTTCTACTTAAAAATTTAGAAAACACAATTGCTATAGAAGATCAAGTTGATGAGAATACTATTGATTATAATTTAGCTGCTGATTCTGCTGTCTGTAACGCGATACGGCGCATCGAAAACCTCGATGCGGCGCATCTATCTGATGACAGCAGCGATATAATTAAAGAACAGGTTTATTCCGCTAGTGCTACTGAAATTGATAATGTTAAACCTGTGCTTAAGGATCTTCCTTCTACTTTAGAATATGCTTATTTAAACGGAAATACTAATTCACCCGTTATTATTGCATTTGACTTAACGCCAAAAGAAAAAGAGTCTCTTTTGCAGGTACTATATAAATGAAGAGGAGCATTAGCGTGGAGTATGTCTGATATTAAGGGAATTAGCCCGTCATTTTGTACACATAAAATCCTTATGGAGGATGAATTCAAACCAACTATCCAACCTCAAAGGCGTTTGAATCCAAAAGTCCAAGATGTGGTGAAAAATGAAATCTTAAAGTTACTTGACTCCGGACTTATCTACCCAATTTCCGACAGCTCGTGGGTCAGTCCTATCCACGTTGTACCAAAAAAGGGAGGAATGACAGTAGTACTCAATGACGACAATGAGCTAATTCCTTCAAGAACTGTTACCGGATGGAGAGTTTGCATCGACTACCGCAAACTCAATGATGCTACGCGAAAAGATCACTTCCCTCTTCCATTTATTGATCAAATGTTAGAAAGACTATCAGGATATGATTATTATTGTTTTTTGGATGGTTTTTCAGGTTTCTTCCAAATACCCATTGCCCCCGAGGATCAAGAGAAGACGACTTTCACCTGCCCTTATGGAACCTTCGCCTATAGGAGAATGCCGTTCGGACTATGCAACGCCCCTGCTACTTTCCAACGTTGTATGACGGCTATCTTCCATGATATGGTAGAAGACTTTATGGAAGTCTTCATGGATGACTTTTCGGTGTTCGGTAACTCATTTAATGGTTGTCTCTTTAAACTTGATAAAATGCTTGCTAGGTGTGAAGAAACTAACCTTGTTCTTAATTGGGAAAAATGTCATTTTATGGTTAGAGAGGGAATTGTGTTAGGACACAAAATTTCTGGGAAAGGTATAGAAGTCGATAAAGCTAAAATTGATGTAATTGCCAAACTACCTTACCCCACTAACGTAAAAGGCGTTAGAAGTTTTTTAGGGCACGCTGGATTTTATCGTAGGTTCATAAAGGATTTTTCAAAAATATCTAGGCCTATGACCCAATTGTTGCTAAAGGATGCAAAGTTTGATTTTTCTGAAGATTGCAAAAAGGCATTTAATATACTTAAAGAAAAACTAACTTCTGCACCCATTATAATTTCGCCGGATTGGAATCTGCCTTTTGAACTAATGTGTGATGCTAGTGATTATGCTGTTGGAGCCGTACTTGGCCAAAAGATAGATAAGAAATTTAAGCCAATTTATTATGCTAGCAAAACATTGAATAATGCCCAAGAACACTACACCACCACGGAAAAAGAACTTTTAGCAGTAGTTTTTGCATTCGATAAATTTAGATCATATCTTATATTGTCAAAAACTATGGTTTACACTGACCATTCTGCTTTGAAGTATTTGTTCAATAAACAGGATGCCAAGCCAAGGCTTATTAGGTGGGTTTTATTGCTCCAAGGATTCGATATTGAAATTAAAGATAAAAAGGGTGCCGAGAATCTAGCTGTTGACCACTTATCTAGACTTGAAAACCCTGATATGGAGGTGCTTGACGAGAGGGAAATAGCTGATGACTTTCCTGATGAACACCTTATGATGGTAGGAATTAAGAGCAATAATAATGGACCATGGTATGCCGACTTTATAAACTTTATTGTTGCAAATGAAATTCCAAAAGGGCTAACATCCGACGAGAAAAGAAGGTTTATAACTCGCGCTAACGAGTATATTTGGGATGAACCTTATGCCTTTAAATTATGTCCTGACAATATTATACGAAGATGCGTAGACGGTGATGACATCGCAGCAATATTGGCACATTGCCATTCAGGGCCAACAGGGGGACATCACGGTCCAGTCATCACAAGAAGAAAGATCCTGGATGCGGGATTTTATTGGCCCACTATGTTGGAGGATGCGAAAGATTATATAAAAGGATGTGATGCGTGTCAACGATCCGGAAATATTACATCAAGAAACGAAATGCCGCAAAACTATATCCATGTATGTGAAGTTTTCGACATATGGGGATTAGACTTCATGGGACCGTTTCCTGAATCTAAAGGTAATAAATATATTTTAGTTGCTGTTGATTACGTATCAAAATGGGTCGAAGCACAAGCATCTCCAACAAACGACAGCAAGGTAGTACTTAAATTTTTGCAAAGTTTGTTCTCTAGGTTTGGAATTCCTAAAGCATTGATTAGTGATAGGGGAACACACTTTTGTAATCACCATCTGGGAAAAGCCTTGCAAAAATATGGAGTATATCATAGGGTTTCCACCGCATACCATCCTCAATCAAATGGTCAAACTGAAGTAACCAATAGAGCTATAAAACGAATTCTTGAAAAAACGACTGGGTATAATCCTAAAGGGTGGTCTGACAAGTTAAATGATGCTTTATGGGCATTCCGTACAGCCTATAAGACACCAACGGGATGCACTCCATTTCGTCTTGTATACGGAAAAGCATGCCACCTACCGGTCGAAATTGAACAAAGTGCATATTGGGCTTTGACGAATTGTAATATGGATATGGAAGCTGCAACGAAGAACCGTTTCATGGAACTTAATGAACTCTATGAACTAAGAGATGAGGCCTACAAAAATACTAAGATCTACAAAGAAAGAACTAAAAGATGGCATGACTCGAGGTTACGTGGGGATAAAACGTTTACTATTGGAGAGAAAGTGCTACTGTTTAATTCCAGATTAAAGATGTATCCTGGTAAACTTAAATCAAGATGGACGGGACCGTTCGTTGTCAAGAAAGTGTATCCATATGGAACTATTGAAATATGAGATAAAAATGGTTATATATTCAAAGTGAACGGGCAACGTGTGAAGAAATACTTTGATAATAAAATTGAGGATAATGAGAACGAGGTGGTGAAATTTGAACCTGAAATATTGGAGTAAAGAGCTGAACGTGAGTTTAACTTGAAGACTCTGGAATAAAGACAAGTGCTTACCGGGAGACAACCCGTAAAATTTTACTATTCTGTTTTCTGTGTCGAGTCAGTCAGGCCCGCATGAGGATACGGCGCATCTCAATTCTGAGATGCGACGCATCTCCTGCAATGGTCATATCTTATTTTATTTTTCTGCATTTTTATTTTCGACTTTAAAACTTTTTATCAGTTTATTTTAATGCGGCGCATCCCTGGTTAAGGATGCGGCGCATCTTTATTCTGATCCGTATTAATTCCAGGCTCGATACGGCGTATCTTCTTCCATAAGATACGGCGCATCGACTGACCTGATGATTTTCATTTTTAATTTTTAAGTTTTATTTTTCCTAACTACTAATGTATTATGCAAGCTTGAACCTTTCTTATCTTAGGTGTGTTTTAAAGTGTTGGTGGTATTATAGTTTCCTGGATTTCCTGTGGATACATCAAGTATGAAGCTTTAACGTTCTAATCCACAAGAAGTTGATTTTTGCTCTAATACAAATGGAGGATCATACCGAGCAAATCTCAGGGGAGTTTTCCTGTTCTAATTCTTTTATTTTCCAGTTTTTAACCTTTTATACAAACAACGAGGACGTTGTTTAACTTAAGTGGGGGGATTGGAGAATTAGAACACTTAACAATTACTTGTCCTAAACTTTTTCAAAAATTATGCTTAAAATGTGCTTAATATATCAAACTTAAAAATTTTTTAGCATGTTTTTGTTTAAGATCTAAGTTGCATAGCTGCACACATGACGTTATTTTCAAAAATTGTGATTTTCCAAAATTCACAAATCTATGAGTGTGCCGGTGACTTGTAAACTTTAGAACTTGGCTTGTATACTATTCGAGACCACCATAATGAGTATTATTTATATAATTGGAATGACTTGTCTAAATTGGTAAAATTCTAGGATTACACCCAAAAAGCCTATTATATGTTATGTGTTATTAACTAACTACACTGGTTAGTTAACCCCCGTACAAACCCTTTTGTTACTCTCATTTTTAGAGTAAGATACCCCTAGAAAAACACTCAGAGCCATTCCTTTCGTTTCTTACACCTATGTTTAAAATGTTT
Source organism: Artemisia tridentata subsp. tridentata (assembly GCA_021014915.2). Taxonomy (NCBI): domain Eukaryota; kingdom Viridiplantae; phylum Streptophyta; class Magnoliopsida; order Asterales; family Asteraceae; genus Artemisia; species Artemisia tridentata. The sequence goes on from CP139504.1 coordinate 72,038,400, forward strand.
CGTTACACCCTTACACCTTAGCCTACCCTGTAGATTAGAATCCGTGGTTGGTTAATTGCTATAGGCAAAGTGTGTTTCCTTACATTACCTGTGTTCGCGTGCGTAATTCATTATCTTTGGTTAGGTCGGGAAATTGCACAATGCAATTGGAGTGAAAGTAAATATTGTATATCTTTGAGTTTATTTTTCGTGTGTTTACTACTTTCACTATTACCATTATTTCTGAAGTTATGAAAAGTATGGAAAAATTATCCAGAATTATCATTATAGTGATGTGGTGAAATTTTACACATCTATCTTTATGTTTAAAAAAAAATAAAAAATAAAAAAAAAAATAAAAAAAAAAAAATTGAAAAAAATAAGAAAAGAAAAAGAAAGAAAAAGAAAGTTGGATGTTTGTTTTTAAACCAACTTATGTAAAGTTATGTAAGTGGTCGATATCACCACTATTTGTTGTACTATATCTATGGATTGAATGGGAATTGGCAGTTATGGAACGCCAATTAAGGTTTATTCTTTGATTAAGATCTTGTTGAGTATAATTCGTGTCTACCTAAAGCGTGTGTTTCAAGTGTTAAAGCGTGAGTTATTCGATGATATGAGTCTTATTCATGGGATGGTTGGGATAGTGATTAACCACACTTAGGATTTTAATTTATTTGTTTTGTTTATTTTTTATTTTTTACACCAATTTATATCCCAAATGTTATCCATACCCTTTATTATTCTTTATCCAACCGAACCTTTGATTTATTGAGATTAGGGATTTGAGCAATCTTAAGTATCGTAGTCGTGGATTCGGCTATGTATTTATGAATTTGTCGCCCTTTTTGATATATTATTATTGGTAAAGTTTGGACCTATCTTTAGCCTATTCGAGTTAAGGATTTGAGCAATTGCAAGTATCGTGTTCGTGGATTCGATCATGTATTTGTGATTTTGTCGCCTTTTCTGGAATATGAGATCGATAGTGATTAAGAATAATTAACCCTTAAGCCTAAAAACCCTTTTTGCCGCTTTAGACTTGTTATTCCTTAGCTTTAGTGGTGGAGATGTGTATACTTGCCAAGCTTATGATAGAATATTCGTCGCGACTGGACAGTTAAACGATTAGATTTGCTTTTATCAAGATATTTTATTTTACTTCTAATTCGTTAAGTGTTTAGTTGTGTGATTATGAAATAAACGAATACATGCTTAAATATAAAAATAAATCCTAACATCTTTTAGGATACATTTTCATAAAAGAAATTCTAAGGTTTACTTGGGGACAAGTAAAGTTCAAGTGGGGGGATATTTGATGAACTCAAATAAGTACATTTTATTACTATCATTTATCCTATTAATTTGACTTGTTTTATTCTATTATGTATGAGGATTGATACTTAATCGTTTACTTTTGTAATTCTCAGGTAAAAACAAGCATTTGGTGAAACTTAGCGATTTTGGACTAATTATGGAGCAAAACATGCATAAAGTTAAGAGTCTACTGAAATGAAGAAGATCAAGACTAATCTGCTCCAGATGCGCCGCATCTCACTCATGACATGCGCCGCATCTCTATCAAGATATCACCAGATACGATCCAAGATACAAGAGGACATGCGCCGCATCTAATCATGGAGTTACGCCGCATCTTCTGGCGGTGTACGAATATTCCTGAATATTATAATCTTGGACCCCACGCGAAGTTAAGTCAATGCGCCGCATCTACTTACTAGATGCGCCGCATCTTCCCTCAGAAAGAAACTATAAATACCCCAAGACCAGACGAATTCAAAAAGCTTTGGATACCATATAATACCGAAGACCGAACAGGAGAAACCAAGGACGAATTCAGTCAAGGAGGCAGCACAAGACACACCAAAATCAAAGATACAAGAGCTGTAAGAAGGTGCTGCATGTGTTTAATTCATTAAGTAGTTTTGTTTTATTGTGTTAGCAAACTTTAATTCATCAGGATTGGTGGCTTGTGTAATGTGACAACGAAAGATTGCACTCCCGTTAATACTTGCTTTCCCATCAATTAAAGTTTATATGTTGATGTCTTTGGTTACTACTTATTAGTGCATTGATAACCTCTGTGTTTATTAGTGGCTTGCGGGCATTTGACTGCGGAAAATAATGTGGCTCCCACGGTTATTACTAAATTGATCACTTAGGAATAACTTTTAGACATAAGTAATCATTAAGGGTTTACTCGCCGATAAGAATAGGACCAACGAGAAAGGGTTAACTACATACACTTCATATAAAGCTATCAATAAAACAAGTGACAATCTACTTAATTATAAGGACAGCCCTCTTATTGTCTCGAGTATCTATCTGTGTACGTGTGTGCTACTTGCTGATTCGTGCCTATTGGTTTATTTTATTATTTAATTGCAAACAAATCGTGCCAGTCTCTCAGGCTGAAACCCCCATGCGTTAGGATATTAAAATACTGATTAGAATAACTAGATAATACGTTCCACTCTTAGTGATCGACACTTTACTTACCATTATATTCATACTGACCGGGTACGCTGCTCGTTAAGTGTGTGTGTTATTGATAAGTCGGCTAAATATAAATTTAAAACTTGAGTAGGCATTAAAACTGCTAAAACTATACTACGACACCGCACGCATCAGTACTGCTTGTTTTTGAAAGGCTGTTGGAAACTTTTGATCATTACCCCTTTGAAAATCATCCTTGGGTTTATCAGAACTAGATTGACCAGTAAGATTCTTCCTAAACTCTAGGTTGTCTACACCATAACAAGAAACATCTGTCCTAGGTGGTTGAAGCCTACCTGTAGGTGCAGGAACTGAGTGATACTCCTTATCTTTCTTAAACTCGGGAGGTGATTTACTAATTGGTTCCTCATTCCTAGATGTGTTTTCTTCTGAGCCAGTAAGTTCATCTTCACTTATTGAGATTTCCTCTGAACTAATTGGTTCCTTGTCACTAGGTGGGGTCTCATCTAAACTACTATCCTCAACACCATAACCTATTCCAGCTTTACTGTTTATTCTTCTTTGTTTTTAAACAAATTGAACATGTGATAGACCAGCCTGTTTTATACTAGCAAGTTTATCTAACAAAGCATCTCTTTCCTTAGTAATCTTTTCTAATTCAGACACCTTACATCCTAACTTTCATTCACTTAATTTTAATTGATAATCTTGTTGCTCATATTTTTCTCCCCAAGCCATTTCATTATTTTCATGTGTTAATATTTTGGCTTCCATTGACTCTAAAGTTAATTGATAACCAGCTACCTCAGACCTAGCTGTTCTACAATTATTTCTTTCAGTCACATAATGTTTAAGAAACTTTTGATACACATCATTACACTTAGAGCATACCTCAGAGATATTGGATGAACTTGGTGAAGTAGCTACCATAGCAATCTGAACAGGTTCATCTTCATCCTCCATGCTCCAGTCAAAGCTTCCAAGACCATCTCTTGATTCCAAAGCAGAAAATCCTGGTTCCTCATCAAAAGCTGTGCTCCAATCAAAGTCTTCCATTGCAACCATAGAATAGGTTACAGGTTCATCATCAAATTCACTGCTCCAGTCAATCTCAGCTAGATTTTCTTGAGCCACCAAAGCTTTTGGTTGTGATTCAGTAATAGGAACCTCTTTTCTTTCAACCTTGGGTTGTTCAATCATTCTGTTTGCTTGATATTTTGCAAACTTGCATTCCCTTGCAAAGTGTCCAAGCTTTTGACAATTGAAGCATTCAATCTTGGATTTGTCAAAAGTTATACCCTGTTTGGCTTTGAAATCAATTCCCCTTCCTGTCTTGTTCATGAACTTCTTGATCCTTGCAGTGATCATGGCAACTTGCCATCTTATGTCAATTTCCTCTAAAGCATCTTCTTCAATCTGCAACAAGTCTTCTTGATAGGTAACAGGTAGAGTGGCTTGTTGAGCAAAGAAGGAACATACAACATCATCAGAGTTGGTGTTGTTTGTTGATGATGGGGTGGTGGTGACAGTGGTTGTGCAAACATGCTGTGTATTACCAACAGTACTTTGAGAAGGATAAGTAGTACTTTTAGTGGAAGTACTGCTTCTGTTTTCAGAAGACACAAAAGCTATGTTGTGAGTTTTCTGAGAACTTTGACCATTCATCTCATGCTCGTACACCTTCAAATTGTTGTAGAGATCATCAAAGTCCATAGACTCCAATCCAGCTTGTCCTCTAATCATAATAGCAACCACATGCCAGACAGATGGCAAACTCCTTAAGAACTTCAAATTTGCATCTTCAAACGTTACCTCTGCTCCATACAACTCTAGCATACTAAATAAATTTTGGAATCCGTCATAGGCAGCATCAAGACCTTCTCTTTCACCAATAGTGAAAGTTTCAAACTGCTGCTTCAATAAGTTTCTATGCATCTTCTTGGAAGCATCATTACCTCCAAATCTTGTCTTGATCACAGCCCACAATTGCTTTGCATCCTTAGCATCATGGAACTTTAGTAGGTGACCATCAGGAATAGCAGACAACAGTATGTTGAGAGCCTTATCTTGATTTCTCTTTGTAGCTGCTGGCAAGGTTGGTTGAGGTGGCTTAGGTTGTCCTTCAACTGCTACAGGTTCATCAAGAACAACATTACCATTGACAATCACATCCCATAGAGCATGGTCTGTAATAGCAAGGTACTGCCTCATCTTCATGCTCCAGAGATCATATTATCCCTTCTTGATGATAGGAATTCTGAGTGAGGTGATGGATGGGATTGGTGCAACTTCAGTCGTCATCGTTTAGGGTTTGTGGTTAAATCGATTTTAAGGGTTTCTTCTTAATCAGAGTCTCCACACAAGCTCTGATACCACTTGTTGGATCGATATACTCTGACCAAACTAACTTGTAGCTTGTCTAAGGGTTTAGCAACCTTGGATAAATCCAAAACTACTAATATTGAAACGCTGATATACTTTGTTAAGTATGCGGAATCTACTTCAACAAAGCTAAGAAGAATTAACACAAAACTTTGATTATATTAAACCTTGAACCTGCTTACTTTACACAGATTCACTAACAAACTCTAAACACTAATACTCTAATAATCGACTAATACTTTTCTCTAAAATCTCGTATCTCTAATGCCAACCTAGGGGTCCTTTTATAGGCACAAGGAAAACCCTAGTCGGTTTACAATACTTGAACGACAAGTAATTCTAATTATAATCTAATAATAACTCTATGAACATTCTAGAATTACACATTAATCCTTAAACGTATTTGCATATCAGTCCTTTATCTTTAGCAGTACTTTGACTTCTTTAGAACATGAGCAGTACTTTGACTTCTATCGAGCAGTACTTTGACTTTCTTCATAGCAGTACTTTGTAGCCCAACAGATCCTACATCCACAAGTTACTTCAAGATGTCTCAACCACCAAACCATAACTACTTCTATAATCAACAACAACAGTATCGTCAACAACAACCATTTCAGCAACAGTATCCTCAACCACAGTATCAACCACCGTATCAACCACAGTATCAACAACAACACATGTTAATGCAGCAACATCAATTTCTTCCTCAGCAACAAGTCCCTCAACACCCAATGCAGACTTACCAACTTCCTCCTAAACAACCTCACTGGTTTAACCAGATGTGCGAAGCTATCAGCAGTCAGCAATCCCGATATGAAGCATGATCCCTAGAAACACCACCAATGCTTACTCTGGGAAATTATGTTCAGTGGTCAAGTTGTTTTCTTCGGTTTATTGAGCTAAAGAAACCTCATGGAAAGTACTTAAAGAAAGTAATCATTGAAGGTCCATATTCAGTTCCCACTACAACTATTCCAGCAGATCCAAATCACATCCCTCGAAGAAAAGCAACTACAACTCCCATTCCTATTGCTCAGCTCACAAACGAAGAAGTCCTTCAGCAAGAAGCAAATGAGTTGGCAATGTTTTATATACTCCAAGGAATTCCAAATCCCATCTTTCGCAGTATCGATGCTCAAAAGACGGCAAAAGACATGTGCACCTTCTCATGGAAGGAACAGAGTTAAATCAGGAAGATATGGAATCTAAGTTTTATCTGGAATATACTATGTTCCATATTGAGGCCGGGGAATCTTTAGAATCGTACTACCACAGATTTACCAACATAATCAATGACTTGGACCGTCACAACATTGAACTCCCAAAGATTGCTGTGAGTACCAAATTTCTGAGCTGTCTTGGTCCTGATTGGCAAAAGTATGTCACCTTTGTTCGCCAAGCCAAGAATCTACACAACACCTAGTATGGGTTGCTATATGATTATCTGAAGCATCATCAATCGGAAGTTGCCAAAGACATAGCAGCAAAAGGAGGATATTTACCATCGTCAACACCAAATTCTCTTGCTTTAATTGCTCAGTCACACTTTGCACCACCAACAAATCAGGAGTTTGTTCAGCCACCACATCATTCAGGTTTTCCCTCACAACCTTCATCTAACCAACTGGTCCCATATGAAGCTTCACCTCAATATTCTGATAATCAACTCGTCTCATACGACAACATCAATTCAATGATGTACTCCAATGTTGACAATGATGAAGATGATGCTTTTAACTCATTGAACGAAGGATTTGCTCTGATTGCTCGCACCTTCAGCAAATTCTCAAAAAAGTCTAACAATCATCTAAGGTCTTCATCAAACACAAGGAATCAGGCAGTTGTTCATGACGAAAGGGTTGAAATCCAAAACAGGGCTTCAGGGAGATTTGGTTCAGGCAGTTATATGGGGAATTCTGGGGGACAAAGGTTCAGTTCAGTTGGGAATAGCAGGAACAATGTTGGTAATTCACAGAAGAGGGCTCAGATTGTTGAAAAACGGAAAGGGATTGCAAACACATCGATAACATGTTATAATTGTGGAGGGATAGGTCACATGGCCAATGCATGCTCCAAGCCAAGGAAAATGGGCAGTGCATATCACAAGGAAGCTCTTTTTCTCGCACTAAAAGATGAATCTGGAGGCAATCTTACTGAGAAAGAGCACAACTTTATTGCAAATGCATACTCAGACGACGACATGGAAGATCTGGAGGCAAATGCAGTCGTAATGTTGATGGCAAACATGCAAGAAATGAATATCGGTGAAACAGGCCCGGTGTATGATACCAACGGCTTGTCTCAGATACCTGAGTCTGAATGTCTCATTCATGAAATTGTATCACCTTCTGCATCTGCATCTACTCAAGAAAATATTGGTCAAAATGACTCATCGTTATCCTCTCAAGACGATGACCAAATAAACACCGTTATTACCTTTGATGAAGATCAAATTAACACCGTTGTTTCATTTGATGATCCTCTTGATGATGATCACAATGCTCACATTGAACAAGATGATCTTGAGTATGATACAAATCCAGAGCTCATGACCTTGCTGTTGACTACCCAAACACAATTAGATGCACAGAAATCCTAGATTAATAAATGCAATGAAATTAATCGAAACATAAAAGCTAAAGTTGCATTCTTAACCAAGGATCTTGAGTGCTACAAACTTCAACTTTTGAATTTTGAAAATAAAGAAAAACATGAGAAAAGCTTTGAGGTTGCATTCCAACAAACATATGTACAAAAAAAAAGATTTAGAACATCAAGTACGTGAGTTAACCGTTTCCAAAAATGAGTTAATTTCTCAAAAAGATCAAGAACGATTAGATTTTCAAAAACAAGTTGACATCTTACACTCTGAACTTTCTCAAACAAAAACAGAGTTGTCAACCTGTAAAAATGATCTTCTTGAACAAAAACAAGTTTCAAGGAAACGTGTTGACTCATATCTTGAAGAAATTGTTGCATTGGAATCCAAACTTAAAGAATTTCAAAACGTTGTGTATAAAATGGGTAAATCAATAACAACCATTCAGAAATTAACTGTGCAACCACATCCCCAAGGATATGGATTTGCTATTGTAAGTGACAAACCAATTTTTTTACACAAAGCACTCAAGGAAAATCCAAAGTTGTACAGTGCAGAACTCTTGTTTGATGATACTTTCATGCGTGTTGTTGAGTATAATAATGAAGTGGAAATGGAACAAGAGGACGAGAGTCGATCGAAAATGAGTAATGTCCATTTTAATAAACCATATGACTACTCAATGGTACCTCATATTAATGCAACTTTCGTACCTCAAAAAGAGAAATCAAAACAAACATGGTCTTTAACTGAAATGCATGAAACTTTTGAAGTTGCCTTGTGACCAACGTAGCACAAGTTAATGGTCCTTTACCAAATCCGGGTGATAATGATCAAATGCCAAAACAATATCGTGTCCTTCGATATTTTAATACTTTCATGGACGACATAAAACTTTTGGAAGATGTAATTGAATGTAATTCTGAAATCAAAGTCTCAACTTTTCTTTCTTTCTATGAGAAAGAAAAGAGAGAGGTTTTTCAAAAATAATTTTTACCACACGTTCAACACCTGCGACTTTGTGCTACACATTGGGAACAGGAACTTCAAACAGAGGTTACATCAATGATGAACATTTTCAAAGCAAAAGATAACAAAATCTTGAAACAAAAATGTCAACAGAAAGCTTTGGAAAAAGATGTAGATCGACTCTTGGAAAATGTTCTGTGTTCTGATATAATTTCTGTTATCATGAATTCCATTTATCTGTCGTGCAATGAAATGATTGTTGATGAACACTCTGTTGATGTTGAAATGTTGAAAGTTGAGATTGCTAATCTGAGAAAAGAAAATGAGAGACTTAGACAAGTCAATGATGATGTGAAACAAAACCTTTCAAAAGAAAATTTTCATCTAAACCAAAAGTTGCAATGGTGTCAGGCTCAAAGTCATAACTTTGAGTTAAAATTACAAAACCAAAACGAGTCATTGTCCTTTCAAAACAGTAATGAGTCCAAAATTCAAACTCTTGCAAAAGAAAATGCTGTTTTACAGAGTCAAATTGTTGAACAAAAAAAGGACAATGATGAAATTTGCAAAAACAGAAATGACACTGTTTGCCTAAACCGCGAATTAGATTGTAAATTCAAGAAAAGAATCACATCATCATTGAGCTGAAAGAGAAACTCAAATTACTTGAAAAAGGAAAATTTGTGCAAAAGAATGTGATTGCTCCAGGAATGTATCAAGTTGAGGCAACACCTAAGCAAGCATCTTCACCGACCACTAATGTGCATGCTTCCACTTCTACAGGATTAGGCACCCCTCTTATAGTTAGCAGATCAAAAACCAAAAAGACCAACAAGAAGATTAGTGTCTGGAAACCTAAGAGTGGATCACCTAAAGATGCAGAAGTAGAATTTCACACTAGGAAGTCGAATAAGACGCATGTTATGTCTAAATTAGAATCCAACTTGTCCAAGTGTAATTCTGAATATGATGTAATGAATGCTAAAACTACGAATGTTTTTAATGATGTTATTGTGGATGCTTATTGTGTGTTTTGTTGTACTAGTGTTTTGTCTGGTAATCATCAAAAATGCATTGCACAAACCCTTTTGTCTCGTTGAAAGAAACGTACTAATGACATTTCCTCTAGGCCCACTACCGCTGCTAAGTCAATCCTAGGAAAATCGTTAAAAGTAGTTTCTAAGACTACCGTTGACAAGACCGTAGTTGCCCCTAAAACAAGTCAATCACCAAGTGCATACACTAGGAAGAGAGCAGAATCTAGTTGGTTACCGCATAAACCTACTTTTGCTTGGTTACCAAAGATGAATAACAATTGTGCTATTAACCCAACGGGATCCACCATTACCAACTCTCCTTCTGTGTCATCTTCTTGTGATGCAGGTGATTCAAATCATCCTTTGCATTGTTGATAGCGGGTGTTCCCGACACATGACAGGCAACTTAAAGCTTCTCATAAAATTTTTCGCAAAGTTCATAGGAACTGTCAGATTCGGGAATGTCCATTTTGCAGCTATCATGGGATATGGGGATTACGTCAATGGGAACATCAAAATCAGTCGTGTATACTACGTTGAAGGCCTTGGGCACAACCTTTTCTCCGTCGGGTAGTTTTGTGATGGTGACTTGGAAGTGGCTTTTCGGGAGAAAACATGTTTTGTTCGAGACCTACAAGGGAACGACCTTATGGAAGGAAAACGCGGAACCAGTGTTTATACTATCTCCTTCTCATACATGACTGCTTCTTCTCCGATTTTCTTACTATCCAAGGTACATTCCACAAAAGCATGGCTATGGCACAAACGTATGTATCACTTAAATTTCAAAACAATGACCGAGCTCGCTCGTAAAAAGTTGGTTGATGGTCTTCCAAGATTCAGATACGCCAAAGATCACCTTCGTCCAGCTTGTGAACAAGGGAAGAGTACTCGTGCTCATTTTCCTCAAAAAACTGAGCACAGTACGGATCATGTACTTCAACTTCTGCATATGGATCTTTGTGGCCCAATGCGTGTTCAGACAATAAATGGGAAGCGGTATATATTGGTAATCGTAGATGACTTCTCAAGATGGAATTAGGTCTACTTTCTTCGCACCAAAGATCAAGTTCCTCCGATGATCATCACCTTTCTCACAAAAATTTAGGTTCAGCTCCGTAACACCGTCAGAAAAGTTCAAACAGACAACGGAACCGAATTTAAGAATTAGACTCTTCGGGAGTACTATGAGAAAGTGGGTATTGAACTTCATACATCAATTGCACGCAGCTCAGAACAGAACGGAGTGGTGGAAAGACAAAACCGAACGTTAGTGGAAGCCGCAAGAACAATGCTGATTAATGCTCAATTACCGGATTACCTCTGGGCTGAAGCTGTCTCTACCGCCTGCTACACCCAAAACCGATGTATGATCACCAAACGGCACAACAAAACCCCATATGAACGTTCACCGAAGAAAACCAAACATAAATTACTTTCATGTCTTTGGGGCTCTCTGCTACCCAATGAATGATCGTGATGACCTTGGAAAGTTAAAAGCCAAAGCTGACATTGGGATTTTTGTTGGATATTGCGAGAATTCGAAAGGATTTAGAATCTGGAACCGTCGTACCCGTGAAATTCAAGAGACCATACACGCTAATTTTGATGAACTCACCGATATAGCTTCTGAGCAAAACAGCTTAGGACCCGAATCTAACCGTGTAAACTTCCCTGATCATTCAGCTTCTAACATTGCGACTGCAGCTGAAGATCCCCCTCTACATTCTTCTGAAGTACCCACACCAGCAGATTATGACAGCAATGCGTTCTTCAATCCATTTGCTCCGGCTCCCACCATTCTTGATATTGCCGAGTCTTCAACGAGCAATTTGGATCCGTCAAATATGCACCCAAAATTTTCAACACTACCCTTCAACCCACAAGTGGACTAAGGATCACCCTCTAGTGATTGTGATTGGCAACCCAGAAAACCCGGTCATGACACATAAACGACTCCACACAGACGGTGAAACTTGCATTTATGCGCTCACTGTTTGTCAATCAGAACCCAAAAACATTAAAGAAGTCCTTACCTACGACAATTGGATTGAGTCTATGCAAGAGGAACTTGATCAATTCAAGAGGTTGGAAGTTTATGAATTGGTAGAAAGACCAGATGGAGTATACGTTGTCGGGCTAAAATGGATCTGGAAGAACAAGTTGGATGCGGATGGCACGGTGATTCGTAACAAGTCTCGGTTGGTCGCTAAAGGATTCAGTCAAGAAGAATGGATCGAATTCGAGGAATCTTTCGCACCAGTGGCAAGACTTGAGGCCGTTCGAATGTTCCTGGCGTACGCTACTCACAAGAATATCACTGTATATCAAATGGACATGAAGACGGCATTTCTCAATGGAAAACTCCAGGAAGAGGTGTACGTTACACAACAAGAGGGATTCGTCGATCCAGAGCATCCGAACCACGTCTACAGGCTCAAGAAAGCCCTCTATGGCCTTAAGCAAGCCCCGAGGGCATGGTACGACAAACAATCTGCATTCTTACTAGCTAATCATTTCACTAAAGGATCAGTTGACCTGACTTTGTTTATATAAAAACACGGGGAGGATATTCTCATTGTTCGAATCTATGTGGATGACATCATTTTTGGGTCTACCCATAAAAAGTAATCAAACGCTTTTGCAAAATTAATGAAAAAAAACTTTGAGATGTCCATGATGGGTGAACTCAAGATCTTCTTAGGACTGCAAGTTCATCAATTACCTCGTGGTATTTTGCTTAAGTCAGTCCAAATATGCTCAAGAGACTTTGAAAAAACATGGCATGACCAGCTGTGACACCTATAATACCTCCATGTCGTCATCATCCCCAAAGCTAGATGCTGATCTACATGGGACACCCATTGATCTTACCAAATACCGTAGTATGATTGGGTCTCTCATGTATCTCACAGCTAGCTGACCGGATATTGTATTTGCCACTTATCTATGCTCCCGCTATCAGTCTAGACCAACTGAAAGACATATATCTGCTGTTAAAAGAATCCTTCGATACATAAAGGGAACCATTCACTTGGGGATCTGGTATCCAAAGGATTCTGGTTTTGAACTAATTGCTTTTTCAGAGGCGGATCATGCAGGATGCATAGACATAATGAAAAGTACATCTGGGGGAGTGCAATTCTTAGGTGACAAGCTTGTCTCTTGGTAGTCAAAGAAGCAGGACTGTACATCACTGTCGTCTACCAAATCGGAATACGTCGCCATGTCAGCATGCCGCACTCAAGTCATTTGGATGCGGTCACAGCTGATGGACTAAGAATACGTGTTCAACAAGATTCCGATGTATTGTGACTCCAAGAGTGCCATAGCTATTTCGTGCAACACAGTTCAGCATTCAAAATCCAAGCATATTGCTCTCTGGTATCACTTCTTCAAAGAGCATGTGGAACATGGTACAATTGAACTTTATTTCATGGGTACAGAATACCAACTGGCGGATTTATTCACCAAAGCCTTGCCTCATGCAAGATTTGTGAAATTGGTTCACCAGATTGGTATGAGATGTTTGACTCCAGACGACTTAAACAATTTTCTTAAACAAAATTAAGTGAGTCAAACATCAAAACTATCTTTGTAAATAAATTTTCAAAAACACAAAAAGATTTTTCAAATTACTTTCATTAAAAAAAAGAAAAAGAAAAGAAAAAAACCCTCTTTAAATGTGCAAAAGTCAAAACGAATCAAAATATGTTCTCGTCATTTCAAATTTCGTCAATTTCAAATCACGAACATATTTTGAGCAGGAGAATTTTATCTAACTTTTGCACATTTTATCTTAAATTCTTCGACATTATCAAAATCTTCATCGAAAAATATTTCTATGATCTCCTGAACTACAAGATTGTCAAAATTTAAAATTTAAAATCATGTCTTAGTTCAAGGGGAAGAAATGGAAACAAAGAAAGTTCACAACAAATTGGATCAAAGGCTTCAACCATTACAAACTTCAAGGACTGAAACTGTCAAGTTGTTAAAAGTTGTCACAATAGGACCTTATGTGAAATAGGAAACTAGTTAAGGGGCTGAAACTGTCTAATGGACAAACTTATTTCAATATATCTTAAAATCAGACTTTAGAAAAACACACAAATCACTTAACTTCACAAGAACCCGCCAAAAATCCTCTGCTATATCAAGATTTCGACTTTGCTCTAACTTTCAATTTGTAAGTGTTGAATTCAATCGTTTATGTCTTAGAATCACTCGTGCATCATTTTTGTAGCTAAATATCTTGAATTACGATTTAGGGTTTAAGCGAATTGAATTGGGCATTTCTTGATTGTTGTGATTTAAGTCAATTAATCTTGCGCAATAGCTTAACAAAATGTTTTAAAATGTAGTGCACATGCTTAATTAGATTCAATAACATCTTGTAAGGCTGTTCGATTGAATTAGGGTTTAAAAAGTCGAGTTTGTATGCTGAGATTAATGAGTGATGTGTTTGAATGTTTGATTGGTAGGATATGCTTGTTGGTAGTCCTAGATTATGCGCTTAATTTGTTATAACATGAAGATTAACACAATGATCTGTGAATGAATCTTTTGATTATTTCTTCGACTTTGTTCTTCAAGTTTGTGTGCTGTTATTCTTACATGTTGCTTGGTCTATTATAATTGTTCTGAATCAAAAGTGCTTAAAAATATAGCCTTCGGCTTTGTTGCCTACTTGAATCCTTCGAATTTGCTGATAAAATGATAAGCCTTCGACTTTGTGTTTAATTGCAAAAATCCTTCGACTTTGTTGATTATGTGGATGCCTTCAACTTTGTCTCCGAGTTAGGAGGCTAAAGTCATGGAACTCTTCGAGTTTCTAGACTCTCCGAGTTTCTAGACTCTCCGAGTTTCTAAACTCTCCAAGTTTCTAGACTCTCCGAGTTTTATAAAACTTTCCGAGTTTGTATCACTTCGAGATTGTATCTCTTCGAGAAACCTTAGATCCTCCGAGTTTATGCCAATCCTTCGAGTGTGTTTATTTTTCAGACTTAGAATTATTGTGGGTATGAACTTAGGAAAATGAAAAAGTGAGTAAGAATGAGGTTTTTTGTATGACTGATATGTGACTGTTTTTCATGATTTAGTCCCACTATATGATGCATCATACAAGTTAGGCTATAATTGTGTAACAAATAACATTCATTAACATATATATGCAATGTCCATTGTGTGTTGTTGTTGGTGTGTGTGGTATACAAGCTAATCATGTCTCAAGGATCCGTTACTTGAAAGGAGACGATACCCGAAGGAGATGAGCGTAAAATCAGTGAATCCAACTCAAGAGTCGACTTCGAGAACTTACCATCTCATGAGTCTTGTCAAATAGTTTTGGAAATACTCAAAAGGCACTACGTCAGTTCTGTGATGACTAAGACAGCAAGCGTACCTAAAGTGTATATGAATCAGTTTTGGCACTCCATGATCATAGGCAAAGACAACAAAACCATGACAGTTACCGTTGATAAAGCAGAGATCCAATTTGGTGTTGAGACTCTTCGCAACATTCTTGATCTTCCATCAGAAGCCTCAGGCCCAAGACGCAGATTCCATGACGAACCAACCTTTGAAACCATGGATGAAACATTAATACGTCTCGGCTATGATGATCAGGGTGAAGAGCTCACCTCTTATTCCAAAGTGGACAGGAAGTATATCCCTCAGCCCTGGTTGACCCTTTACACCATCATTATTCATTGTATAACCGGAAAAGCAACTCAACTTGAACACCCGAGACTGGAACAGTTACAATTCTTCTGGGGTGTCGTCAACTTCTACCACATGGACTTCGCTAAGTTTATATGGAAAGATGTGATTTACCAAGCCCAACAGTTCCAACGAAAGAAGGGTTACAAGATACCCTTTCGCCGATTCACCAAGCTGATAATTTCACATTTCATGAAGAATCATCCAAAAATAGATAGAAGATCAAATGAGAAAGCACAGACCGAACAAATGGATCACATTCTCACCAGGGTTAAAGTGCAGATGACAAACACTAAGAAACAGGGTTTGAGAATTCTACCAAGTATGTTAACTGAAGCGGTGAAGGGAACTGAAGCTTACCAATGGTATGATGATGCAGAAATGGCCGGAAAGGTGGGTATTACAGTTAAGGGAGCAAAGTCAACCAGGGGTAAAGGTAGAGGAACAGGCAAAATTTTCCCTGCAGCTTCTTCTCAAAGAAAGAAAGTCTCAAGAACTGAGAAGAAGAAAATGATAACCAAAGAGAAGTCCACTGAATTGAAGCTCAGAGATGAACCTACTGAAGAAGATGAAGAAGAAGTTGTAGATCTTAGAAAAGGAAAGAAGAAGAAAGAACTTGAAAAAATGAAGACAGTATTGGCAGAAACAGACAAAGGTTTGGGCAAGGGAAGGGGAAAATCCATCAAATTTACAGATCAATCTTTTAAACCCATCGAACCACAAATGTCTGAAGCAGAAGAGAAAGAACAAATCGAGAAAGCATCAAAGGCAAACAGAAATAAATATCTAGCTGATCAAGAGAAGCTTGAAAGAAGAAAAAGAGGTGAAGGATCAGCTTCACATGTTGAAGAAGAAAAAGAGGATTCAGAGGCTACAAAGTCTGTTACACTTAGTGAATCTGAGGGTGAAACGGAAGAGTCAGATGAAAGAATACATACACCCACAGCTTCAGGATCTGAATCAGATGAGAATGACGATGATGAAGATGAAAAACATGATGAAAAAGAAGATGAAGAGGGTGAAGATGATGAGAATGATGAGAACAAAGACAATGAAGGCAATGACCAAGATGACGACCAAGATGACAACCCCAATCTATCTCCACAACCGTCATCTGTGGGTCAATCTCCCAGTGAACTAAATGATCTAAAAGAGCAACTCCTTGCTCTACAAAAGAAAGTTACCGCACTTCAAAAATCAGAAGAAAGTGAGCACAACGCCTTGAATGAACAGCTCACTGAAGTGCAAAAATAGTTGGATACATAGAAATTTGACATCAATGTTATCAAATCATTTGATCTGGAGAAAGCAGCAAGGCAATATCTCAGAACACATGTCCCTCAAGAAGTCAGCTCTCAAGTACCCCAAGAAGTCGGCAAACATCTTCAAGAGGCACTCCCAGAACTTCTTAAGGAATATGTCAAACGGAATCTGGAAAGAACTGTGGCTAATCTGATGAAAACCATACCAATGACGGTTCAGACCGTACCATCCAAGCCGTCTACTGCCGAACTCAAGGGAAAATTACTTGAAGATATCATCAATGATCCCGAAGCGGATGAACTCCGTCAGGCATTGCTTAATTCAATCAAGAAAGCTGAAAAGAAAGTAGAGGCATGTAAGAAGGATAAGCCAACCAAGCGTCGTCGGGATGATCCTGACAAAGACAATCAAGGAAAGAAAAGAACGAAACCTTCTAAATCAACTGGCCCTTCTACTACAGCACATTGTTCTGGTACTACCAAGCAATCAAGTCATGACAAGTTTGTTCCTCTAGAAACCGGGGCATTCGATGAGACTGAACCTCATGATGATTTAAGTGATGATCAAGAGACTGCTGCAGCACCACCAAGAGTTCCAAATGTTCCAGCACCACCAGCAGATGCTCCACTTAAACCAGCACCAGAATGGGTAAACCCGAATGCTCCAAGGTTTGATTGGTTTGAAACAATGGTGGATGCATATCCAGAAGCTCCAGCTGAGAATGAAGCACCTAAAGAAGGTTCAATTGTGGACTTCACCAAAAGGTTAAAGAAGGTGATGAGAGTTCAGAAATTGGGATTGTCTGATATCATCAGAGTTCGCAAAGAAGGCTTCACGGAATTCAAAACTGTCACAACTTCAGAGCTGGAATTTGAGTACAACTTGGAACAAGTGGCAAGGGCTCTTTCAGAGAATATTGACTAGGATCATGCACGGGCTTCTCATCCGTCCGAAAACTTTCAAATCCATGATTACTCTCAACCATTACCCCTCGTTGGTCATGGCCACAACCTAAAGATACCCAAAGCATATTTCTTCAACAGAGATTTGGATTATCTGGTCTATGGTAACAAAAACCCAGAAAAATGATATGCTACTTCACTTACCAAGTATCCGGCAGCATCATATGCATTAGAAGGTTTTGAAGAACAGATCAACGATTTATTCGTTAACAAAGTTGAAGAATATAACGATGAAGCTGCTCTTGGAATCTATCACTGGCCGGATATGAGAAAATGGTTATATAAATGGATGCTTACAAAAAGGCAAAGACTGATGTTTTTCACAAGAGTAAGATCCTCTCAATAACAAGTGCTGAAACAGAATCGATGTTTGGCTACAACTTTCTAAAGAAGATCACCGTGAGGAGGCTGGATGATCAAGAATACACCTTTAGTGAATCAGATTATCCCTACCTGAATATCAACGATATAGAAGACATGTATCTCCTGAAAGTTCAAGGAAAACTCGAACATCTTCCTGGACGTCTTTAGTATGACATCGTCAACTCGGTTCTGTTGTACATCCGCAACATTGTCATCAGATCAAGAGTTGAAGACATGTATCTTGGGGTAGAAAGCTACCAGAAGAAATTGAATTTAGTCAAGCCTAATCTCAGACCTCCGGGGATAGCAGATAAAAATCCTTATACTTTCGATGATAGACCATTCGGGGTAGCATACGTCAGACGAAATTCAACAAGGTTCATGGGTTATCAAGATCTCCACAGGTTCAGCAATGAAACTTTGCTACTTGTCAAGTCTGAACTATAAAAGATTTTGTAGAACCATAGAAAGGGGTTGAAGTCAGGGCGGCTAAGGCATATGATTTGGGATAGGAATAATGTGAAGCAAGCTATCAAATTCAGGGAGAAGATTGATCGAAGGATAAAGTTTTGGGTGACGATGAGACGATTGGAAAGCTATATGGGAGGACGAGCCAGAATTCCCAACATTCATACATTCCTTCGTCCTGAGCAGTAATCATTGGTACGATTTTAATAATTCATCATCATTCATCATATTTGTTATTTTTGACTATGGCTTGTGCATACATAACAGTGCACAACCCGTTCTTGTAAAGAAAGGACCCTGAGTTACGCTTCAGTGCCTCAATCCTGATCAAAGGAGCGAAAGCTTCTTACTTATGAGTAGAATTAACCAGAATTTTTCTAAGTTTTTTTCAAAATTCTGCTCATAAGGACAAGTATTCCCTTGTTAAGGGTTAGTATTTGAAAAATAATCTTTGTTCTGAAAACAAAAGTTCTTGAAATTCTTCCCGTAAACCTCAAAAAGAGCATATTTTAATCAAAAGTTTAACAAAAACAACATGAGTATGCTATTTTTGAGGGGGAACAAAGATATGATTAAAATATGGTAATAAAAGATGAAACCTCATGTGAGCTAGACTCAGATTTGAACCCTTGAATTGACGACATCAAAAGTCAGTAATCGAAAAGACATATCCAGGACGGGTAATAATTTCAAGCCAGTTTATCGGGTGATGTAAACGTGTCTCGCAAAGGATATGTCTGAGTAGAATGTACCGTTTTCGAGCGACTTTCCTTGAATATGATCTGGAAGGGTAATAATTTCAAGCTAGTTCTACTAGTGATGTAAACGTGTCTCGCGATGATCATGTTCATTGAAAATAAATCAATTCAAAAGTGCTAACTCTACCCGACACGTGCAAATTTAAATTAAATACTTATGAGCGCATGTTAAGGGGGAGTATTTCTGAAAATCACAAAACTCTCAAAGTGTTAACAAAATATGTTTTTACAATTATAAACACTATGTGAGATTTTTCAAAAAGTTTGGTTTATGGCATCAATAGGATAGTCATAGAGATATAAGGTGACTAAGGTTAGGAAAAACCATCCTATGATCCACCAGAGCCGGAGGGATCTACCCAAGGACAATACCAATAGTTTAGAACTAGAAAGCCCTAGGTATGATGAAAAAAAAAAGAGAAAAGAAATGAAAGGAGAAAGAAGGGGTTGAAGAATTAAAAAGAAACGTAAAGAAAAGGGTGAAAAGAAATAGCCCTCCATATGATCAACCTTAGGGCAGACACTAGGATCAATGCATATGCTACTGGTTGTTACTACGGTATCACCGGTATTGAAGATTAAAGCCGTTATGGACCCAGTGACGCACTGCACTAAACCTTCTAGCCGCTCAGGTGTCTCTCAAAAGACACGTGTTTCATTTCTCACGGAGAACTCTTCATTATCTATCAAACTCTCACTCCGAGATGTGTTGATATTGAAAAGGAGGCACTCTGCTCTATGCCTCCGACGACCAAAATTAAGCACTTAATTGAGTTTAGAGCCATGAGATACATCAAAGATCTCTTAGGTACACTTACCATAAACTGGCTATTCAACAAAAGGAACACCATTTGTAAATTATAAGAGTGTCCTTCGCAGATCTTAGCAATCTGCCAAGAATATTCATGAGAGAATTCATAAAATATGATTCTCAGAGATTGAATGGAAATCCTGCTAGGGTCAACATCAAACAGCCCTGACAGCAGGTCACTTCGGTAATCCCTTTGTGGGTTACGTTTAGTGTCAGCTCCAAAATGGTCTACAGTCGTGGGGTGATCCTCAACGGCTTACTAAATCGTTGGTGCACTTCGGTGTGTCTGTTTAAGCCCTTTCGGGGGTATCCAATTCAGAACGACATGGGCTAGGATTAGAGAAAGTCTTCACACTATGCTGTTGACGATCTCGAAGTCCAAAACTGTAAATGCTGGATGATTTATTGCTAACTATTTACCTGCAGCTAATCATGAAGACCTGGAGTTCTATTATCACCATTCCATCATGCTCATATCCTGAAGAAAAGTTCTCACAAAGACTAAGAGATAACAAAAGTTCAAAGAAGTTAAAGAAAAGTCAAAGACCGAGCAGTACAAACTTTCACAAGTCAAAGATTGAAGTTTATGAAGTGAGAACCGGTTGAAGATCAAAAGTCAAAAGACATATGAGCATGGTGGAAAAGACGTAAAGACACAGTCATCAAAGAATGTTGGTGGAAGGCAGAGCGAGACATTACCATATCATATCACAACAAGAACAAAAGAACAAAGATGAAAATGACGTCAAAGCCAAAGAAGCAAAGACGGCGTCAAGCAACCTTGATGACCAATACTTAGGGGGAGATTGTTAGGAACAAGTTATTATTCATCAAGTATTGATCATTTTATGTAATAGGTTGCTTAGGCCTTTAGGTTAGTTTTATGCTTCGGCCTGTGTAGAAGGCCCATAGGGCGTGGCGTTTTATTTATGTTAATTTTGTAGTTAATTAGGGCTAAAGCCCATCCATGTAGAAACACTATAAACACCCCCTCCCATTAAAGGGAGAGGGTTGGTTGGTTAATGCAAGTATCATTTCATTACTCTTAAGCTTAATCATCCACTCTTTTTCTCTCTCTAACTTTCTCTCTCTAGATCTAAGAAGAATTGAGTAGCTTGTGTGATAAAACTTAGTAACATCAATCCGCATCTGAAAATGCTATTAGTTTAAACTCGAAATCCTTCGGATACCAAAGTCCCATGTTAATGGTTCTTTGTAGGTACCGAAAGATCCGTTTAACCTCTTGGAGGTGAAGTTCTGTAGGCCTTGCCTGAAACCGTGTTAATAAGCAAACAGCAAAATGAATATCGGGTCGACTAGCAGTAAGGTACATGAGAGAACTAATCATGCTCTGGTATTTCTTCGGATCGATGGGATTCTCAAATAAATCAGAACCGATTTTTGGTGAAGTGACCATTGGTGTACCAACAGAGTCACAATTTTCCATACCATGTTTATTCAAAATCTCAATTGTATATTTCGCTTGATTAATAAAAATACCACAAGGGGATTGATGTATTTGTAAACCAAGAAAGAATTTTAGTTCCCCCATCGTGGACATTTCAAATTTTCTTTTTACGTGATTTTCAAAATGTTTTGAACGATTCGGATTAGTGGACCCAAAGATAATGTCGTCCACATAAATGTGAACAATCAAAATGTCATCTTTGTATTCCTTGTAAACAAGGTAGAGTCAATAGTTTTGAAGAACAGATAAGCGATTTATTCGTTAACAAAGTTGAAGAATATAACGATGAAGCTGCTCTTGGAATCTATTACTGGCCGGATATGAGAAAATGGTTCTAGAATAAATTAGCATTGTGCGAGCAACTTCTATAAGAGTTCAATTTCTTCTTTCAACTAAAGATCCCCATTCTGCTGTAGATGTAACACCCCAACCCGGCAAGGGTAGAAGTATCACACTAACGGTTTCACATCAGATCAAAACAAAGCATACATTTCAAGTAATACAAAAATTCTCAAAGGTTACAAATGAAATTCTGAAATTTACATGGTTGCAATGGAAACAAAACTAAACACTAAGTCTGCAAAAGCAACTCCTTCTAATGGTCTCTACTTCAGAACACTATCAAAGTCTTCTAAGTCCAAAAGTCTCTTCACTCATACCCAAACCCGTCGTCCTGCTTATTACCTGCCGCACACGAAAAGAAAACGTGCGGCTGAGCTTAAGAAGCTCAGTGAACAGATACATATACAAAGCAAAGAATAACGCAACAGAAATATAATATAGGCAATGGGAATGTCATAAGGTATAAACGAAATACATGGATAATAAGAGAAGAATAGGATAGTCATCCACCACGAGCCCAGAAACTCAAAGTCATAATCTCAACATCATAATCTCAAAGTCATAATCTCACAATCAGAGGGGATACCTCTTAGGCAACCAGATAATATGAGGGGTGTCCTCATGTATCATAATAGTGGAGTGATCAGCTCCCAGAAAATGTGAAAGGCATGTATTGCACACAGTACCAGTCACCTCAAAGTCATAACTCAAAGTCATAGTTAAATCCACTAAACATACAAATCTAGGATTGCAATCCATACGCCCCCAAACTCAAAGTCATCTCAAAATCATAATCTCAAAGTCATAATGGCCATATCATAATATAAGAGGGACGGTGTGAGAAATCACTCACCCACACATGAGTCATGCCAGTGGTGCATCACAGACATGGCCAGGTTACCTTCCTGGCTAGGTAACATAAAATGGCTCGGGTATCAAACTAAGAGTCAGGTCTCAATGTCATATCAAGGTGCATCTCAAGGTCATAATCAGAAGGTATATCTCAAGGTCATATCAAAAGGTTCATGTCAAAAGGATCATGGCAAAGGTTTAAAATCATAGCTCAACATCAATGCATAGGTGAAAAGACACCCTTACTAAAAAGGGTAGAGTATCCGTACCTTATGACGAAAGCAAAACATAAACGAGCACAGAATATGGAAAACGGTTCAAGGTCTCTCCTTCTTCACACCTAAAGGAGTAGAAGGGGATTACAAATCATTCTAATTTAACTTCCTTTCCATTTTAAGTAACTTTCCCTTTTTAGTAAGTTTCCAACTTTAGTAAGTCTCCTCTTTTAGAAAGTTTCCATTTTTAGAATTATGGAGTAACATAACTTAGTTAAATCATTGTTAAATGGAAATAAGGTATCTTTGATCAGATTTACACATTTGGTCCTTAGGGTTTCGCAATTTACACTTTACACCCCTTTATTACAAAAGTTACACTTTAAACCTTCAAATATTCATAGTTACTCATTAAACCCTTCATTTATCAATTTTACAAAATCAGTACTTATTTTAACATGTTATACGAATGAATCCTTAAATATTCATAATTTACACATCAAGTCCTTCGAGTTATCAAAGTTATATATTAAGTCCTTTAATTTACAATTTCAACCTTTAATTATTAACAATTACATATTAGGCCTTTAAACCACCAAAATTACACATTATCCCCTGAATATAATTTATTACTCAAATCCACCTTAACTTTCCAAAAATTACATATTTAGTCCCTCTATTTAATTATTTTACAATTCGAATTACATATTAATTAATTAACCATTTTAACCCTTTTAAATACAACAATTACACATGGGCCCTTCATCTTATATTATATACAAATTATATACAGCCCAAATAATATTCTAAAAATAACCGACAAGTTTAAAAGTTTACAAAACACACCCTTACCCTTTTATTTTAAAATCGGTATAACATTTATTTGACAAAGATCAAACCCTAATCAATACAAATCATCACTCAATAATTTACACATCATAATAACATCATTTAAAAGTCAAATCCAGGTTTACAAACCCTAATCCCATCGAAAACCCTAATTCCACATTTTTCTCTATTTTAGTTCCAAAAATCCGATTTTAAATTAATTCCCAAATCGACATTTTGAGCTTCTAAAAATCAACCTCTTATTTTTCCTGGATCATATACTTTCTATAGAGCCTAATAAAAATAATTTCCATGCCTCAAAAATTCGTTTTCGATATATTAGAATTTACACTCATTTTAATGATTTAATTCCAAAACAACTAACACAAGTATCTATAATTTGAATTATAATTTTTCCCAAATTATAACATGATCAAGTAATTCATAAAAATTATCAAGGCCACCCAAAAAAATCGTTTTGAATGTTTTCCATAATTACTCCATTTTACATATTTTAAATCCATTCGACCACTTAAAGCTTGCATGATTTAATTCCAACATTTTTCACAGATCATATATGATATAATAAGTGTAAGAAAAATACTAGATCAATTATTTACAAAAAGGAAATCATTTTAAGAATTATACCTCACGGATTGAGTTTTCAACAAGAATTAAATGTAGCGACCAAACGAAAGCTTCCCACAACCCATACCAATTTTTCTTAGCTTCCTTAGAATGTGTACAACACCAGAAAATTATGCTTGGTATTCCAAAAAAATCGGATGAACAATGGGAGAAATTATTTGTGTGTTTTAATCTTGTCGGCTAAGAAATTAGGGTTTGAAGTGGTTTGTTATTCATAAAGGGAGGATAAGGCCGAGTAGGGGGAGGGTTATGGGCTGTCAAATCAAAAATTTTATGACCAAATCAATTTGACATAGTTTCCTTAATTTTAGTATGCATTTTAAACTTTTAAACTTAATTATAAACTTTAATTTACATAACTAGTATATATATTATAATTTTCGGTTCTTAAGGGGTATTTTGGTCATTTCATAACTTGTAAAAATATTAATCGTAGTTGCCAAAATTATTTGGTAGCATAACTTGTCCATTTCCAGAAGTTCGGGATTGATTCGGTACTTTATAAACCTTTTATTAAAATTTTAAATTCATAGGGGCATTTTTGTCTTTTACCATGCTTTCAAATTTTTGGGTTTTACAACTCTTCCCCTCTAACAGAAAAATTTCGTCCTCGAAATTTGAAGTCGCAAAGTTAAACGAAGTCGTAGCAAGTTGCAAACGATCAACATAACATTCTCACGCTCGAGCAGGTTCTTCCAAACCAAGTATTTTCTCATGACTCAATCTTGCCGATCAAATAATTTCGGTTTTCTCAAAAAGACATAACGCTCAGGATTCACATCAAAAGAATGATATACTAAACGTATTGGATGATAAACGTATCTCATCAGAAGGGGTTCAGGGAAGATGTAGGATTGACGGATTTTCGTCCGTGGAATAGAAATAGTCAAATCAGATGAAAACGTATCGAATTGTAGCGAACATGGGAGTAGTATATGAGTTCAAAACTCTTCAGATTCTCAAATAGTCTCAGCTTCAGTATAACCTTTCATAGGTGTTCTCATAAACAAACAGGTCTTGCTCCTCAAAATCAACAGCCTCAATCAACTCATAGCAGGTCATAATGAAACATAATCAACGGATGCGAAACGTACATATAGCAAAATGTAGGTGTACTTCTCAATAGCAACAGATCAGATCCATACTGACAGAAAACAGACGGTAGAAAGTTCTACAACAAAACCCAAGATTCTTATCGGAAATACAGAGGTCAACAAACGCGTGTCGAGTATCCAAACGTATCCAGTCGTATAACGATGAAAGCAGATTTGAACGCATAGGTAGAATGAATCCTAAAGTCTCATTAATCACAGATAATCCAACAGAGATCAAATTCTAACTTCTTTGGTACTCCCCAAGATATCCTATGCCCACAACAAGTGCACGTTATATGATGTAAGTATTATCACGTTGGCCAGACGTCATAATACTGGCATCATATAAATATGCCCTCATGATGGTCATACTTGATCTCAAATCGTAATCAAAACCACCTATCTTAATCCACCTAGTACTTCTACAGTCTCAGAGGTCAACAAAAACAATTGCCACAGTCAAGAGAGAAACCAAAACTATTCGCAAGAGTCTCAAAATCCCAGATTGCCTAGCAGAAGTGAGGTACGCCGTCACCAGTATCATATCTTCCACAACTCGCCAAAATCTCTCAAACAAAGCTATCACCGAACATACGAAAAATAAACACGAACTGAAATGCTTCTAGGAAACTTAAATCATCAAGGATCTTATTAATCTTCAAGAACTTCGGCCTTCATAAAATCTAATCTTCCAAACATGAAGGGTCTGTTTCCCGATCCCGCTCATTCAACACCTCCAATCTCTTCAAGTCCGGTTGATCTGTCTTCGGCTGTCCATCACTCGGGAAGTGAAATCAAAATCGGGAACTTGTGTCTGATTCGTCGAGCCTCCTGCAGTTCTTCTTGGAATGTGATGGAGTATTGTGGATTTCTGGCACGGTCTTTAAATCTCTTCCATCATCCAGTCTGCTTCCGCTCTCAATTCATCTCAGTACAACTAAGATGAATAGGGAAGTGGGACTGCATGTCTTCATCAGCTCCAGGTTCGCCATCTTGACTAGAATTTCTTCTTCTGCATCGCCAACACTTCTGCCTTGTAAGGAATGTCTCCACTCTTCGGGGTAGCCTCCGCAGTTATCAACAAATATCAATCTCCCAGAATGTACAAATGATCGTCAATTTCTAAGAAGGTGCAAAATGATTTTCATGTTCTTCCTCGTCTCCGAATGTACCATTAAGTCATACAATGACCATATGCCCAGTACTCATGAGAAAATATCATCTATCAAATTCACCAAGATCGTCAGAGCTTTAGCTAATACTATTAGCGTCATTAACCGTCATGGCAGTCGTTTACGAATACGGAAGGCGATTTCAAGAATAGTATCAATTCATCAGAAAGGAAACTTCGCGCTCTGAATTTAAACAAAACACATAGTCGTTCCAGGGTGGAGGAATATTGGCTTCTAACAGTAATATGGTTCAGCCTCCATACATATCTCCAGTTACCATCCTTCTTTATCGCGAACGAAACTAAAACATGCCCAGAAGATACACTTAAGTAAACTCACTTCCTGGTCTTCGGTTGCTGCTCTTCCCGGTTGCTCCAGTCAATTAGTATGATCCGAAAGACATCTTCGTTTAGTGACTAGAATCTCTCAGTATCATGTCAAATCTTACTTCATACTCCGGAGGAAAAACTTGACGTCCAACAGGGATTATGTTCAAGAAGTTCAGGGTGCCAAATAATGTTCAATACAAGGTTCATGTTCAGAAAACTCAAGGTGCCAAAAGGCTTCTACGATGAGGTTCATTTATTGGTGTACGAAATGGTTTCTAAGAAAACTTTATAACCGCAAACGTAACACACGAGTCTCCAGAGTAATAGTGATAGCAAAGGGTTTATCAATCAGAAATCGTAGTAGGGAGTTCAAAATTGTTGCAAACGTTAAAGGTGAGACATAGAAGGGTAGTTGTCAATATTTGACTGATCATTCCACAATTTCCTTGTCAGAATAAAATCGAAGTTAACTATTGAAAGAAAGACGGTTCGCAAATCAAATCTATATCATTAGAAGTGAGGAAGAAAACATTCCTATACTCATGGTTACACACCACAAGAATTCTCATAAGGACAGAGATGGGTAAAACGAAATCAATAGTGTCGGAAACTTCATAGATACTTATCAAATAGCAAAACATATCCAGTACGTCATCGCCATAGAGGTTCTCGGAATGCCTGAAGAGGCGTCAAAGTGATTAACAAAAGAATCAGAGTGAAATGCGGGTCATTATTAAAATGATTAACAAAAGGGATTTGAAGATAAGGATCAAATAGTGTCAGGCCATTATTATGAAATTCTCAATGCCTTCAAGATTTAATCAGGTTCAAAACATAGGTGGTGCAAAGCATAAGCTTTCACTTTCCAGAAGTGGTATCAACAGGATCTAACCAAAAGCAAGGCACGAATCAGAGTGATACGGAAGCAATGATGCTTAAACAAATGCCTTATAGTCTACCCATTCCTCACTGGTCAAAACTTAGGTTCCTATGGGAAATCCTAAAGCAATTTTCAAAGGTTGACTTACGAGTGCCTACAGGGAAAGCTTAGTGGTCCTAACTTACACAGGTTAAGGGTAAATGTATTACGAAATCGCAGCCTGTCTCTCTGATACCATAATTGTAACACCCCAACCCGGCAAGGGTAGAAGTATCACACTAATGGTTTCACATCAGATCAAAACAAAGCATACATTTCAAGTAATACAAAAATTCTCAAAGGTTACAAATGAAATTCTGAAATTTACATGGTTGCAATGGAAACAAAACTAAACACTAAGTCTGCAAAAGCAACTCCTTCTAATGGTCTCTACTTCAGAACACTATCAAAGTCTTCTAAGTCCAAAAGTCTCTTCACTCATACCCAAACCCGTCGTCCTGCTTATTACCTGCCGCACACGAAAAGAAAACGTGCGGCTGAGCTTAAGAAGCTCAGTGAACAGATACATATACAAAGCAAAGAATAACGCAACAGAAATATAATATAGGCAATGGGAATGTCATAAGGTATAAACGAAATACATGGATAATAAGAGAAGAATAGGATAGTCATCCACCACGAGCCCAGAAACTCAAAGTCATAATCTCAACATCATAATCTCAAAGTCATAATCTCACAATCAGAGGGGATACCTCTTAGGCAACCAGATAATATGAGGGGTGTCCTCATGTATCATAATAGTGGAGTGATCAGCTCCCAGAAAATGTGAAAGGCATGTATTGCACACAGTACCAGTCACCTCAAAGTCATAACTCAAAGTCATAGTTAAATCCACTAAACATACAAATCTAGGATTGCAATCCATACGCCCCCAAACTCAAAGTCATCTCAAAATCATAATCTCAAAGTCATAATGGCCATATCATAATATAAGAGGGACGGTGTGAGAAATCACTCACCCACACATGAGTCATGCCAGTGGTGCATCACAGACATGGCCAGGTTACCTTCCTGGCTAGGTAACATAAAATGGCTCGGGTATCAAACTAAGAGTCAGGTCTCAATGTCATATCAAGGTGCATCTCAAGGTCATAATCAGAAGGTATATCTCGAGGTCATATCAAAAGGTTCATGTCAAAAGGATCATGGCAAAGATTTAAAATCATAGCTCAACATCAATGCATAGGTGAAAAGACACCCTTACTAAAAAGGGTAGAGTATCCGTACCTTATGACGAAAGCAAAACAGAAACGAGCACAGAATATGGAAAACGGTTCAAGGTCTCTCCTTCTTCACACCTAAAGGAGTAGAAGGGGATTACAAATCATTCTAATTTAACTTCCTTTCCATTTTAAGTAACTTTCCCTTTTTAGTAAGTTTCCAACTTTAGTAAGTCTCCTCTTTTAGAAAGTTTCCATTTTTAGAAGTATGGAGTAACATAACTTAGTTAAATCATTGTTAAATGGAAATAAGGTATCTTTGATCAGATTTACACATTTGGTCCTTAGGGTTTCGCAATTTACACTTTACACCCCTTTATTACAAAAGTTACACTTTAAACCTTCAAATATTCATAGTTACTCATTAAACCCTTCATTTATCAATTTTACAAAATGAGTACTTATTTTAACATGTTATACGAATGAATCCTTAAATATTCATAATTTACACATCAAGTCCTTCGAGTTATCAAAGTTATATATTAAGTCCTTTAATTTACAATTTCAACCTTTAATTATTAACAATTACATATTAGGCCTTTAAACCACCAAAATTACACATTATCCCCTGAATATAATTTATTACTCAAATCCACCTTAACTTTCCAGAAATTACATATTTAGTCCCTCTATTTAATTATTTTACAATTCGAATTACATATTAATTAATTAACCATTTTAACCCTTTTAAATACAACAATTACACATGGGCCCTTCATCTTATATTATATACAAATTATATACAGCCCAAATAATATTCTAAAAATAACCTACAAGTTTAAAAGTTTACAAAACACACCCTTACCCTTTTATTTTAAAATCGGTATAACATTTATTTGACAAAGATCAAACCCTAATCAATACAAATCATCACTCAATAATTTACACACCATAATAACATCATTTAAAAGTCAAATCCAGGTTTACAAACCCTAATCCCATCGAAAACCCTAATTCCACATTTTCTCTATTATAGTTCCAAAAATCCGATTTTAAATTAATTCCCAAATTGACATTTTGAGCTTCTAAAAATCAACCTCTTATTTTTCCTGGATCATATACTTTCTATAGAGCCTAAGAAAAATAATTTCCATGCCTCAAAAATTAGTTTTCGATATATTAGAATTTACACTCATTTTAATGATTTAATTCCAAAACAACTAACAAAATATCTATAATTCAAATTAGCATTTTTCCCAGCTTATACCAGGATCAAGTAATTCATAAAAATTATCAAGGCCACCCAGAAAAATCGTTTTGAATGTTTTCCATAATTAATCCATTTTACATATTTTAAATCCATTCGACCACTTAAAGCTTGCATGATTTAATTCCAACATTTTTCACAGATCATATATGATATAATAAGTGTAATAAAAATACTAGATCAATTATTTAACCTATGGAAATCGTTTTTAGAATTATACCTCACGGATTGTGTTTTCGACAAGAATTAAATGTAGCGACCAAACGAAAGCTTCCCACAACCCATACCAATTTTTCTTAGCTTCCTTAGAACGTGTACAACACCATAAAATTATGCTTGGTACTCCAAAAAAATCGGATGAACAATGGGAGAAATTATTTGTGTGTTTTAATCTTGTCGGCTAAGAAATTAGGGTTTGAAGTGGTTTGTTATTCATAAAGGGAGGATAAGGCCGAGTAGGGGGAGGGTTATGGGCTGTCAAATCAGAAATTTTATGACCAAATCAATTTGACATAGTTTCCTTAATTTTAGTATGCATTTTAAACTTTTAAACTTAATTATAAACTTTAATTTACATAACTAATATATATATTATAATTTTCGGTTCTTAAGGGGTATTTTGGTCATTTCATAACTTGTAAAAATATTAATCGTAGTTGCCAAAATTATTTGGTAGCATAACTTGTCCATTTTCAGAAGTTCGGGATTGATTCGGTACTTTATAAACCTTTTATTAAAATTTTAAATTCATAGGGGCATTTTTGTCTTTTACCATGCTTTCAAATTTTTGGGTTTTACAGTAGAGTTCTGACAACTGATGTCTGATGAGTGATTCCAGTATCTTCAAAGTAAGTTCTTAACTCCTGATTTGTGAATTCTGTGCAGTTGTCTTGTAACACCCCCAAATTTTGGCTTTGCGATAACATTAGGGTCATGGGGTGCTACTGAAATGGAAATCATAACGCGAGATAACGAAGAACCGAATACACACTTCGTAAAAATATATTCAATTGTTTAAATCAACTTTCATTTAAAGATCTTTATTTTTTTCAAGTATGCCTAAAAGTTTAATGGTCCCTCAAAAACAAGTCTTAAATATTTGTGAAAACACTTTGGTAAATGGTGTAAGTCTGTCGCCTTGCCATGCCTTGCCAATATTGAGTTGCCTAGATACCTGAGAAAAAATGCTAAAAGTCAGCAAAAAGCTGGTGAGTTCATAGGTTTAAGTTTAAAGCCGCTATAATAAATTTGGACCAATAGTTTTGTATGTGAGCATTATGATGCAGATAATGTCACATAAATATTCTATTACGCTAGCACTAAGTTCATGCAACCGAAGCTATAACAGGTCTGCATGCTCTAGAAGCATGTTAAATATAAAGGCCCAGCAAGTGTTTATCCCAGACACTTGTACTTTGATATGGTAAATCTTCGTTTGCCTGTCCGGTCAAACCAAACGGGGATGTTACTCCCAATAGATCTATTTATAAGATTCACGCTTCTTGTCGGGAATTAACGGTTCATGAAATTTGGGCAGTAGGGGACATAGTAGGGCTTAGGCTAACTACGCAATAGTTTTGATAAAATAGCATTAACGGTCCATAAAATGGTTTTGCATATTTCTCCACCCCATTGATATAAAATAAGTATAAGTAAAGAGGGGCTATAAACTCACCTTAATAGTGGATGCAGTGGATGCAAGGATGTATGGCACCCACATGCGACCTAGATTAATAATGTATGTTTAGTTTATAGTCTAATTAGGTTTCCATGATAATTTAACTCAAAAGTTTAGAAGTGTTTATGTTGTTGTTGTTGTTCGTGTGGCAGTAAGTGAGGCTATGAATAGGTTCCTAAGTATTGGTAGGTGTTGGCTCTAAGAATTGCTGAAACGTATGGTAACGAAGATTTTGGAGTCTTATAGGATTTTGATTGACGGGATTCGGAAGACGGTGAAATGAATAATTTAGGAGTAAGGATAGATATTGTCGAGATATGGGATGTGTAGTTTAGTTGTTAAGTATAAGTTTTGAAATAAAATTACGTGTAATTAGTGTTTAGTATTTAAATGTTTTATGACTTGCAAAAATATTGTATAACGTTTGTATAATAACGGTTTTGTTTACCTTGTTTAAATAAATCAACTACATTCGTCTAATTGAAAAAGGTTGGCTATGACTCGTGTTTATGGGCTGGTTTCACCATTATATGTTTAGAAAACATTTAATTTCTTAAACTTTTTGCTATAGAAGTTCAAGCGAGGTTGTGCTAAGATTACATTTTTCTATTTTGTTAATGACATATATATTAATTTGTTAAAGCAACGTTTATAAGTGACAAATCGTATAACTCTTTATGTGTGCTATATTATTTTGAAATCGATAGACTTAGGTGATCCTTTGTATGACTATTTTAAATATGGGTGACAAGTGTACATGTACATCTCCTTGTTCCTATCTTCGGTGTTGAGTATTAATGTTTTCATAATTTATACATGAGTATATGATGATGTTACATGAAGAATTTGAGGTTGAAAATTAGTTAATGGTACATGTTTTACACGACGGTTATAATACAAAGAAACTTGTGTGCTTGGCTTTTTGCGGACAACATATACATACATCACAACTTTATACCATTATTCTCGTTGGGCTGCGGCCCAACTGAGTCAAAGGAGGGGGAAAAGGAACCGAAGGACTGGCCTGAGTTATTGACCACCATGGGTCTCTTTGGCCCTGGTAGGTTATGAGAGGTAGTGAGTCTCACGATAAGTGGGCTGAAATTTTACTACACTTGGGCTACCTAAGTAAAGTTGAGCTGGATTACTTAGGCTAAACACGATTACAAGCCCAAGTGGAACCTTGTGTTTTTATGGGAAATTCCAGGAGATTTTCTTGACACCAACGATTCGTATCTCAAGAATAGACAACTCGTTGAGGTCGAGTACTACTCGCCAACCTGACTTGATGGTCTTCGAGATTTACACGAAATGGGGGGGAAAGATTGGGTTCGACACATGATTTTTCTAATCACTACACATTTAACCTAAATCTTGATTTAAGACTTTGGTGTTGGGTTAAGTGGGAAAACACGACAATTTAATGTCTCCTATTTGGGTTTTTCTCGTAGAACAGAACTTAAACATAACTTAGTTGAGTCTCGTGTGGGGTTTGACAATGTATTGTGGGTTAAGGATCGAACTGTGTTACTCATACATCCTTTGGGGCTCTAATGTGTTTGGACTCGAAATGTTCCTTTCTTAGTTTTTTCTCTAGCCAAGGGGGGGGGAAGGAGGTTCGACTTACATTCTTATTACCGAGTTCTTTTACCACTAACTTGGGCTGCTATGTGAGTGAGTTGTGGGTTGGTTCTTTGGTTCGAACGAGACTTAATCAAGGCAAGCTCACTCACCATGGTGGCTTCCCGATGGAAGTTATGTGGCTGGAACTTGACCACTTCACACCCCTTTTTGTGGAGCTTTTCCTGAATTAAGAATCACCATAACACCTTATTTAGGTGGTTGTTTTGGTGAGATATGGACCGATCTAAACTAGTCATGACACACCCTTGTAGTTGGGGTTCTACCCGTCCCACAACAGCTTCAAGGCACCCCTTAGGTGCGGTTTTTTTTTGAACCAAAACTACTATGATACGCCCCAACCTAGACCGAGTTCTAAGGGCTCGAGTATGCTGATTCGAGAGAGGTTCTTGACACTAAACATGAATCGATGACATCCATTTTAAGTCCTTTTCAATACCTTTTTCCTAGAATTTGCTAATGGTCACATTGAGGTCATTTAGCCCGAGCAAGGGCTGACAACAACAATGGACAACAATTGGTCTAAAGCTAACAAGTTGAATCTTAGATTTCCTAAGCCTTAAACCGAAACAATAGCAACAGCAACCATATCATTTGTACAAACACGAATTCGACATCAGGAATACTTATAATTTGAGTTAATAACAACATCACTTAAGTCAAATTCGAATGACAGAAATTTGGTATAAAAGAGTTGAATACAAAAGGTTTATACCCTTGTGATGAATCAGCTAAGACTTTTGGACCCAGAAGCACTCGAACAAAACCCCAATCCGAACCCTGGCTTCTTCAAATCAGACCCTAGTCAATCCACTCCAATCAACCATCGCCCTTCGAATTTCCTTCGACTCTCAGTAGCTTTTGAGTGATTGAATGGTTCTGTGTAGATTGACATGGTTTGGATTGGTCATTTAAAAGGGAAATTTGAGAATGGGTTAAATCCCTCTTTCTTGGCTTCGATTCTTGAGGCGTCCGAAACGAGTATCACTCGTTTTCTCTCAGCAACTTTAAGATTCTTTCGTGACCTCTCTTGGGGAAACGGGAAAGGATGAAAGTGATGTCTGTTGACCGAGTTCTGACCTCGAAATAGGCTAAGGATTTGATGGTGAGGGTTCGATGGCATGCCTGGGTTTTTGGTATTGAAGACAAAAAGGAGAGAAAGAAAAGAGATAAGTATATGTGGGGGAGGGTGTGAGTGGAAAGATTAAAATAAGGAAGTATTATTCTGGTTTTTATTTTATTTGATGGCTGGGTAATGGATACCCCTGTCCCGTTGAACTGAGTTAAATTCGGGGTTTCCCGGAGCTGATATGAATGAGATAAAGAAGTTTTTAGGAACATTTTTATAAGACTCATATAGATTTAGAGTTTGTTGACTCAAATAATTTTTGAGTTTTTAATTTGTTACTGTTGTGCTGTCAGTACGCATGTGGTTTCATTTTTTATTTTTTTTTTTGTTTGTAAAAATGAGATAACCTCTCGCCTTTACTCCATTATAGTTTGAAAATGTGAGTATAGAGGAAATTTACTGTTCCTGGTGAGATTTAATAATTTTGGTGAGTTAATGTATTCTAAAATGTGCGGGTTTGTTATCCTGAAATAGTTATGCAGGCTCATGTATGCCTAATTTTTATTGGTCTGGTAATAATAAATTAACATTTATTATTTAAATAATTATGGAAAATTGCCGTTTTTCACATCCTCCCTGCCTTAGGAGGAAAACCGTCCTCGTTTTTCACTTAGAGCTAATCGATGGGGTTGGAAATTTGGGGGTATTAGTGCTTTATTTTTATTTTTCACATTCCCTTGTGAATTTGAGGTCTTTTGAGAGACGGTTGAACCCTGATAGTCGAGATGTGTATTTGTAAGTTCTAAAGTACAAGGATTCTCAAGATGACTATTCCCATCATGGCATGATCCTCCCTGAACTAAACATAGGTGATCAGGCTATGCTTGGTTGAGGACTGATGATGCTATGCCGGGTTTAGTCACAAAGGTATTGGTTTTTTTTGTTTTTTTTATTTTTTTATTTTTTTTTATTTTTTTTTACAGGTTTGGAATGAAAATAGGTTTTTAAAGATGCACCGCCTCATATACGAAGAGAGTATAATAGTTGGCGGACAATTTCAAATGTGATGGATATAGGAAAAGAGTTATCATAATATCTTGATTTAAAAGATAGAGAATTCGTCGTAAGGAGATTCATACAAAATACAATACAACATGTCCTTACGAAAGTACAAATACTCGAGGGAATACGATCTAAGAGAATCTAGATGTAGATGTTCATCATGCGAAGAAAAAGTTTCAAGCTGCATCTCCACTCATCATGCCATTTGGGTCCTGGCAGACCCCTTCATTTCTTCCTCTCAGTTCTGGGCAGTTGTTCCTGTAGTGCCCAATTACTCCTCACTCAAAGCAGGTGGCGGTGATTCTTGGGTCACTCACATAAGTGGGAGATTCGCAGTCCTTAGCTTGATGACCGATTCCCCTGCAGTTACCACACCGAATGTGACAAGGTTCATGATGATGAAACGGGCACATGCTACACTTGGGTAATGCTCCAGCATATCCTTTCTTTGTATCGATGCCTGTAGCATGGGCTTTTGTAAAACCCTAAATTTTCATTCATTTAAAATTCCCATTTTGCCCCTCAAAATTTTTGAATTTAAAAGAGCATATAATTAATTATACGAGAACATTATACATTTTAACCTAAGTTTGAAAATACAACTATATGTCATTTAAATCATCACCTTATAATTAAATTTGCGCATTATAATTAAACACCTAAACTATATGTTATTAATATAACTAACCTACGTAATACATAATAATAATGTTTGTTACAAATTTTAAAACTTACCTAGCCCATCAAAATGTTGGACGCCCCATAAGCCCAAGAAATACATGATTGGTAAATTAAATGGAGATCAATTTAGCCCATAAAATTGCCCCAATCAAGAATCAGAAAATGTAATCACAAATTGATTTGCAATTAAAACCTTCCAAGATAAAGGGTACGCTCCTCCTATTTTTCCATCCAAGAAAAGCCGGCCTTTTTTTCCCTCTTCTTCTTCACTGTACGACACAACCAAATAAAAAATGCAAGTTCTGCTTAATTTTTCTCTCAAGAACAATAGGAGTTTGAGGGTTTTGCTACTGGAAATTCGTTGGTGTTTGATCATTGGAACTCTAGGGTTGTTATTTTCCTTGTTATTGCCTCCTTAAGATCAAGGTATCATCTTTTATTTTCTTTTCTCAAATCGACATATATATATGATCATGAACCTGAATTTTTGTCATCATGAAACCAAATTAATAACATGTTTAATACACATCTTAATTCATTTATTATGCTTCTTGTTAACCCTAAAATCGTCACATGAAATCATGGATGTTAACGTGTAAGAATTAGGGCTTTTGTGAATTTTGATGTTGTTATTTGATGTAGTTGTGTGGATGCTTTTGTTATTGGTCTTGGATGATTCATATGAGATGTTGTAGATATGTTTTTGATGAAGAAATTATGTATATATCATGTATATTGATCACAAGAATTAATTAGATTAAAAGGAAAAGGGAATTAGGGTTCATGTGTTGTTTTTAGTTGGGACAGCAGCAATAGTCGAATTGGTATGCATCATGAAACGAGTTTAATTGATGTTTAATTCTGGATTTTTGTTTGTAAACTCATTTTAGGGTCCTAGTAAAGTGTTCCAATTGGTTTGAACGAATTTGAGTTTGATTTGGATGTTTTTCTGAATTTAATGTGATCATATGTTAAAATGTAGTTGCTGAGTTATTTTTCAGTCGTGTTCTATGATTTTTCATTTCCAAACCATAGCAAATTAGAGGCAACAAATTTACAGGAATCATATTTCATATATGGACTACCTCATGGAATTTTTGTAGAATTTACTGAAGTTATATGGTTAAGTTTTTAGGTGCATATTTTTTGAAGTGTATCTGCAGATCCAAATCTGAACATGTTAACTTAGACGATTTAAAAAAGGGGTGTACACTTGATAATAAAATCTGGAAAAATTCCAGTAGACTCCTAAGACACGTGGGCTTCTGTGATAATTTTTTGTATTTTTGTTTTGGGACTTTGGTACATTTTTAAAATTTGTTAATTTTGCTAAATTTTATGATAAAATCTGTTAATGTGTATACATGTATTGTTTATATGTTCAAGGTGTTCTTTCATGCTTGATGCCCAATACTTATTATTATTTCGTGTATGACTTGTTAATGATGTTTTGACTTGTGTTTGAATATGTTAAACCTATTTGATAATCCCGAACCCAAAACCGAATTTAAGCTAAATTGGAAATTCGTATTAATAGTTACTAATTGTAGAAAGTTACTAAATATGGAAACTTACTAAATATGGAAAGTTACTAAATATAGAAAGTTACTAATTATGGAAAGTTACTTAATCTGGAAGGTTACTAAATATGGAAACTTTCCAAATATGAAAACATGCTAATTTTGGAAAACTGCTAAAAATAGAAAGTTACTAAAAATAGAAGGTTACTAAAAGAGGAAAGTTACAAAGAATGGAAAGAAGCCCTAATATGTAATAAGAACAGCATTAATGAGTAAAAAACTTATAAAACAAGTTATTAATAAGTACTACGATATCAGGTGTAGATTCTGAAGAGGTGTATTTTCCCTTTCTGTGATCCTTTCCTTATTCAGCCTTTCATTTACTCAAATTACGGATATTCTGACCTTTTCTTAAGGTTTCCTTTGAGACTTTCAAACTAGAGATATTATGAGCTTTCTGATATGACACTTATGATATGACACCCTTTGACATGAACCATAGTTATGAACCTTCATTATGAACCTTTGATAAGAACCTTTGATATGAACCTCGCTATGAACTTTTGGACATGAACCTTTTCTATAAACCCTTGATGCGATTATGATGGCTCTTATTTTGTATTTTGTATCTGTATCTCTAATAATGGGGGTTCCATGACCATGTCATTGATGCACCAATGGCATGACTCTAGGGTGGGGGAGTGATGACCCATCACGTCCCATTTATTATGTATTATGTTTGGCCATAATGATTATGATTTTTGCAGGGGCGTATGGATGCATCCTGGATCTGGATCTGTATCTATATCTGTTACATATGTTGTATATATTTTGCATCTGGTGTATGGTAATTTTGTGCAATACATGCCATACACACATAGGAGTTCGCTACTCCATTTATGTTACTTAAGAGGCCTCCCCTCTTTTTGATTTATGAGAAGTGAAGACTATGTTATGTTTTGAGCCAATGGTATTATGATTCTGTTTATGCAGGCGACTGTATAGATTCCTATTACTTAACATATACGCTATGTTTTCCCTTACATTACATTATGCCTACTTATGTTTCCCCATTGTACGTCATTTGAACTTCACATTTATATATCTGTTTCTATTATCATATATCCGTTCACTGGGCTTTTTAAGCTCAACCGCATTTCTTTTCACCACGGCAGGTTTTAGAGGGAAGCTGGGATATGAGTGAAGAGTGCATAAGAGCTCTTAGAGGACTACACCTTTGATAGCTACCTTGGATTAGAGTTGACTTGGAGATTTTCATTTCTAGACTTATTGTAC
The DNA here is from genome assembly GCA_021014915.2 of Artemisia tridentata subsp. tridentata. Classification (NCBI taxonomy): domain Eukaryota; kingdom Viridiplantae; phylum Streptophyta; class Magnoliopsida; order Asterales; family Asteraceae; genus Artemisia; species Artemisia tridentata. The sequence goes on from CP139504.1 coordinate 72,077,455, forward strand.
CTTTGTTGTAATCCTTGTATTTCTTTTACCTTAGATTTCATTTGTAACCTTTGAATTTAATTGTATTATTAAAGTCTTCCGCTTGTGTATGTTCTGTTTGACACCATGAATGTGATATCTTAACCCTTGTCGGGTTGGGGTGTTACAGTTATGGTATCAGAGACCAGGCTTCGACTTGTAGTACATAAAACCCTGACGTGTGAAGTTTGGACCCTTAGGCTTCCACAGTAAGTGATTATAAGACAACCTTTGAGAACTTGCTTTAGGATCTCCCTGTAGAAACTTAATTTATGACCGGTGAGGATTGGGTAGACCAGGACTTTTGCCTGAGTAGTATTGCTTCCGCATCACTCTGAATCGTGCCTCTACTTTTAGTTGAGCCTTATAAGATCATTCTTTCAGAGATTATAATTTATGCACAACCTAAGTTTAGTAACCGAGTAAGTTCAGAATGCCTCGAGAACTACATTGATATACCTTACACCATTTAAGTTTCACTTTCTCATTCCGACCTTCATCTTCGATTCGTTTGATAATCAGCTTGATACCTTTCCGACCATTCTGAGAATTCTTACAACTATAATGTGTTTGACACATTCTGTGAATTCTTTTACTTATGCTGAGCATATTAAGTTTCCTCTAACACTTTTGGATTTCACATAAACCATTTCTTTTCTTATGAGAAACCTGGTGGTTATTAACCACAGGTATAGGAATTTGACTATTCCATTCTGATCATAAGATTCATTCTGTTGAGTGTTTTCCTTTGGAGATATATAATTTCGATATTATTCTGGTATGGATTTGTTAACTGAGCATGAAAATGCTAATGACTGTCATGCTTTATGTCTCACTTTTGGTGACTCAAACAATCGTTTTTATTCATTCTTTTACCATAAATTTCGAATGGCGAAACCGTTATTCATTACCCCGAATTGAGGATTTATCTGATCAACCGTAGGATGTGAAGTTTCCATGGAGATTGCTTAAGGTCCGATTATCACCTATTACATGTAAGAAGCAAGATATTCCTGAACTGCCTTTCGTACTCATTGTGATCACTATGAATTTTAATGATGTCAATTGTATTGACAAATACTTCAACTGTTCTTATGGATCTAATGAAATCATGTCTTTCACGAGTATCTGGACAAATTTGTTATAGTATGACATTATGGTGTATTAAGAGGCGAATTAGGATCATGAAGATCAATTCTTGTTAAGTCAGAATGACCCTTTGTTTTGGAAGAGTAATTTTTTTTTATTTTTTATTTATTTTTTATTTTTTTTTATTTTTATTTTTTGGTGATCATAAGTGCAACAAGATAATACCACCATGGATCCTGCGAAGACTGAGATTTCCACCAAATGGGCCAAGATCGACGACAGTTACCGGAGTTAGAACCCTACAGAAGAGTAGCGGAAGGTGTTACCGTCGATGAAGCATGCAAGAAGAGAAGTGAAACTTAGGAGGGACTTGATTATGCTTATACAACACGCGAAGAGTATTGCTTGCGCATCAAGACAACCAAACCGTAGGAGACGAGTTAGTCAACACATAACCTGGAGTTAGCAGCAACGGTGTTTACCTTGAAGATTGGAAGACATTTCTTGCAAGACAAAGGTGGGGGCGAACATTCATGTCTGGTTGAGTTGATTACAGTGAATAATGGTGTGATTGAGGCAATCGATAAAGTATCTCACTTTTGCTAGACCTGCTTAGGTTTCCGTTACCTTTATCATAAGATCTGTTTCCTAATTTCGTTCCGTTAAGGATGATTAATACCACCTAAGAATGAAGAAGATCGGTTATGGTGCTGATAGATTGCTTATTTCATAACTTGAGATAGAATATGACCATCATGAGCGCATATTTATATGATGCTAGTATTATGACGCCTGATCAACGTGATAATACTTACATCATATAACGTGCACTTATTGTTTTCATAGGATATCTTGAGGAGTGCCTGAGGTGCTTTAGATTTCTGAACTTGAATGAAGATTCTCCGCGATTAGTAGACCATAGGTTCATTCTATCTGTCTGAAAGTTCTACCTTCATCGTTAGACATCTTGATAAGTGTGAACTCTCGATATGCATTTTGTTGACCTTGGTACATCCGTTAAGAATCTTAAGCTTCATTGTAGAGCTCTCTACCATTTGATACTATCATCTAATCTGTCCTCTGTCCATATGTGTTCTATATGTCACTATTGAGAAGCTAAGCCTACCATCTGCTACATGTACGTTTCATTTCCGTTGAATCTGATTCATTATGATCTACGCTGGATAGAGATCTGAGGCTATGAATTATGAGAAACAAGATCTGTCTGATTGTGAGAATCTTTCAGAAGGACTATACTGAAGAAGAGACTAATTGAGAAACTGAAGAGTTATGCGTATTTTTATCCATGTGCCTTCTGCGATTTGATACGATTCCATCTGATCTGTCTACTCAAATTTCGAGGACGAAATATTTCTTTTAGAGGGGAAGAGTTGTAAAACCCTAAATTTCCATTCATTTAAAATTCCCATTTTGCCCCTCAAAATTTTTGAATTTAAAAGAGCATACAATTAATTATACGAGAACATTATACATTTTAACCTAAGTTTGAAAATACAACTATATGTCATTTAAATCATCACCTTATAATTAAATTTGCGCATTATAATTAAACACCTAAACTATATGTTATTAATATAACTAACCTAAGTAATACATAATAATAATGTTTGTTACAAATTTTAAAACTTACCTAGCCCAACAAAATGTTGGACGCCCCATAAGCCCAAGAAATACATGATTGGTAAATTAAATGGAGATCAATTTAGCTCATAAAATTGCCCCAATCAAGAATCAAAAAATGTAATCACAAATTGATTTGCAATTAAAACCTTCCAAGATAAATGGTACGCTCCTCCTATTTTTTCATCCAAGAAAAGCCGGACTTTTTCCCTCTTCTTCTTCACTGTAAGACACAACCAAATAAAAAACGCAAGTTCTGCTTTATTTTTCTCTCAAGAACAATAGGAGTTCGAGGGTTTTGCTACTGGAAATTCGTGGGTGTTTGATCATTGGAATTCGAAGGTTGTTATTCTCCTTGTTATTGCCTCCTTAAGATCAAGGTATCATGTTTTATTTTCTTTTCTCAAATCGACATATATATATGACCATGAACCTGAATTTTTGTCATCATGAAACAAAATTAAAAACATGTTTAATACACATCTTCATTCGTTTATTATGCTTCTTGTTAACCCTAAAAAAATCGTCACATGAAATCATGGATGTTAACGTGTAAGAATTAGGGCTTTTGTGAATTTTGATGTTGTTATTTGATGTACTTGTGTGGATGCTTTTGTTATTGGTCTTGGATGATTCATATGAGATGTTGTAGATATGTTTTTGATGAAGAAATTCTGTATATATAATGTATATTGATCACAAGAATTAATTAGATTAAAAGGAAAAGGGAATTAGGGTTCATGTATTGATTTTAGTTGTTCCAATTGGTTTGAACGAATTTGAGTTTGATTTGGATGTTTTTCTGAATTTAATGTGATCATATGTTAAAATGTAGTTGCTGAGTTGTTTTTCAGTCGTGTTCTATGATTTTTCATTTCCAAACCATAGCAAATTAGAGGCCACAAATTTACAGGAATCATATCTCATATGTCGACTACCTCATGGAATTTTTGTAGAATTTTCTGAAGTAATATGGTCAAGTTTTTAGGTGCATACTTTTGAAGTGTATCTGCAGATCCAAATCTGAATATGTTAACTTAGACGATTTTAAAAAGGGGTGTACACTTGATAATAAAATCTGGGAAAATTCCAGTAGACTCCTAAGACATGTGGGCTTCGGTGATAATTTTTGGTATTTTTAGTTTGGGCATTTGGTACGTTTTTAAAATTCATTAATTGGGCTAAATTTTATTATAAAATCTGTTAATGTGTATACATGTATTGTTTATATGTTCAAGGTGTTCTTTTGATGCTTGATGCCCAATACTTGTTATTATTTCGTGTATGACTTGTTAATGATATTTTGACTTGTGTGTGAATATGTTATACCTATTTGATAATCCCGAACCCAAAACCGAATTTAAGCTAAATTGGAAAGTCGTATTAAAAGTTACTAATTGTAGAAGGTTACTAAATATGGAAACTTTCTAAATATGGAAAGTTACTATATATAGAAAGTTACTAATTATGAAAAGTTACTTAATCTGGAAGGTTACTAAATATGGAAAATAGCCAAATATGGAAACATGCTAATTTTGGAAACCTGCTAAAAGTAGAAAGTTACTAAAAATAGAAGGTTACTAAAAGAGGAAAGTTACAAAGAATGGAAAGAAGTCCTAATATGTAATAAGAACAGCATCAATGAGTAAACAACTTATAAAACAAGTTATTAATAAGTACAACGATATCAGGTGTAGATTCTGAAGAGGAGTATTTTCCCTTTCTGTGATCCTTTCCTTATTCAGCCTTTCATTTAATCAAGGTACGGATATTCTGACCTTACTTTAAGGTTTCCTTTGAGACTTTCAAACTAGAGATATTATGAGATTTCTGATATGAAACTTATGATATGACACCCTTTGACATGAACCATAGTTATGAACCTTCATTATGAACCTTTGATATGAACCTTTGATATGAACCTCGCTATGAACTTTTGGACATGAACCTTTTCTATAAACCCTTGATGTGATTATGATGGCTCTTATTATGTATTCTGTATCTGTATCACTAGTCATGGGGGTTCCATAACCATGTCATTGATGCACCAATGGCATGACTCTAGGGTGGGGGAGTGATGACCCATCACGTCCCTTTTATTATGTATTATGTTTGGCCACAATGATTATGATTTCTGCAGGGGCGTATGGATGCATCCTAGATCTGGATCTGTATCTGTTACATACGTTGTATATGTTTTGTATCTGGTGTATGGTAATTGTGTGCAATACATGCCATACACACATGGGAGTTCGCTACTCCATTTATGTTACTTAAGAGGCCTCCCCTCTTTTTGATTTATGAGAAGTGAAGACTATGTTATGTTTTGAGCCAATGGTATTATGATTCTGTTTATGCAGGCGACTGTATAGATTCTTATTACTTAACCTATACGCTTTGTTTTCCCTTACATTACATTATGCCTACTTGTGTTTCCCCATTGTACTTCATTTGAACTTCACATTTATATATCTGTTTCTATTATCATATATCCGTTCACTGGGTTTTCTAACATCAGCCGCATTTCTTTTCACCGCGGCAAGTTTTAGAGGGAAGCTGGGATATGAGTGAAGATTGCATAAGAGCTCTTAGAGGACTACACCTTTGATAGCTACCTTGGATTAGAGTTGACTTGGAGATTTTCATTTCTAGACTTATTGTACCTTTGTTGTAATCCTTGTATTTCTTTTACCTTAGATTTCATTTATAACCTTTGAATTTAGTTGTATTATTAAAGTCTTCTGCTTGTGTATGTTCTGTTTGACACAATGAATGTGATATTGATGCGTGCGGTGTCGTAGTATAGTTTTAGCAGTTTTAATGGCTACTCAAGTTTTAAATTTATATTTAGCCGACTTATCAATAACACACACACTTAACGAGCAGTGTACCCGGTCAGTATGAATATAATGGTAAGTAGAGTGTCGATCACTAGGAGTGGAACGTATTATCTCGTTATTCTAATCAGTATTTTAATATCCTAACGCAAGGGGGTTTCAGCCTGAGAGACTGGCACGATTTGTTTGCAATTAAATAATAAAATAAACCAATAGGCACGAATTAGCAAGTAGCACACACGTACACAGATAAATACTCGAGACAATAAGAGGGCTGTCCTTATGATTAAGTAGATTGTCACTTGTTTTATTGATAGCTTTATATGAAGTGTATGTAGTTAACCCTTTCTCGTTGGTCCTAATCTTATCGGCGAGTAAACCCTTAATGATTACTTATGTCTAAAAGTTATTCCTAAGTGATCAATTTAGTAATATCCGTGGGAGCCACATTATTTTCCGCAGTCAAATGCCCGCAAGCCACTAATAAACACAGAGGTTATCAATGCACTAATAAGTAGTAACCAAAGACATCAACATATAAACTTTAATTGATGGGAAAGCAAGTATTAAAGGGAGTGCAATCTTTCGTTGTCACATTACACAAGCCACCAATCCTGATGAATTAAAGTTTGCTAACACAATAAAACAAAACTACTTAATGAATTAAACACATGCAGCACCTTCTTACAGCTCTTGTATCTTTGATTTGGGTGTGTCTTGTGCTGCCTCCTTGACTGAATTCGTCCTAGGTTTCTCCTGTTCGGTCTTCGAATCTAATATAATGCGTACGAAATTCGTCTGGTCTTGGGGTATTTATAGTTTCTGTCTGAGGGAAGATGCGGCGCATGTACTTAACTTCGCGTGGGGTCCAAGATTATAATATTCAGGAATATTCGTACACCGCCAGAAGATGCGGCGTAACTCCATGATTAGATGCGGCGCATGTCCTCTTGTATCTTGGATCGTATCTGGTGATATCTTGATAGAGATGCGGCGCATGTCATGAGTGAGATGCGGCGCATCTGGAGCAGATTAGTCTTGATCTTCTTCATTTCAGTAGACTCTTTACTTTATGCATGTTTTGCTCCATTATTAGTCCAAAATCGCTAAGTTTCACCAAATGCTTGTTTTTACCTGAGAATTACAAAAGTAAACGATTAAGTATCAATCCTCATACATAATATAGTAAAACAAGTCAAATTAATAGGATAAATGATAGTAATAAAATGTACTTATTTGAGTTCATCAAATATCCCCCCACTTGAACTTTACTTGTCCTCAAGTAAACCTTAGAATTTCTCTTATGAAAATGTATCCTAAAAGATGTTAGGATTTATTTTATATTTAAGCATGTATTCGTTTATTTCATAATCACACAACTAAACACTTAACGAATTAGAAGTAAAATAAAATAAGTCGATAAAAGCAAATCTAATCGTTTAACTGTCCAGTCGCGACGAATATTCTATCATAAGCTTGGCAAGTATACACATCTCCTCCACTAAAGCTAAGGAATAACAAGTCTAAAGCGGTAAAAAGGGTTTGTAGGTATAAGGGTTAATTATTCTCTTTTCACTATCGATTTCAAATTCCAGAAAAGGCGACAAAATCACAAATACATGATCGAATCCACGAACACGATACTTGCAATTGCTCAAATCCTTAACTCGAATAGGCTAAAGATAGGTCCAAACTTCACCAATAATAATAAATCAAAAAGGGCGACAAAATCATAAATACATAGCCGAATCCACGACTACGATACTTAAGATTGCTCAAATCCCTAATCTCAATAAATCAAAGGTTTGGTTGGATAAAGAATAATGAAGGGCATGGATAACATTTGGGATATAAATTGGTGTAAAAATAAAAATAAACAAAACAAATAAATTAAAATCCTAAGTGTGGTTAATCACTATCCCAACCATCCCATGAATAAGACTCATATCATCGAATAACTCACGCTTTAACTCTTGAAACACACGCTTTAGGTAGACACGAATTATACTCAACAAGATCTTAATCAAAGAATAAACCTCAATTGGCGTTCCCGTAACTGCCAATTCTCATTCAATCCATAAATATAGTACAACAAATAGTGGTGATATCAACCACTTACATAACTTTACATAAGTTGGTTAAAACTAACTTCCAACTTTTCTTTCTTTCTTTTTCTTTTCTTATTTTTTCGATTTTTTTTTTTTTTTTTTTTTTTTTTTTTTTTTTTTTTTTTATTAAACTTATAAACATAGATGTGTAAAATTTCATCACATCACTACAACTTTCTTTCCGGATAATTTTTCCATACTTTTCTTAACTTCAGAAATAATGGTAATAGTGAAAGTAGTAAACACACGAAAAATAAACTCAAAGATATACAATATTTACTTTCACTCCAATTGCATTGTGCAACTTCCCGACCTAACCAAAGATAATGAATTACGCACGCGAACACAGGTAATGTAAGGAAACACACTTTGCCTATAGCAATTAACCAACCACGGATTCTAATCTACAGGGTAGGCTAAGGTGTAAGGGTGTAACGAAACATTTTAAACATAGGTGTAAGAAACGAAAGGAATGGCTCTGAGTGTTTTTCTAGGGGTATCTTACTCTAAAAATGAGAGTAACAAAAGGGTTTATACGGGGGTTAACTAACCAGTGTAGTTAGTTAATAACACATAACATAATAAAGGCCATTTGGGTGTAATCCTAGAATTTTACCAATTTAGACAAGTCATTCCAATTATATAAATAATACTCATTATGGTGGTCTCGAATAGTATACAAGCCAAGTTCTAAAGTTTACAAGTCACCGGCACACTCATAGATTTGTGAATTTTGAAAAATCACAATTTTTGAAAATAACGTCATGTGTGCAGTTATGCAACTTAGATCCTAAACAAAAACATGCTAAAATTTTTTTAAGTTTGATATATTAAGCACATTTTAAGCATAATTTTTGAAAAAGTTTAGGACAAGTAAATGTTAAGTGTTCTAATTCTCCAATCCCCCCACTTAAGTTAAACAACGTCCTCGTTGTTTGTATAAAAGGCTAAAAACTGGAAAATAAAAGAATTAGAACAGAAAAACTCCCTGAGATTTGCTCGGTATGATCCTCCATTAGTATAAGAGCAACAATCATCTTTCTTGTGGATGAGAACGTTAAAGCTTCATACTTGATGTATCCACAGGAAATCCAGGAAACTATAATACCACCAATGCTTTAAAAACACACCTAAGATAAGAAAGGTTCAAACTTGCATAATACATTAGTAGTTAGATAAAAATAAAATATAAAAATTAAAACTGAAAATCATCAGGTCAGTCGATGCGCCGCATCTTATGGAAGAAGATACGCCGTATCGAGCCTGGAATAAATACGGATCAGAATAAAGATGCGCCGCATCCTTAACCAGGGATGCGCCGCATTAAAATAAACTGATAAAGAGTTTTAAAGTCGAAAATAAAAATGCAGAAAAATAAAATAAGATATGACCATTGCAGGAGATGCGTCGCATCTCAGAATTGAGATGCGCCGTATCCTCATGCGGGCCTGACTGACTCGACACAGAAAACAGAAAAATAAAAATTTTCCGGGTTGTCTCCGGTAAGCACTTGTCTTTATTCCAGAGTCTTCAAGTTAGACTCACGTTCAGCTCTTTAATATCGATCATTGAAGGAGTCGGAAACATCGCGCTCCTTCATCGCCAATTCAGTAATATTGAACACTCCTTGCTCGTCCTTAATTTCCACGCCGTTCTTCTTTAATATATGTATAAACAAAGTCCTGTCCCTGTCGGGCAGAGATGACAAAATGATAGACGGGAAATTCTTATTATCATATAGGCACAAATAAGCAAGGTGGGGTGGTAGTTCAATAAACACATCATTATTCAAATTCGTTTTCTCAACTACTCTCCTACGTTTATTAATTACCACACAATCATACCACTCATCATCAGAATCATTAACAACATTGCGTCTAAGTTCGGTAGGTACATTAAGGTCAATGAATTCCTCAAAGTTCTCATGATTAGGATTAGTTGAGTTGTTTTGAATCAATGTTTCTCCCATAAGTCTAGCTTCAAGATCGAGGTCCATACGCTCTCTTAATCCTAGCACATAAACACCTCTAATTATGCTTTTAACCGGATCTTGGCACTTATAGACAAGTTTATTATTCCCTACCCTTAATGAGATTTTTCTCTTAAACACATCAATCTTAGCATGGGCAGTAGACAAGAAAGGTCTTCCGAGGATTAAAGGAATCTTAACATCCTCGGGCATGTCTAGTATAACAAAGTCTACGGGAAAAATAAACTGCTCAATCTTAACTAGCACATTATTAGCAATCCCTTCAGGTCATTTTACCGTTTTATCAGCCAATTCAATAAGTAACTTAGTTGGTGCTAATTTTCCTAGTCCTAGGGTAGCGAATGTCTTAAGAGGCATAACACTAACACTAGCTCCTAAGTCAGCTAACACATTATTGAAAGATATATCATTAATAGAACAAGGTAAAGTAAAACTTCCTGGGTCTTTTTCTTTATGAGGCAAGGCATTTAAGTCGGTTGCAGAGCTCTCTTCTTTCATTGTTGCCTTGATCTCCTCTTCAATCTTTGTCTTTTCTTTTAGTAGTCTCCTTAAGCTGATTGAAGAATTAAAGAAAAATTTGGGTCTTGCACCATCATCACCATTCATCGATCTTCTAGGTATATTAGGAGTGACTTCTTCAGTGGTGCTTATGGCCTTGACATGATCTCTTGGATTTGTTTCAGTTGAGCTCGGTAAACTTCCATATCCCCTTTCTTGAAGAACCTTGCTCATTTGACCAATTTGCTGTTCCAATGCTTTGATCGAAGCTCCTTGATTTCTTGTAGTAGTGTCCGTTGAAGCTCGGATTTCTTTGATCATAGCAGTATTCTCTTCATGTCTTTTAGCAGCATCGGCCATAATTTGCTTTAAAGTATCGTCTAAAGTCTGCCTCCTCTCTTGATAAGCGGGATTGAAGTTGTTCTTTTGATAGAATCCCGGACTAGCTTCCCTAAATCTCCCCGAAGGTCGGAATGGTTGTCCAAATTGGGTGTAATATGCTTCTTCAAACGTCTCACTTTCATTCTTATTCGGGCAATCTTTAGTGTAGTGAGGTCCTTCGCACTTTTCACATCCAACTTGGGCAGCATACGCTCTTTCATCACGCTTCTTCATTTCTCTACTAATTTTATCCAATTGAGCTTGAATAGCAGCAATCCCGTCAAAATTAGTGCTGCTCTTAGATCTAGTAGAGGTCCCATCGTGCCATTTCTGAGAATGATCAGCAGCTTCTTGGATCGCTTTCCTAGCATTAGTTGCACTCATCTGAGGTACGGCTCCCTTAGCATCCAAAATCTGTCTTGTAGGCACGTCCAATCCTTGATAAAACAATATTATCTCCTGCATAGGGGTTAGATAGTGTTGAGGACATTTTATCAATAAATCTTTAAACCGTTCCCAAGCTTGATAAAGGGTTTCATCAGGCTCTTGCTTGAAACTATTGATAGCCTCCATCTTTTTAGCAGTCTTAGCAGGTGCACAATATCTCTTCAGGAATTTGCTCTTCAAATCTCCCCATGTAGTGATTGAACTAGCAGGTTCATTCCTTAGCCACTTGTTAGCAGCTCTTTTTAGCGAGATTGGAAAGATTCTTAGCATGATCTGATCGTCAGTGACTCCTTCTGAAGTAAACAAATCTTTAATCTCCAGGACCTTTTCAACATGCTCATTAGCATCCTCATGTTCCGTCCCACTGAAAGCATTCTCTCTTAGCTCTTTGAGAAACTGACCCTTCAACTCAAATTTTGACTTATCATCAAACTTAGGTCTAGCAACTCCTGAAGTGTAATCAGCACGGGTACTGTTCATGTATTCCTCCATAGTAGTGTTTTCGCCCATTGTTTCTGTTTCAACTTCCTCTTTTTCTTCAGAAAAGTAATCAAGCTCGAGTGAACTTGAAAGATCAAAGCTTCTTGTGTTGAAAAGCCTTTTAAGCGAATGTAGGGCTCGTTCAGGATCTTCGAAAGGTTGAATCAAGTTCTTAGTCGAACTCCTGGTCATGCACTTCCTGAAATCAATCACAAAAGCATCAGTAGGGTATGCCCAAGAAAGTAGTATATCAGAAAATTAACAATGAAAACGGAATACGAAAAATTAAAGTTACTGATATCTGCAGACGATGCGCCGTATCCAAAAAGTTGGATACGCCGTATCTTATAATCGTTAAAATTTAATCAGACTTTATCCAGAAAATAGATACGCCTCTTAGAATTTACGAATGCGCCGTATCGAATTAAATAATCAAAAACCAACTTATCTAATTAAAATTAAATGCGTCGTATTAACGAAAGTTAATGCGCCGTATTTTCGTTACGTTTAAAAATAAATATCGATTTTTGATTCAGTAAGATGCGCCGTATCGACAGAGATCGATACGCCGTATCCGTTTAATAATTCGCAAACTGTTTTTAATTAAAATAATAGATACGCCGTATCTGCTAAAGCAGATGCGTCGTATGGCGTTAACGTTTAGAAAAAAAAATTTATCAAAAACAGATACGCCGTATCTGCTAAAGCAGATGCGTCGTATTAATTTATCGCTTAGAAAAAAAAATTCTTATTAAAAACAGATACGCCGTATCTTGGGGAAAAGATGCATCGTATCGAATTAATTAAACGCGTTGTATTTTTTAAAAATTAAACGCAATACGCCGTATCTGAGAGGTCAGATGCGCCGTATCGTTTGATCTAGCACAGTACAACGATAGCAGAACAGAAAACACGAAAAATAAAAACAAATAAAAACACACAACGAAAATAAAACACACAAAAATAAAAGAAAACAATTAACACACAATACAACAAATATGCAAAATAGTACAATGATGCAATTAATCTAATAAAAAGAAAAACCTAATTAAAATACTAATCAAATTAACAGATAATAACAATTCACTCCCCGGCAGCGGCGCCAAAAACTTGATGCGTGCGGTGTCGTAGTATAGTTTAAGCAGTTTTAATGCCTACTCAAGTTTTAAATTTATATTTAGCCGACTTATCAATAACACACACACTTAACGAGCAGTGTACCCGGTCAGTATGAATATAATGGTAAGTAGAGTGTCGATCACTAGGAGTGGAACGTATTATCTCGTTATTCTAATCAGTATTTTAATATCCTAACGCAAGGGGGTTTCAGCCTGAGAGACTGGCACGATTTGTTTGCAATTAAATAATAAAATAAACCAATAGGCACGAATTAGCAAGTAGCACACACGTACACAGATAAATACTCGAGACAATAAGAGGGCTGTCCTTATGATTAAGTAGATTGTCACTTGTTTTATTGATAGCTTTATATGAAGTGTATGTAGTTAACCCTTTCTCGTTGGTCCTAATCTTATCGGCGAGTAAACCCTTAATGATTACTTATGTCTAAAAGTTATTCCTAAGTGATCAATTTAGTAATATCCGTGGGAGCCACATTATTTTCCGCAGTCAAATGCCCGCAAGCCACTAATAAACACAGAGGTTATCAATGCACTAATAAGTAGTAACCAAAGACATCAACATATAAACTTTAATTGATGGGAAAGCAAGTATTAAAGGGAGTGCAATCTTTCGTTGTCACATTACACAAGCCACCAATCCTGATGAATTAAAGTTTGCTAACACAATAAAACAAAACTACTTAATGAATTAAACACATGCAGCACCTTCTTACAGCTCTTGTATCTTTGATTTGGGTGTGTCTTGTGCTGCCTCCTTGACTGAATTCGTCCTAGGTTTCTCCTGTTCGGTCTTCGAATCTAATATAATGCGTACGAAATTCGTCTGGTCTTGGGGTATTTATAGTTTCTGTCTGAGGGAAGATGCGGCGCATCTAAGGAGTAGATGCGGCGCATGTACTTAACTTCGCGTGGGGTCCAAGATTATAATATTCAGGAATATTCGTACACCGCCAGAAGATGCGGCGTAACTCCATGATTAGATGCGGCGCATGTCCTCTTGTATCTTGGATCGTATCTGGTGATATCTTGATAGAGATGCGGCGCATGTCATGAGTGAGATGCGGCGCATCTGGAGCAGATTAGTCTTGATCTTCTTCATTTCAGTAGACTCTTTACTTTATGCATGTTTTGCTCCATTATTAGTCCAAAATCGCTAAGTTTCACCAAATGCTTGTTTTTACCTGAGAATTACAAAAGTAAACGATTAAGTATCAATCCTCATACATAATATAGTAAAACAAGTCAAATTAATAGGATAAATGATAGTAATAAAATGTACTTATTTGAGTTCATCAGATATCTTAACCCTTGTCGGGTTGGGGTGTTACAGCTTTGGTCGCTTCTTGTCGCTTGTTCGGACCAGTATTACTGCGGTTCCTGAAGAGAACTTCCTGTTTCCTCTTGTTGTCAGTCACTTTTTTGGTACTTGTCCCGACTACTGAACCCATCGGCTTGTGGGTTACATCCATAGGCTCCTGGAGATTAGTGTTCTTGGAGGTAGTGTCATTACCCCTCATGTGAGGGGGTAATCCTCCTCAGTACCTCTCCCGTAGCCGTGCGTTTGTTCTGACCATCTTTGGGCTTTTCGGTGTCATTCCCTGGTTGTATGCAGCAGGGTTGGCACCCCGCACCTTGGGATTCCAAGATTTTTCCTCCAACTTTTTGATTTCATTGTAGGAGCAATACTTTCTGCGCACCATCTCTTTAAAACTTTCCCATGGCATTGCATATGCAGCATCAATGCATGTGGATTTCATATAGCTGTTCCACCAGGTCTGAGCAGCATTTATGAAGGTGAGTGATGCATACTTAACCTTATCCTCCTTCGCACAACCACATGCTTGAAACATGGCCTCTGATCTTTCCATCCATCTGATTACAGCAATGGTTCCCTCAGTTCCCTTAAGGTTCCCAGTCGTGGCCTTTCGACATTCCTGATAGGTGCAAGTGTGGTTGCTGTTGTCCTTAAGTTTTGAGCTCCTGATCTCAGCAGTCATGTTGTTGACCTCTACTGCGGCTAGTGCTACTGTCACATGATGATTAACTAATAGGTCTAGCATGGCTGGATTTATGATAAGCAGATTTGCTCTATTCTTTATTGGAATAGTGGCAGCAACAGGTTGACCATGAGTGGCCTTGGCCGTCCTTCCTGTAGGGGTCATCAATACCATAAAAGACGAGAACAAAAGAGATTTTAAATAGATGAATGAGATTACATGAGTTTTATAATTGATAAAACACATTTTGGAGGAGCAGTTCTTAAAGAAGAATCATCGAAGAAAGAGGTGTAAATGGGGTCTGTACACCTACATGTGTTTCTAATATCCTATGACATCATTTAGTCATCCAGCTAGGTAGAGCTTTCGGTTAAGCGGTAGGCGAAACTTATAGTTTTAAATACCCGTTTTACTTCAGGTCTTGCTTAAGAGGTGTCCTGTCCTAAATCGTTTGGTCAATGGTTTGAAATGAATAAATCGGTCGGACACTTTGCTGAGAAATATTTTATTTGCTACTAGTGAGAATGGTGTACGAGTAGTCCTCCAGTGTTGTTAAGTCTCCAAAATAGTTTTGCTTAGAATTTAGGTCTTATTGGAAACGTCATGGTCTTACAGTCTAGACTCCTAGAGTGCCTTGTGTTTTAAGGGATCAAAATAATAAATCGTACTTCGATGAACGTCATCGAAGCGTGTCCCGCCGGTATTTATAGTCTGGGGCAAAAGCGTTTAATTTATCCCCCAAGATTTGGTTTGGTGTGTATGGTGTGTTGGTAAAACTATTTGTCCTAGGTCAGCTCGTATTTCTAAGGGATTGGTGAAAGGCTAGACAATTTGTCGTTATGATATTGATTCGGGTTATTCCGTGATGCTTTAGGGTTTCTGTTAGGTTACTAGTCAATTCTAGTAAATCTCCAGGTTCTTAAAGGTTTAGTGGTTCACTTATTGCTTATTCTTGCTGAGAGGTCCTTCATTTGTGGCTAGAATCTTATGAATTACATGCACAGGTTTTCCCTTCCGTGGATGTTTATGGTAGGGCATTTCGACATCCAGTATACACTGGGGATGCTGTTAAAATTTCCAAGTTTTGTGGTCAACGTGTTACCCAAGTTATTACGGGCAGTCTCGTAGTTCTAGATTACAATCTAGAAGGAT
This sequence comes from Artemisia tridentata subsp. tridentata, assembly GCA_021014915.2. NCBI lineage: Eukaryota > Viridiplantae > Streptophyta > Magnoliopsida > Asterales > Asteraceae > Artemisia > Artemisia tridentata. Next base: position 72,093,235 of record CP139504.1, read on the forward strand.
GATGTTGATTGCTACTAGCAGTCAATCAGTTGGCGTAGTAGGAAGCTGATTATCGGACGCATAGAGTATTATTTTGTAGAACAATGTTGATTGCTACTAGAAATCGACCTGTCTGTTCGTTTGAATGCGCAGTGTTTGTACAAAAGGAAAAATCAAGAATCTGAATATAACCCTTGCAGTTATCTAACACTTTTGCTATAGAGCAATAATATGTCCCTAGTCGCATATGGGGTTTTGAGTTACCCATTAGCCATCGAATTTAAAGATTGGGCAGATTGATATTGGAGTGGTTTAGAATTAGGAGGAGATAGTATATGATGAGATGGTAATTGGTGGGGTTGTTTGATGATGGTTGGGGATGTGGATTCCCCTATTAAATTAGGTCGTGGTATGAGACAAGACAACTTCTATGTAGTAAGATGAGATCAAAGTCCATTGTGATACTAGCACGATTGCCCAAATCTCATATTTCCATTGTATGTGAGCTTTTGATTCCTTAGGATGGAAGCAAATGATTTGCTCTGCGGCAAGAATTTGGGGTCACTGTTCTTTGTATATCACTGCTCATCTTAGACTACAAGTGGATGATTAGGCTATGTAGGGTTTAGGCTTGGTGAGCGAACGTTGAGTTTAGTCGACAGGAATTTATCGGTTATTTGCTGGTGAGGGTGGTAATAAGGAATATTTCTAGAGGAATTTTATAGGGCGTTTAAAATATAGTTTGTTATTTGTGGAATAGTAGGAAAAATTGTTGTTTGATTTGTGAGTAAAGAGTGAGGTAATTTCGTTGATTAATAATAAAATGATTTGTAAAATAGCTATAATTTGTAGCGTTATGATTTATTGTTTTATGAGGTAATTACTAAAGTGGTTCATAGGAGAGCAAAATAATTTATAACTCGATGGTAAAACTTGTGGGATATCCGTAACAGATTTTATATATTATTAATTACGTTAATTGCTGGCTTGCGAGCTGGTTTATTACATGATGGCACTATAGTTTAATAAATAAGTTGTGAAATATTTTATAGAGCAATAAGAAAACAATTTATTGTAGTAGTAAGGCCAAAATTTCTCATTTTAAATATAGTAGTAAAATAGCTTGTGGGGTAATGAGAAAAAAAATTTCTATAACATATATTTGGAGTAGTTTATGAAGTGGTAGTTATGCCAATTTTTGTGATTTTGAAATTTTGTGGCTAAGAAGAGTAAACAAAATGATTTATAGTTCATTAGTAAAATATGAATGAATAACGTCACTTTAAGTTATGAAAGGAAAGGATTAAATCAGTAATGGAGATATATAACAAAATGAAATTGTTATAGATTAAGAGTTGATTACAAGATTTGAAAACTATAAGCTCCCTAATAATATCCTACACTTACTGAGAACTACTCAGTTAAGTGAATCAGCTACAAATCATAACTAAGACTGGCCTTTGGTCCTGTCCAGGTGTCGGAACCTAAAGGCATACTCCCCAAGCTGTGCCTCAACTTCGACAAGACGAGTCCTTAATGCTAAGTTCTCTCTGCGATGTTCCTGGTCATCCCTTAACAATGCTGCAACCTGAGCCTCGAGGATCAACATCCTCCCATGCATCACCTGGGCTGCCTCTTGGGCTACAACCTGTGTCTGCTCAAGTCTACCTAATCTGTCACCTAAGTCAAGTATGTCTCGACTGTTGGAGTGTGTCCTAGCATAGAGTCTGCTGAAGTCATCATCATACTGCTCGAAATGAGCTGGATGTAACTCGTCAAACAGGTCAGAGTGGAGACCTAGTATGTCAGTCTGCAAATCTAGCTGGGTCTGAATCTGTGAGATAGTATCGGTCTCTGTAGCTGTTGGCGATGCTACTGGAAGTGAGAAATGTGATATCTCTGTGCTATCCTCTGTCTCACCCTGAGCTCTCTCCAGTCTCAAAAGCACTAGGCACATCCTCCAGTACTATGCTAATCCGGGGCACAACTGCTCTCTGCTCTATACCCGAATCTAAATTAGCATCAACCCTTGTACCCTCGGCAGGAGTACTCTCGGCTAATGTCTGCCCAACACCCTCTGCTGAACAAGAGTCATTGCTCCTTCTGAGCCTCTGACGTGGAGGTGAGTGGGTAGGTGAATGTGGTGATGAGGTGGGTGGTGGTGATGCTGGAGTAGTAGGGGTGTCCATGTGAGAGCATAGGGACCTATAACGAGATGGAGATAATAGAAGAGTGTGAGTAGGGCTTTGGGTACCCTCTGTAGTGTGAGATGATGGTCTAGTAGATGGGCGTATGATTATGCATGTAGTACGGCGAGGAATAGTAGGGGTAACCTGAGTGGCTGGTGTGGTATGAGTATGTGATGGTGGTGGTGTAGGCTCAATGGTGTTAGGGTTTGATGTATGATAATCCTGAAGCATCTGCATGCTGGAATCGTTTGAGCCCAGTGTGGTTTGAGAGATGCTGTGAGAAGGCATAGTCTGTGACAAAACGGTATATATGTGTAAGTATATAGAAGATACTTGTGATAATTTGTGTAAATTATATATATAAATATATGTAAGGTATTTATAGTATATGCAGTTGAGTAAAATTAACAATTGGTAACATCTAAATAAGACAAGTAAACGGAAAATATAGTGGCAAGCAAGGCAAGTGGCGGTCATAGGGACTTGTTTTTGGAAAATGGTTATAGTTTAGGGTTTATATGTACCTAGTTCTCTGTAACCTAGGCTCTGATGCCAATCTATAACACCCCCAAAATCTGGCTTTGCGGAAGCATTAGGGTCATGGGGTGCTACTGAAATGGAAATCATAACGCGAGATAACGAAGAACCGAATACACACTTCGTAAAAATATAGGGATAATTCTAAAATTAGACCAAACACAAATGGACGGTTCCCTATCTACCACGAAATCCGAAAATAATTTTGTTGCCCAGGGCAACCGGCAATTTTTTGGGCAACTGAAGGATTTTCAGTGTATTTTTTGGGCAACAATCGCCATTTTTTGGGCAACTGGGACATTTTTTTGGCAACCGGGGTATGGTATAGACCATTTGGTGTTTGGTCTATTTTGGTAATTATCCCAAAAATATATTCAATTGTTTAAATCAACTTTCATTTAAAGATCTTTATTTTTTTTCAAGTATGCCTAAAAGTTTAATGGTCCCTCAAAAACAAGTTTTAAATATTTGTGAAAACACTTTGGTAAATGGTGTAAGTCTGTCGCCTTGCCATGCCTTGCCAATATTGAGTTGCCTAGATACCTGAGAAAAACATGCTAAAAGTCAGCAAAAAGCTGGTGAGTTCATAGGTTTATGTTTAAAGCCGCTATAATAAATTTGGACCAATAGTTTTGTATGTGAGCATTATGATGCAGATAATGTCACATAAATATTCTATTACGCTAGCACTAAGTTCATGCAACCGAAGCTATAACAGGTCTGCATGCTCTAGAAGCATGTTAAATATAAAGTCCCGGCAAGTGTTTATCCCAGACACTTGTACTTTGATAAGGTATAAGTTCGTTTGCCTGTCCGGTCAAACCAAACGGGGGCGTTACTCCCAATAGATCTATTTATAACATTCACGCTTCTTGTCGGGAATTAACGGTTCATGAAATTTGGGCAATAGGGGACATAGCAGGGCTTAGGCTAACTACGCAATTGTTTTGATAAAATAGCATTAACGGTCCATAAAATGGTTTTGCATATTTCTCACCCCATTGATATAAAATAAGTATAAGTAAAGAGGGGCTATAAACTCACTTTAATAGTGGATGCAGTGGATGCACGGATGTATGGCACCAACACACGACTTTGATTAATAATGTATGTTTAGTTTACAGTCTAATTAAGTTTCCATGATAATTTAACTCAAAAGTTTAGAAGTGTTTATGTTTTTGTTGTTGTTTGTGTGGCAGCAAGTGAGGCTATGAATAGATTCCTAAGTATTGGTAGGTGTTGGCTCTAAGAATTGCTCAAATGTACGGTAACGAAGATTTGGGAGTCTTATAGGATTTTGATTGATGGGATTCGGAAGACGATGAAGTGAATAATTTGGGAATAAGGATAGATATTTTCGAGATATGGGATGTGTAGTTTAGTTGTTAAGTATAAGTTTTGAAATAAAATTACGTGTAAATAGTGTTTAGTATTTAAATGTTTTATGACTTGCGAAAATATTGTATAACGTTTACCTTGTTTAAATAAAATCAACTACATTCATCTAATTGATAAAGGTTGGCTATGACTCGTGTTTATGGGTTGGTTTCACCATTATATGTTTAGAAAACATTTAATTTCTTAAAGTTTTTGCTATAGAAGTTCAAGCGAGGTTGTGCTAAGATTACATTTTCTACTTTTGTTAATGACACATATATTTATTTGTTAAAGCAACGTTTATAAGTGACAAATCGTATAACTCTTTATGTGTGTTTTATTATTTTAAAATCGATAGACTTTGGTGATCCTTTGTATGACAATTTTAAATACGGGTGACAAGTGTACATGTACATCTCCTTGTTCCTATCTTCGTTGTTGAGTGTTAATGTTTTCATAATTTATACATAAGTATCTGACGACATTACATGACGAATTTTTGGATGAAAATTAGTTAATGGTACATGTTTTACACGATGGTTATAATACAAAGAAACTTGTGTGCTTGGCTTTTTGCGGAAAATATATACATACATCACAACTTTATACCATTGTTCTCGTTGAGCTACGGCCTAACTGAGTCGAAGGAGGGGGAAAAGGAACCGATGGACTGGGCTGAGTTATTGACCACCATGGGTCTCGTTGGCCCTGGTAGGTTATAAGAGGCAATGAGTCTACCCGATAAGTGGGCTGAAATTTTACTACACTTGGGCTACCTAAGGCAAGTTGAGCTGGATTACTTAGGCTAAAAACGATTACAAGCCCAATTGGAACCTTGTGTTTCTATGGGATATTCCAGGAGATTTGCTTGACACCAACGATTCGTATCTTAAGAACAGACCACTCGTTGAGGTCGACTACTACCCGACAACCTGACTTGATGGTCTTCTAGATTTACACGAGATGGGGGGGAAGATTGGGTTCGACACACGATTTTTCTAATCACTACGCATTTAACAAAAGTCTTGATTTAAAATTTTGGTGTTGGGTTAAGTGGGAAAACGCAACAATTTAATGTCTCCTATTTGGGTTTTGCTCGTAGAACAGAACTTAAACATAACTTAGTTGAGTCTCGTGTGGGGTTTGACAATGTATTGTGAGTTAAGGATCGAACTGTGTTACGCACACATCCTTTGGGGCTCTAATGTATTTGGACTCGAAACGTTCCTTCTTAGTTTGTTCTCTAGCCAGGAGGGGATAAAGGTGGTTCGATCTACATTGTTACTCCCGAGTTCTTTTACCATTAACTTGGGCTGCTATGTGAGTGAGTTGTGGGTTGGTTCTTTGGTTCAAATCGGGACTTAATCAAGGAAAGCTCAATCACCATGGTGGCTGCCCAATGGAAGTTATGTGGCTGGAACTTGACCACTTCACACCCGTTTTTGGGGAACTTTTCCTGAATTAAGAATCACCATAACACTTTATTTAGGTGGTTGTTTTGGTGAGATATGGACCGATCTAAACTAGTCATGACACACCCTTGTGGGTGTGGTTCTACGCGTCCCACAATAGCTTCAACGCACCCCTTGGGTGCGGTTTTTGTATGAACCAAAACTACTATGATACGTGATGCGTGCGATGTGCCGTTGCGGTTTAGCAGTATTAATGCCTACTCAAGTTTTAAATTTATATTTAGCCGAGTTATCAATAACCAACACACACTTAACGAGCTGTGTACCCGGTCAGTATGAATATAATGGTAAGTAGAGTGTCGATCACTAAGAGTGGAACGTATTATCTAGTTATTCTAATCAGTATTTTAATAAATTAAGTTAGCTATACAACCTATTCTAACGCAAGGGGGTTCAGCCTGAGAGACTGGCACGATTTGGTTGCAATTAAATAATAAACTAAACCAATAGGCACGAATCAGCGAATAGCACACACGTACACAGATAAATACTTGAGACAATAAGAGGGCTGTCCTGATAGATAAGTAGTTTGTCACTTGTTTTATTGCTAGTCTTATATGAAGTGTATAGTTCGATGCAACGCACCGAGATTAAGACCTTTCTCGTTGGTTCTAATCTTATCGGCGAGTAAACCCTTAATGATTACTTATGACTATCCTATTTATCTTTCTTCCTACTTTTCTACAGACGATAGAATGCATAGGCGATCTAATAAATAGGCGAGGGCAGAGGCATGGCGACCCAATCAACGCTCAGCTAGACACAGAGGTTATCAATGCACTAGTAAAAGTCACCAAAGACATTAACATATAAACTTTAATTAATGAGAAAGCAGTTTTAAGGGAGTGCAATCTTTCCGTTGTCACATTACACAAGCCACCAATCTTGATGAATTAAAGTTTACTAACACAATAAAACAAAACTACTTAATGAATTAAACACATGCAGCACCTTCTTACAGCTCTTGTATCTTCGTTTGGGTGTGTCTTGTGCTGCCTATTCGACTGAATTCGTCCTAGGTTTCTGTACTTCGGTCTTCGGATATAATGTTATTCCCTCGAATTCGTCTGGTCTTGGGGTATTTATAGTCTCTGTCTGAGGGTAAGATGCGGCGCATCTAGTAAGTAGATGCGGCGCATTGACTTAACTTCGCGTGGGGTCCAAGATTATAATATTCAGGAATATTCGTACACCGCCAGAAGATGCGGCGTAACTCCATAAGTAGATGCGGCGCATGTCCTCTTATATCTTGGATCGTATCTGGTGAAATATTGATAGTGATGCGGCGCATGTCATAAGTGAGATGCGGCGCATCTGGAGCAGAATAGTCTTGATCTTGTACATTTCGGTAGACTCTTAACTTCTTGCATGTTTTGCTCCATAATTAGTCCAAAATCGCCAAGTTTCACCAAATGCTTGTTTTTACCTGAGAATTACAAAAGTAAACGATTAAGTATCAATCCTCATACATAATATAATAAAACAAGTCAAATTAATAGGATAAATGATGGTAATAAAATGTACTTTTTTGTGTTCATCAAATATCCCCCCACTTGAACTTTACTTGTCCCCAAGTAAACCTTAGATTTAATCTTATGAAAATGTATCCTAAAGATGTTAGGATTTATTTTTATATTTAAGCATGTATTCATTTTTGTCATAATCACACAACCAAACACTTAACGAATTAGAAGTTAAATAAAATAATTTGATAAAAGCAAATCTAATCGTTTAACTGTCCAGTTGTGACGAATATTCTATCATAAGCTTGGCAAGTATACACATCTCCCCCACTAAAGCAAAGGAATAACAAGTCTAAAGCGGTAAAAAGGGTTTTGAGGTTTAAGGGTTAATTATTCTCCTTAATCTCTATTGATCTCAAATTCCAGAAAAGGCGAAAAAATCACAAATACATGATCGAATCCACGAACACGATACTTGCAATTGCTCAAATCCTTAACTCGAATAGGCTAAAGATAGGTCCAAACTTCACCAATAATAATATATCAAAAAGGGCGACAAAATCATAAATACATAGCCGAATCCACGACTACGATACTTAAGATTGCTCAAATCCCTAATCTCAATAAATCAAAGGTTTGGTTGGATAAAGAATAATAAAGGGTATGGATTATATTAGGGATATAAATTGGTGTAAAATGAAAAATAAACAAAAGAAATAAATTAAAATCCTAAGTGTGGTTAATCACTATCCCAACCATCCCATGAATAAGACTCATATCATAGAATAACTCACGCTTTAACACTTGAAACACACGCTTTAGGTAGACACGAATTATACTCAACAAGATCTTAATCAAAGAATAAACCTTAGTTGGTGTTCCCATAACTGCCAACTCCCATTCAATCCATATATATAATATACAACAACTAGTGGTGATATCGACCACTTACATAACTTTACATCGTTGGTTAAATCAAACATCCAACTTTCTTCTTTTTCTTTTTCTTTTCTTATTTTTTCGAATTTTTTTTTTTTTTTTTTTTTTTTTTTTTCAACATATACATAGATGTGTAAAATTTCACCACATCACTATAATGATAATTCTGGATAATTTTTCCATACTTTTCATGACTTCAGAAATAACGGTAATAGTGAAAGTAGTAAACACACAAAAAATAAACTCAAAGATATACAATATTTACTTTCACTCCAATTGCATTGTGCAATTTCCCGACCTAACCATAGATAATGAATTACGCACGCGAACACAGGTAATGTAAGGAAATACACTTTGCCTATAGCAATTAACCAACCACAGATTCTAATCTACAGGGTAGGCTAAGGTGTAAGGGTGTAACGAAACATTTTAACAAAGGTGTAAGAAACGAAAGGAATGGCTCTGAGTGTTTTTCTAGGGGTATCTTACTCTAAAAATGAGAGTAACAAAAAGGGTTTATACGGGGGTTAACTAACCAGTGTAGTTAGCTAATAACACATAACATATAATGGCTTTTTTTGGGTGTAATCCTAGAAATTTTACCAATTTAGACAAGTCATTCCAATTATATGAATAATACTTATTATGGTGGTCTCGAATAGTATACAAGCCAAGTTCTAAAGTTTACAAGTCACCGGCACACTCATAGATTTGTGAATTTTGAAAAAAATCACAATTTTTGAAAATAACGTCATGTGTGCATCTATGCAACTTAGACTTAAACAAAAACATGCTAAAAAAATTTTAGTTTTGATATATTAAGCACATTTTAAGCATATTTTGAAAAGTTTAGGACAAGTAAGTGTTAAGTGTTCTAATTCTGCAATCCCCCCACTTAAGTTAAACAACGTCCTCGTTGTTTTCATCAAAGGTTAAAAAATGGAAAATAAAAGAATTAGAACAGAAAAACTCCCCTGAGATTTGCTCGGTATGATCCTCCATTTGTATAAGAGCAAAAATCATCTTTCTTGTGGATTAGAACGTTTAAGCTTCGTAATAGATGTATCCACAGGAAATGCAGGAATCTATAATACCACCAACACTTTAAAAACACACCAAAGTTAAGAAAGGTTCAAACTTGCATAATACATTAGTAGTTAGGTAAAATAAAACATAAAAAATAAAAATGAAAATCATCAGGTCAGTCGATGCGCCGTATCTTATGGAAGAAGATACGCCGTATCGAGCCTGGAATAAATACGGATCAGAATAGAAGATGCGTCGCATCCTTAACCAGGGATGCGCCGCATTAAAATAAACTGATAAAAAGTTTTAAAGTCGGATATAAAAAATGCAGAAAAATAAAGATATGACCTGTGCAGGAGATGCGTCGCATCTCAGGATTGAGATGCGCCGTATCCTCTGCGGCCTGACTGACTCGACACAAACAGAAAATTAAAAGATAAATCCGGGTTGTCTCCCGGTCAGCACTTGTCTTTATTCCAGAGTCTTCAAGTTAGACTCACGTTCAGCTCCTTAATACCGATCACATTTGAAAGGTTGACTTTCCGCCTCTAGGTGTAATCCCTTTCAAATCGTGTTTTACCAAAAGAACTTTGTTAAGCACCGTTGACAATTGGTGCACTCAATTGCCAATCCATTAATCATGTTGTTTTGTTCCTTTAGTAAGATATCCGTTCATTGACATATCTTCCATAGCAAAACCTGTTATCATAGGTAAAATCGTCAGTAGCATCTGTTCGCTAGAAGATAAATTAATGAATTTAGAAACGGATATAAAGAATAAAAATGGCTGATATCTGCGGACGATGCGCCGTATCCAGAAAGATGGATACGCCGTATCTTATAATCGTTAAAATTAAATCAGACTTTATTCAGAAAATAGATACGCCGCTTAGAAATTTGAATGCGCCGTATCAATTTTAATAATCAAAAATCGATATTTATTTAAAATTAAATGCGTCGTATTAACAAAAGTTAATGCGCCGTATTTTCGTTACGTTTCAAAATATAAGATTTTTTATTCAGAAGATACGCCGTATCGATAAAAATCGATACGCCGTATCTGTTTAATAATTCGAAAACTGTTTTTAATTAAAATAATAGATACGCCGTATCTGCTAAAGCAGATGCGTCGTATGGCGTTAACGTTTAGAAAATTATTTTATCAAAAACAGATACGTCGTATCTTGGGGAAAAGATGCGTCGTATCGAATTAATTAAACGCGTTGTATTTTATAAAAATTAAATGCAATACGCCGTATCTGAGAAATCAGATGCGCCGTATCGTTTGATTTAGCTCAGTACAACGATAGCAGAACACAAAAAATACGAAAAATTAAAAACAAATAAAACACACGAAAATAAACACAAATAAAAGCAAACAAATAACACACAAAAACAGAAAATATGCAAAATATTACAATGAATGCAAATTAATCTAATATACAACAGAATTAGCGGTTAGATTAAAAATTAAAAACCTAATTAAAATACTAATCAAATTAACAGATAATAACAATTCACTCCCCGGCAGCGGCGCCAAAAACTTGATGCGTGCGATGTGTCGTTGCGGTTTAGCAGTATTAATGCCTACTCAAGTTTTAAATTTATATTTAGCCGAGTTATCAATAACACACACACTTAACGAGCAGTGTACCCGGTCAGTATGAATATAATGGTAAGTAGAGTGTCGATCACTAAGAGTGGAACGTATTATCTAGTTATTCTAATCAGTATTTTAATAAATTAAGTTAGCTATACAACCTATTCTAACGCAAGGGGGTTCAGCCTGAGAGACTGGCACGATTTGGTTGCAATTAAATAATAAACTAAACCAATAGGCACGAATCAGCGAATAGCACACACGTACACAGATAAATACTTGAGACAATAAGAGGGCTGTCTTGATAGATAAGTAGTTTGTAACTTGTTTTATTGCTAGTTTTATATGAAGTGTATAGTTCGATGCAACGCACCGAGATTAAGTCCTTCTCGTTGGTTCTAATCTTATCGGCGAGTAAACCCTTAATGATTACTTATGACTATCCTATTTATCTTTCTTCCTACTTTTCTACAGACGATAGAATGCATAGGCGATCTAATAAATAGGCGAGGGCAGAGGCATGGCGACCCGATCAACGCTCAGCTAGACACAGAGGTTATCAATGCACTAATAAAAGTCACCAAAGACATCAACATATAAACTTTAATTAATGAGAAAGCAGTTTTAAGGGAGTGCAATCTTTCCGTTGTCACATTACACAAGCCACCAATCTTGATGAATTAAAGTTTACTAACACAATAAAACAAAACTACTTAATGAATTAAACACATGCAGCACCTTCTTACAGCTCTTGTATCTTCGTTTGGGTGTGTCTTGTGCTGCCTATTCGACTGAATTCGTCCTAGGTTTCTGTACTTCGGTCTTCGGATATAATGTTATTCCCTCGAATTCGTCTAGTCTTGGGGTATTTATAGTCTCTGTCTGAGGGTAAGATGCGGCGCATCTAGTAAGTAGATGCGGCGCATTGACTTAACTTCGCGTGGGGTCCAAGATTATAATATTCAGGAATATTCGTACACCGCCAGAAGATGCGGCGTAACTCCATAAGTAGATGCGGCGCATGTCCTCTTATATCTTGGATCGTGTTAGGATCTCTGGGAAATAAGAATTCATTGTTGCTGCCGATAGTGTAAAGTTGGTTCCTGCCGAAAGCTTTGGTTCCTGCTGAAAGCTCATTGCTGCCGACAGTGTTATTTTGTTCCTGCCGATAGTATTGTTGCTGCGGATAGTATTAATTGTTATCCGTATATTTAGAATGTTTGTTATGATTTATTTTTAGAAGAGATTGTTGTTAATCTCTTTACACGTTTTCTTGTAGAACGGGTTAGGGTTAGGAGATCTTGTTAGTATAAAAGATAAACCCGTCTATGAGTTTATACGCGCCTTGAACATCTATTAACATTCAATAAACGATTTATAGTTTATTAGTTTTGATCCATAGAGGATCATTGTCCTTTAGAGTTTTTCTTCTTTATAATACTTGTTGTTTAGTTTCCGCATAAACACTTGTATTGCAGAGGTTCTTGATTATACCAAGCTCAATCAAGCTCGAACTACTCGATCCTACAAGTGGTATCAGAGCCTGGTAAGGATCTCTGATAAAGAAGAAAAAGGTCGATCTCATATCTCTAAACCCTCTCTCAATGGCAGACGATAATCCTGAAACCAATGTCATTAACCCGGAAGATCAACAACCCAAACAAGAAACCACTCAAGTCCAAACACAAGTCCTCACCACCATGTCCACCAACAATGCTAAATTCCCATATCTGAAGAAAGATGAGTATGAAGTCTGGGCGATGAGAATGGAGTATTGGATCACAAACACTGATTATAATCTGTGGAATGTGATTCTTAAGGGAAATAGCAAGAAGAATATTGGAAGGGATGATGATGGCAATATTTATATAGAGCCACCAGTTACAGCAGAGGAACACCTTGCTGTTCAAAGGGAAACAAAGGCAAGAACTCTTCTACTTCAAGCTATTCCAGAGGATCATATGAGTGATTTTCATCACTTGGATGATGCTAGAAAGATTTGGCATGCTGTAAAGACCAGATTTGGAGGGAATGATGAATCCAGGAAGATGCGAAAGTCTATGCTCAAGCAAGAGTTTCAAGAATTCAAGATTTCTGAGGCTGAGGGAATTCACAAAGGCTATGACAGATTCCACAAGATCTTGAGCCAACTTAACCAGTTGAAAGCTAGGCCGGACGATGAAGATTGTAATACCAAGTTTCTGAGGGCCTTGCCACCATCCTGGTCACAGGTTTCCATAACCCTCAAGGCCAAAGGAGGATTGGATTTCATGAGCTTTGATGATCTGTACAACAAACTAAAAACCCTTGAACTTGATATCAAAGGGTATTCCACCTATTCACCTTATACTTCTACCCATACTGCTTTTGTTAGTAACTCTAGTACTAACAAAGCATTGTATGGAAATAGTCCAACACCATCAACATCCTCAATCTCCTACTCATCTCCTACACCAAAAACTCAGTCCAGATCTGATAATCTTGTTGTGGATGTGCTTCACTCGTTTGTTGCTGAAAGTACACCACAGCAGAAGATTGTGTATGATGATTTTAAACAGGTTGATGAATTGGATCTGGAAGAGATGGACTTAAGATGGCAGGTGGCTATGATATCGTTGAAGTTGGATAGGTTTGAAAAGAAGGCAGGTAGAAGGGTCAATTTTGATGGACAAGAGCCTGCTAGGTTTGACAGAAGGAAGGTGAGGTGCTATAAATGTTCTCAACCAGGACATTTTGCCAGGGAATGCCCAGACAAGAAGGTGGATGATAAAGCTCGGTATTCTGCTTTCAGAATTCAAGAATTGGAGTCAGACGACCCCAAGGCTTTGGTATCTGTGGATTCGCTGGTGGATTGGGAGCATCATGAGAAGGCTGCTGGGAGTGGATCAGATAAAGTCTTTGGGATGGTAGCTGGATATGGTGAAAAGAAACAAGTGGCTGGTCAGTTTGGAATGATGGGTCATCCATCACAGGTACAAAACTGTCCATTTGGTTGTAAATCTATATATGCTAAATTAAAACAGGAATTTGATGATATTGAAAGTGAAAATAAGGATAACCTTATTCAACTTAAGGCTCATAAAAAGGCTGTTAAGACATTAGAACAACAAAAGGTCTGGTATCAACAACAACTGTCTGCATATGAAGTAAAAGTAAAGGTTTTGGAAAGAGATTTAAAAAATGCCACTAATGAGTTTAAACATTCTGAAAGAGAAAAAGCTAAGGTAGAATTGGAAAATCAGGATCTTCAGTCTAAGCTTGATAACTCATTGGCTAGATTTGATAAGTGGAAAGACTCATCCAAAAATCTTAACATACTTATTGATAGTTCTATGTCTACTAAAACTAAAAAGGGTTTAGGATTCAGTAACCTAATAGGGACAAATCAATATTATGACCCTAATGAGTATAGTGTTTTTAATCCTGAACCTGTAGATTATAAAAAACCTGTTAAGTATGTAAAGGAGGGAGGAATGAATGATGTTCCTCCACCCATAACTGGAACATTTAAACCTGCTGATCCTTTTGTTGACTTTGATGATTCACAAATGTGCTATGGCAAAAAGGCAAATGAATTGCCTAATCTTGATTGTGACTCTAATGAATTTGTCTCTTGTTCTTACAGTGACAAATCTTCAGAAATCAAGACTGATGACTATGCCACATGTGGATCAAGTGACAAGTCTGCATCAATAATGTCAGAAGACCTCTCCTCAGAAGCAGCTACTGATGAATCTCAATCAAAGAAAGCTGCATTTGAAGATGTTTCTTTTGATAATTTTAAGAACAATAATGTTTCTAGTTGTGATTTTGTTTCAAACAATTTTGGTTGTGGTTTTGTTTCTGTTAAGGATAATTCTGTTTCATGTGTTGGTTTGAATAATTTTGTTTGCAATGAGAATGTTATTGTTAAGAAAAAGTCCCCTAGAAAGAAATCTTGCTTTGTGTGTCGTAGTTATGATCATCTTATTAAAGACTGTGACTACTATGAAAAACAGATGGGATTCCATGCTTGTAAAAATAGGTCTGTATGGAAAAATGTAAATGATATTCCCCCTTATATTCCTCAAGCAGCTAGGAGAACTTCAGTTGCTTATGGCAAACCAGTTTCTGCTGGTAAGCCTGTTGCTGCTGAAAAGTTCATTCCTGCCGATAAGCCTATTCCTGCTGCTTATTCTGTTCCTGCCGACAGGAGCAATTCTGCTGGTTGGAAAAACAATAATATTAGAACTTTCAGACCTACTAGTACTTACTTTCAAAATGCTTTGAGACCTGTTTGTTTTGACACAATGCACAAGGGAGGGACAAGATGGAACACTGCTGTTAAGTCCTCAGCAGGTTGGTCTTGGAAAATCAATAACCAACATATGAAAATGGGATCCAAGATCAATGGTGGATCTTATCAATCTCCAGGGTTTAAATCTCATTGATCCATTAGGCAGGCTCAAGTCAGCAATGGCTTGAGTCTCTCTTGTATCTAATGTTGTATATGTATTCTTTATCTCAGGATTTTCCTTTTAGAAGCAAAGATGTTGGAATTGTTGACAGTGGATGTTCCAGGAGTATGACAGGGAATTTGGAAAGGTTACATGATTTTATTCCTTTGAATGGAGGTACTGTGACATTTGGAGGAGGAGATGGAATAATCTCAGGGAAAGGAACTATCAAGACTGCCAAGCTTGACTTTGAAGATGTGCTGTATGTGAAGGAACTCCAAGACTTCAATTTGTTCTCTGTCTCTCAAATCTGTGACAAGAAGAACAGTGTTCTATTCACTGAGAATGAGTGCTTTGTGTTGTCCAAAGACTTCAAGTTGCCTGATGAAAGTCAGGTTGAACTTAAAGTTCCTAGGACTTACAATCTTTATAGCTTCAATCTTAGTGATGTTCAGCCTGAGGGGTCACTTGCTTGTCTGGTTGCAAAAGCTTCTGTGGATGAATCTAATAAATGGCATAGAAGAATGGCACATGTAAATTTCAAGACCATTAACAAGCTGGCTAAGAATGGTCTGGTGAAAGGGCTTCCTTTGAAAAACTTCTCTAATGAGCACAATTGTGTTGCCTGCAACAAAGGAAAGCAACACAAAGCATCATACCAGGCCATAACTGCTGTGAGCACCATCTCTGAGCCTTTGCAGCTTCTTCATATGGATCTTTTTGGTCCTACTTCTATTAGAAGTATTGACCATAAGAATTATTGTCTGGTGGTTACAGATGATTTTAGCAGGTTTTCTTGGACTTTCTTTTTGAGTACTAAAGATGAAACTTATCCAGTACTTAGGGATTTTATTGCATTAATAGAAAATCAGCTAAATAAAAAGGTTAAGTCTATAAGGTGTGATAATGGCACAGAGTTTAAGAATTTTAATCTTATTGAACTCTGTAGGTCTAAGGGGATAAAAAGGGACTATAGCAATGCTAGAACTCCACAACAAAATGGGGTTGCAGAAAGAAAAAATAGGACCTTGATAGAAGCAGCTAGGACTATGTTAGCTGAATCTAAGATGCCCACTATGTTTTGGACTGAAGCAGTTTGCACTGCTTGTTATGTGTTGAATAGGGTATCTATTACTAGGCCTCATAATAAAACACCTTATGAACTTTTGTCTGGGAAGGTTCCAAACATTAGTTACCTTAAGCCTTTTGGATGTCAGGTCACTATTTTGAACACTAGTGATTATCTAGGCAAGTTTGATGGAAAGGCTGATGAAGGGTTTATTGTTGGATATTCTGCTCATGGTAAAGCCTATAGGGTTTATAATCTGTCCTCTAAGAGAATAGAAGAGACTCTCAACTTAAGATATCTTGAAGATAAACCTAATTTGCAGGGTGCTGGTCCAGAGTGGTACTTTGATCTGGATTATCTATCTGACACCTTAGGGTATACTAGATTCAAATCAAATCTGTCTGGTGGTACAAATGTTTCTCAAACTAACAATGCAGGTACCTCAGATGATGATTCTGATGCAGAGAGTGATGAACAACCTATAGTTGTTCCTTCTTTTCCCTCTAACAACATTTCAGGTTCAAAGCTCAAAGATTCTTCTGATATGGCTGGAAGTGATTCTAGTTTTGCAGAAGATCTTGCTAGGCTTCAAAGACAAGAGTTTAATGCCAAAAGAGCTGCTGAGATGTTTGGTTCTGGATTTTCTAAAGAGACAGAGGAGATCCTGAGAAAGGCTGAAGCTGACGTTCGAAGGGAACTCAATACAACTAGTAGTATTCTTGTTCCTGCTGATGCTGTTCCTGCTGATAGTGGATCGGTTCCTGCCGATCCTTCTAATGTTTCTGCTGATGTTCCTGTGTCTTCTCCATTTGTTGACAAGTTGGGAATTGATAACTCCCCTGAAAGATTTCCAATCCCTTCTGATCTTGGAAATTCGGTCTCTTCAAGAGATAAGCTTAATGATCCTCATCATCAGTCCAGATCTGGCATTTTCACTACTTCCTCATATGATGATGACTTCAACCCTTCAATTACTAATCAGGCATCCTCCATTGATGTTAATCCCATTGCTACCAAGAGGATCAATACAGTTCATCCTCAGTCTTTGATTCTTGGAGATATTAATTCCCCTGTTCAAACAAGGAGTAAATTGCATCCATCTAAATTTGGAGAATCTGCTTTTCTCAGTTATATACAGGATCAATTGAGGAGCAATCATACTGATTACTTACATTGTCTGTATGCTTGTTTCTTATCTCAAGTTGAACCATCTAGCATAGCTCAGGCACTTGCTAATGATGATTGGGTTGAGGCTATGCAAGAAGAGATGCAGCAGTTCCAGAATCAGAAAGTATGGATGTTGGTACCTTTGCCTGCTGGCAAACATGCTATTGGAACTAAATGGATTCTAAAGAATAAAAGAGATGCAAGGGGAATTGTGGTTCGAAATAAAGCTAGACTGGTTGCTCAAGGTCATAGACAAGAGGAGGGGATTGATTATGATGAGGTGTTTGCACCTGTGGCAAGAGTTGAAGCCATTCGGTTGTTTTTGGCTTTTGCTTCATTTATGGGATTTGTAGTTTATCAGATGGATGTGAAGAGTGCATTTTTGTATGGAAGGATTGAGGAAGAGGTTTATGTTACTCAACCACAGGGATTTGTAGATCCTCAGAATCCTTATTTGGTTTACAAAGTGGTTAAAGCACTTTATGGTCTTCATCAAGCACCAAGGGCTTGGTATGCACGGTTATCAGCTTTCCTGCTAAAACATGGGTACAGAAGAGGGGCTATTGATAAAACACTTTTTATCAGAAAGGACTTCAAAGATATCATTCTGGTACAAGTATATGTAGATGATATCATCTTTGGCTCCACTAATGAAGCTTGGTGCAGGGAGTTTGAAGATTTGATGAAGAGTGAATTTGAAATGAGTGCTATGGGTGAAATGACTTTCTTCTTGGGTCTTCAGGTTAAGCAGACATCAGATGGGATCTTTATTTCTCAGGAGAAGTATGTTTATGACATGCTTAAGAAGTTTGATATGGAGAATGGGAAGATTGCTGTCACTCCATTTGAACCTCCAAAACCTAAGTCCAATAATGAACCTGATGCTGCTGTTAATGTTCATTTATATCGATCCATGATTGGCTCCCTCATGTATTTAACAGCTTCACGACCTGATATCATGTTTGCTGTTGGCGCATGTGCTAGACATCAGGTTACACCATTGACTTCTAACCTTAATGCAGTCAAGAGAATCTTTAAGTATTTGAAAGGACAGCCAAAATTGGGACTTTGGTATCCCAAAGACTCTCCTTTTGTGTTAGAAGCCTATAGTGACAGTGATTATGCTGGGGCTAACTTTGATAGGAAGTCTACAACTGGAGGTTGTCAGTTTCTGGGTAGAAGGATAGTTTCTTGGCAGTGCAAGAAGCAGACTATAGTGGCTACATCTTCTACTGAGGCAGAATATGTTGCTGCTGCTAGTTGCTGTGGACAGGTTCTTTGGATGCAAAATCAGTTGTTGGACTATGGATTCAACTTCATGAACACTAAGATCTTTATTGATAATCAAAGTACTATGTGTATTGTTAAGAATCCTGTTTATCATCAAAGGACCAAGCATATTGAAATTCGACACCATTTCATAAGAGATGCTTATGAGAAGCATCTTATTCAGGTGGAAAAGATTCACACGGATGATAATGTGGCTGATTTGCTTACTAAGGCTTTTGATGGACCAAGGTTTAAGCATTTGGTGGTTCATATTGGGATGGTCAATCCCTAGCTACCGGGCTTAAGGGAAGGATTGCAGCTTAAGGGGAGGAATGAAGTTTAAGGGGAGGTTGATTCTTGTTGTTGTTGTATAGTTTTCATTTCTTTCTTTCTATTTTCTTTTATTTTGGTGTGATTCTTAGTTTATTAAAAAAAAAAAAAAAAAAAAAAAAAAAAAAAAAAAAAAAAAAAAATTTCTTTGTATATTTTGTGTGATAATAAGTGGTTTTGAGTAACACCTTGCAGGTACAGTGTTGGTGTTTACACCTGCACAATAAATGGTGCTCAACTCACCATGTCTTGCAGACAAGAAAGAGTTGACTCACCATGAGGGTACGGCTCTGGTGTGATAATCAAATCCGTTGATAGCTGTAATAGCTTGCTTAAAGCTATAAGGGTACTTCAACTCACCCATGATTCATTTCTGAGAGTTGAAAATGGTTCTCAATTCACCATGGATGTAACCCTTATGGGATCCAAAGGATTGGCTAGTCCACAAAAGTATGGTTTGTGGTAAAGACACTTGGTATCCATATTTGGTATTCAATTCACCAAGGTTTGCTGTAACCTAAGAATTGACTAGTCCTGAGCAAACGGCTACAGGTAAAGACAAGTCAAATCCGTTTATAGTTGCTGATTTGCTAATAAATCAGATGGTTATCAATGTACCATGGTCTAACACACCTAAACATTGGCTACTCCAGTAGTGATGGCTATTGGTAAAGAGACATCAAATCCATTAATTTTCAATGATTCACCTCTCACAGGAGTTAACACACCTGGATGTGATGAGAATAGTATGAAACTTAAAGAGATTTGATGTACATTTTGTCATAGTAGCAGCCAAGTTCAAGTAATGTTATGGTGACCAGTAAATCTATTTTGGAGAAGATTTTATGTTCCTGCTGCTCTATTGAAGTTGCTGCTGGAAGCTATAGAAGTTGGAATCTTGAAGTTATTGAAGTTGCTGCTGGTTACTTCTTATTGTTGCTGCTAAGTCGCAGTCCTCAAGCCTGAGTTTATGAAAGCCTTATCACATGGGAATCTTGCAGGTTAACCTAGTCAACCTCAAGATTAGGGGAGGATTGTTAGGATCTCTGGGAAATAAGAATTCATTGTTGCTGCCGATAGTGTAAAGTTGGTTCCTGCCGAAAGCTTTGGTTCCTGCTGAAAGCTCATTGCTGCCGACAGTGTTATTTTGTTCCTGCCGATAGTATTGTTGCTGCGGATAGTATTAATTGTTATCCGTATATTTAGAATGTTTGTTATGATTTATTTTTAGAAGAGATTGTTGTTAATCTCTTTACACGTTTTCTTGTAGAACGGGTTAGGGTTAGGAGATCTTGTTAGTATAAAAGATAAACCCGTCTATGAGTTTATACGCGCCTTGAACATCTATTAACATTCAATAAACGATTTATAGTTTATTAGTTTTGATCCATAGAGGATCATTGTCCTTTAGAGTTTTTCTTCTTTATAATACTTGTTGTTTAGTTTCCGCATAAACACTTGTATTGCAGAGGTTCTTGATTATACCAAGCTCAATCAAGCTCGAACTACTCGATCCTACAGATCGTATCTGGTGAAATATTGATAGTGATGCGGCGCATGTCATAAGTGAGATGCGGCGCATTTGGAGCAAAATAGTCTTGATCTTGTACATTTCGGTAGACTCTTAACTTCTTGCATGTTTTGCTCCATAATCAGTCCAAAATCGCCAAGTTTCACCAAATGCTTGTTTTTACCTGAGAATTACAAAAGTAAACGATTAAGTATCAATCCTCATACATAATATAATAAAACAAGTCAAATTAATAGGATAAATGATGGTAATAAAATGTACTTATTTGAGTTCATCAATGCGCCCCAACCTAGACCGAGTTCTAAGGTCTCGAGTATGCTGATTCGAGAGAGGTTCTTGACACTATGCATGAATCGATGACACCCATTTTAAGTCCATTTCCATACCTTTTGCCTAGAATTTGCTAATGGTCACATTGAGGTCGTTTAGCCCGTGCAAGGGCTGACAACAACAACGGACAACAATTGGTCTAAAGCTAACAAGTTGAATCTTAGATTTCCTAAGCCTTAAATCGCAACAACAGCAACAATAACCATATCATTTGTACAAACACGAATTCGACATCAGGAATACTTATAATTTGATTTAATAACAACATCACTTAAGTCAAATTCGAATGACAGAAATTTGGTATAAAAGATTTAAATACAAAAGGTTTATACCCTTGTGATGAATCGGCTGAGACTTTTGGACCCAGAAGCACTCGAACAAAACCCCAATCCGAACCCTGGCTTCTTCAAATCAGACCCTAGTCAATCCACTCCAATCAACCGCCGGCTTTCGAATTTCCTTCGACTGTCAGTAGCTTTTGAGTGATCGAATGGTTCTGTGTGGATTGACATGGTTCGGATTGGTCATTAAAAAGAGAAATTTGAGAATGGGTTAAATCCCTCTTTCTTGGCTTCGATTCTTGAGGCGTCCGAAACGAGTATCACTCGTTTTCTCTCACCAACTTTAAGATTCATCCTTGACCTCTCTTGGGGAAAAGGGAAAGGATGAAAGTGATGTCTGTTGACCGAGTTCTGACCTCGAAATAGGTTAAGGATTTGATGGTGAGGGTTCGATGGCATGCCTGGGTTTGTGGTATTGAAGAAAAAAAGGAGAGAAAGAAAAGAGATAATTATATGTGGGGGAGGGTGTGAGTGGAAAGATTAAAATAAGGAAGTATTATTCTGGTTTTTATTTTATTTGATGGGTGGGTAAAGGATACCCCTGTCCCGTTGAACTGAGTTAAATTCGGGGTTCCCGGAGTTGATATGAATGTGGTAAAGAAGTTTTTAGGAACGTTTTTATAAGACTCATATAGATTTAGAGTTTGTTGACTCAAATAATTTATGAGTTTTTAATTTGTTACTGCTGTGCTGTCAGTACGCGTGTGGTTTCCTTTTTTTTTTTTTTTTAAATGAGATAAACTCTCGCCTTTACTCCATTATAGTTTCAAAATGTGAAGATAGAGAAAATTTACTATTCCTGGTGAGATTTAATAGTTTTAGTGAGTTAATGTATGCTAAAATGTGCGGGTTTGTTATCCCGAAATAGTTATGCAGGCTCATGTACGCCTAATTTTTATTGGTCTGGTAATAATAAATTAACATTTATTATTTAAATAATTATGGAAAATTACCGTTTATCACATGTCTGTTCTTACAATCCTTACTGGAGCTTGAAGTAGAACTTGAATACGCTTCAGAAAGGTGATGATGATGCCTGGTGCTTCGTCTTTTGATCTCAGAAACTTTACCCATGTATATCTTGAATAATCATCGACGGTAACAAGAATATACCTCTTCTGGTTTATGCTTTCAACTCTCATTGGGCCACATAAGTCTATGTGCAACATATTTAATCGTGCTTCCGAACTAGGTACGGTTTTGGGTTTATATGATGCCCTTTTGCTTTTTCCTTGTTCGTATGATGGGCATAAGTGATCCTTGGTGTACTTGAACTTAGTGAGTCCGTTGACGATGTTGTATTTGGCTAATTTGTTGATGGTGTCAAAATTGAGATTGGATAATCTTCTATGCCCCAGCCAGGACTTTGTTCCGCATGCTCTTATCATAAGACAAATTGGTGACGAAGAGGCCATTTAGTTGATGTCCATTTCATATAGGTTGGTGCCACGATTCCTAGTTAAGAGATCATCGCCAACCCAATTTCTAACAAAGCACGTGTTTCTCCTAAATGCAACCTCTAAATCTGCATCATAAAACTGCCCAACTGAAAACAAGTTGTGTCACAACCCTTCGACGTAGTAAACTCGAGTGATCAAATAATTCCCAAACTGAAGATCTCCATAACCCAGAATAGCAGCTACATGATCATTTCCAAAGCATACAGTTCCCATGAATTTCCAGACGAAATTGATCAGCATCTTTAGATTCTCGGTCATGTGCTTGGAGCAACCCGAGTCGACAATCCAAAAACATATTTCGATAACCTGCGAAGAATAGAAGAGTTTGTATTCGGAAACCGTTTTGAAAATGGTTCCATGGGGTTAGAGTAAAATCCGTATCATACTCATAGAAAGTTTCTACTGGTTTAATTTGAACAGCTTTCAATTTGTCATTTTGGAGTATGAGCTGCTTACCCGTTGGTTTTCATACACAATACTTAAGATAGTTCCTAGGTATTTCACTACTAATGGTTGACCTAAAGTGTGCAACAAATCTTTCTGTAGATCTAGATCTAGCACTAGTTCCTTTTGGAACGTTCTTCTGTTCAGGCGTAACAGTCACAGTTTTAGAAACATAATCATAACAAACATCATTAGATAAACATTTCTTGCACATTAAACAAACAAAGTCATTACATGCATTAGAAACAGTACTTTTGACATTACATTCAGATGAAATATGTCTCTTATTACAAAGCGATAAATTCCTAGGGTGTTCTTCTACTTCTTCAACTTTATTCTTGCAACTACTCTTAGAGACAGGCGAGACTCTATTGTTCCTTGTATTGCTCCTAGGCTTTAGTCTGCTGCTCCTAGAGGTGCTTTCTAATCCTGTAGAAGGTAAGGCACACACATTAGGATTTATATTGTTGTCCTTAGAAGTTGTTGTAGCATGCCTAGACTCTTTAGGATTATCTTTTACGCTCTTGTCGTTTGTTCCATATGTTTTAGATGTGGAGGCAGACGCAATAGTGGGACTAATCCTATAAAGGCCAGGTGCTATCACTTTTGGTGTTTCGACAACCGCTTTTCCTTTATCATTTTTTCTTTTTCATTTTGCTTGGGCAAGGGTGTTGGAGTGACTGGTTTTGTCAAATCATTTTTCACATCGACTTTTGGAACAGATTGAGAAATCGACATTTTTGGTTTAACAACCGGTTTTGAAGTATTTGGTTTGTCCGAAGTCGATGGTTTTGCAAACTTGGTGTCCACACCCTTCCCTTTTTGACTTTCCAGCTGAGCCCTCAAAAGATCATTTTGCTCTTTCATGTTCATGAAGGCACGCTCATACGACAGTTTGTCATACTTGCATTCCTCGGTTTTTCGATCAAGTTGTTTAAAATATGACACATTTTCTTTTTCAAGTTTTACAAGAGCATTTTCATATTTTGAAACAGTTTGTCATAATGGACATAATATCAGTGGACAAAACTGCTTCTAAGAGAGAATCATTTAAATTTTCCAAAACATTGATTTGCTCAATAGATTCATTAGCCTTCTTTATCAGGGATTTGTGGTCCTTGACAAAGTCAACTGTTTCAGTTAAAAATGCTTTTTCAAAATGAATTACTCGAGCATTAATGTTGTTAATTTGAGGAGCAAATTCACTTTCAAGAATCTTTTTCAGCTGTAAATGAACCGTTGAATTCCAGTTGTTCTCAGTTAGTCTCATTTTAGATTCTAAAGTCGTTTGAAGTTGCCCAATTCTGGTTTTAAATCATCAAGAAATCCTTTAGTAGCACTTGTGTTAAAAGTGTTGTTTGAAGACATCTGTTCCATTTTTGAAAGAGATTTGGAAGCAACTAATGGTTTAGAAACTAGATTTGAGAAGCCTCGGTTTTTGGAAAACTCAAATGTTTGTTTTTGTGGAACAAAAGTAATTCTAGAAAGTTTGTTCAGTTTGTTGTAATCAATGGATTTCTGGTCTGGATTCTTTTGTTTCATTTTGGTTTGACTCTTTCATCAAGTTCTATTGTTCCAACATAATCACGAACAATGGGAGGATCATGTTTGGTATAAATAACATTTCCATTGTTTAAAACATTATGTTCTTTCTGAGCTTTCTTGAGATTACAAGGAGTTTTGTTACCTAGAGCCATTTTTTGTTTCGTATGGTAAATCGGATCAGTTTAATTAGTAATCATATGAATTGTTTGACTCGAATGACCTGTTTTAACCAATAAGGCTTCTAGTTTTGCGATCATATGTTCTGACTCTATGATTTCATCCAAAAGTTTATCTTCTTTCTTTGCAAAGTCCTTTTTTAACTCATCTCGTTCTTTTTCAAGATTGGTATAAGTTGATTTTTGTTTTGAAAGTTGGTTTGTTAAATCAGAAATTTCTCGTTTTAAAGAGTTGATGGTTTTCGTTGATCTAATTTGAAGATTATCAATTTTTTTTGTGCAATTCCCTATCTTTAACAAGTAACTTCTTATAACCAATTTCAAATTCTGACTCGCGTTTAGTGTCAATTTGAAAACTTTTTTCATTTTCCTTGTATCTCTCAAGCTCAGCGGTCAATTTCTCATTCGCGGCCTTAACATCGCGATTGACCTTTTTCACTTTCTCAATTTCAATACTACAATTGTTCAATAATGATTCAAATAGAGCACGTGTTTCCTCATCATTCTCAGCATGCTGTGAAACTGAGCCTCCATTATGATTCATATCTGGAGTTGCCAAATCAATATTGCTACTACTTGGTGTGTCCAGGTATGTATCATAAGTGGGTGCTGGAGTCTCAGGATGCTGTTGATCATGAGGAGACATATCAAATATATCTTTATTATGGCATGTATTGAAGATTGGTACCTCAGAGAGTGCACTGGTGTCATAAACCGGAGGTGAGTCAGAATCTGTGTCGTACTTAGCCTCCTGAAGATTTGCCATGAAGATGCAGTTCACATCGATGTCCTCTCGTTCTTCCATGTCATCCATAAGAGCCATAAAATCATTTTCCTCTGCATTCAACTGAAACCCTGCTTGTTCCTTTTGTGCCAATAGCAATGCTTTCTGCAAGTATGCTGGATCTTTCTTCTTCGGCTTAGTAGGACAGTTCCTTGCAATATGACCTACACCTTGACAGTTGAAGCACTTCATCGGATTACCCTGATCCACATTTCCATAATTCCCAACAACTAGAGCTGCCACATTCCCAATCTGATTGCCCACTATCTGATGCCCAACATTCTGACCCCTCTGAATCCCTGTATACTAACCTAACTAATTCCCTGCATACTGTCCTGTATTTTTCATATTCTGATTACCCATGTGAAATCTAGTAGCATATCCCTGCCGATTCTCAATAACTCTAACCACTGGTTCTCCTTGACCCATATTGAAACTCGGCTGAGCAATCTGATTATTGTGAGTTTTCGATGAAATCCTTTGGTTGTTAGTTGTTGGTGTAGAATAGCGTCCTTGGAATGCCTTTGTCAGATAAGCAAATTCTTGTGTCAAAGCAGCAGTAGATTCATCATTGTCAGTGAACTCTGGTTCTTGGAATTGTGGTTATTGTTGTTGTGGAATAACATGTTGTTGTTGTGGGTAGAATTGTTGTTGGTAGACAGGTGTTGGTTGTGGAATGTATGGTGGTTGCATGTAGTTGTGAGTGGAAGATGATGATGGTTGATGTGGTGTGTTCACTAAAAAAGGTATTGGTGTGTTAGCAATTAATGCGAGAGGGTCATGCTTTTTAGCAAGTGATACGGCTCTGACTTTATTTGCCCCAGCTTGATTCTGCTTTAAGAAGTCGTACAGCTGATCATAGTTAACTTCATGCAAGTTCTTTGTCTGATAAACAATGGTGACGTATCTTCCCCATTCTAGTTGTAACTTGTTCAGAAACTTGGTGTTGTTAGCTATGTTCTTCTGTGTGAGGTTGTGTCTGGATTAGTCATTCATGATCTTACAGAACCTGTGATAGTACGATTCTATTGATTCACCAGGAATGGAAGTGAACTTATGTAGTTCCTTGATGTTGGTCCACGAATTGTATGTGGATCTTTAAGTAGTCTTGAATACCTAGTAGATGGTTGGGATAAATCCAAACCAATCTAAGTGAGAAACCCTAGACGATTGTTAATGTTAATGCGGAATCTTAACAAGAACAATGAAGAACACACACAGAGATATCACTAACTTCGTATATTGATTTTAATCACAATAGTGAAACTCGTACAACTCACACACAGAACTAACAATCCTTAGGGATCCTTTTATAACACAAGGAAACCCTAATGCTAACCGACTAAGAAGATATTCACAAATCTTCTATAAAGATACTTACACGTTTTGTATCTTTTCCTAACTTATCTCTAACAGACTTTCCTAACTTCACGACCAGACTTAACATTATAAGTCAACCAGACTTAAACATACTACCAGACTTAACTTTGCATTACCAGACCTAATTACAAAGACAGACCTAACTCTGATATATTACCAGACCTAAGTTGTCTTCTCTTGAATCGTATCATAATTCCCAACAATCCTCCCCTAACTTGATCTTCATGCTCCATGAACTTGAAGTTCTTCTGATTAAGCTTTCTGAGGATTGAATCTTGAACACTTTGAATTGTATTTAGGTCTTGATCCTTTCTAGCAGCTTGAATCTTGATAAGCTCTTCTGATATGGTCTTTGCAGCAACATTGACTATATGTACATCAAATTCATTTAAGTTCCAGACTATTCTCATCACTTCCAAATGTGTTACCATCTGTGAGAGGTGAATCATTGAAAATGTAATGGATTTAAAATCTCTTTACCAATAGCCATTACCACTGGAGTAGCCAATGTTTTGGTGTGTAAGACCATGGTACATTAATAACCATATGATTTTTAGCAAATCATCAGCTTATCAACGGATTTGTTAAGTCTTTACCAAAAGCCGTTTGCTTCTGGACTAGCCAATTCTTTGATGGAAAAGCACCTCATCATGGTGAATTGATTACCTTTTATGGTTTTCCACAGCCTTTACCATAAGCCATAATCTTGTAGGCTAGCCAACTCTTCACTTATCTTAGATATGGTGAGTTGAATACCATACAATTTTTGGCAAATTGTCAGCCATAAACGGATTTGAGCAATCTTTACCTGTTAGCCGTTTGCTCAGGATTAGCCAGTCCTTGTGTTGATGAGAAAAGGTGGACTGATAACCTTTTGTTGTGCTAGTGCAAAGCACCTCCACCAAGTGAGAAGTTCCAATAATCTCACTTAACAACTTGTGAAAATTTACTTAATCCAGCATTACCTATAAAAGAAATAGAAGACACACACACACACACACACATACACACACACACACACACACACACACACACACACACATATATATATATATATATATATATATATATATATATATATATATATATATATATATATATATATATATATATATATTTGAACACTAACAGAACTAAAAACAAAACTACAAGACTTAAAGATAACCTAAATGCTGGTAAGTAATCATACTTTACATACTTTATAGTCTGACCTCCCCTTAAGCCAAACCTCCCCTTAACTCAAACTAGGGGTTCATCATACCAATGTTAAATACCAGATAATTGAATCTAGGACCATCAAATGCTTTAGTTAACATATCAGCAACATTAAAATCTGTATGTATTTTCTCCACTCTAATCAACTTCTTTTCAAAGCAATCTCTAATGAAGTGATGCCTGATTTCTATATGCTTAGTTTTAGAGTGATATACTGGGTTCTTAACAATACAGATAGTACTCTTATTATCTATGTGGATAACAGTATTCATAAAATTCAAACCATAGTCCAGCATCTGATTCTGAATCCACAAGACTTGTCCACAGCAGTTAGCAGCTGCAACATACTCAGCCTCAGTAGTTGAATTGGCCACAATTGTCTGCTTCTTGCATTGCCAAGATATCAACCTCCTTCCAAGGAATTGACAACCTCCTGTTGTGGATTTCCTATCAAGGCTTGCACCAGCATAGTCACTGTCTGAATAAGCTGTCAGGTCAAAAGATGACTCCTTAGGATACCAAAGGCCCAAATTTGGTTTGCCCTTTAAGTACCTAAAGATTCTCTTCACAGCATGAAAATGTGAAGTCTTTGGTTGAACCTGAAAACGTGAACAAACACAAACTGCATACATAATGTCAGGTCTAGAAGCAGTAAGATACATGAGGGAACCTATCATGGATCTGTAAAGATGCACATCCACATCAGCAGCATCTTCATCCTTTGTTAAAGGCACCTTGTTTTCCATGGGAGTGACTGCAGTCTTCACATTTGAGAACTCAAACTTCCTCAAAATTTCTGCAACATACTTGTCTTGAGAAATAAAAAGTCCATCATCCTTTTGTTTTACTTGCAGTCCCAAGAAAAATGTAAGTTCTCCCATTGAGCTCATTTCAAACCTGCTTTTCATTAAACCTTCAAATTCATCACACCAAGACTTTCTTGTTGATCCAAAAATGATATCATCCACATAAATTTGAACAAGAATGATATCCTTCTGGTCTCTCTTAATGAATAAAGTCTTGTCAATAACACCCCTGGTGTATCCATGTTCTTCAAGAAACTGTGAAAGAGTTTCATACCAAGCTCTAGGAGCTTGATGAAGACCATATAAAGCTTTAATAACCTTGTACACTTGATTGGGGTTAGCAGGATCCTCAAAACCAGGAGGTTGATGTACATACACATCTTCTTCAATAGTGCCATAAAGAAAAGCACTTTTGACATCCATCTGATACACCTTGAATCCCATGTATGATGCATAGGCCAAAAATAACCTGATAGCTTCAATTCGTGCTACAGGAGTAAAAACCTCATCATAATCTATGCCCTCCTCCTGTTTGTATCCTTGTGCTACCAGCCTTGCCTTGTTCCTTACAACTACCCCTCTTTCATCCCTTTTATTCTTGAAGACCCACTTAGTACCAATAACTTTTGCTCCATTAGGTAGGTCTACAAAAACCCATACTTTCTGTAGCTTGAACTGCAACAACTCTTCTTGCATAGCTTCTACCCAACTTTCCTCCCCTAAAGCTTCAGAAACTGTAGTGGGTTCACTTTGAGAAAGAAAGCAAGCAAATAAACAATGTTGCTGGTCCTTATGATTGACCCTTTGTTGTTGCTTGATCAGGCTTATGAGTGCAAGTGAATCAGACTGATGTTGCACCCTACTTCTTGTTTGAACAGCAGATTTGGGATCACCAATTATTTGGCTCTTGGGATGAATGGTGTGGATCCTGAGAGTGGGAGTTGGACTTACCTCCACTTCAGTGGGTAAGTTGTTGAAATCAGTAATAATACCCCTTCATCATAGGAAGCCCCTTCAAAGATACCTTCATTAGGATTTGGAAATACTTCAAGTTCTGGCATCTCAGAATCAACACAAACAGCACTTGAAGAAAGGTCTGGTTGAGCACCACTACCAGACTTAAAATTGGAAGTACTGGTAATGTTAGGGGATACTACTTTGCCAGAATCTTGAGATTTGTATTCAGAATCCTTTTCTTGAGAGGAAGAATTCTTGATTTCTGCTTCAGCTGCAACAGACTTGTTCTCTGTAGATGGAATCACAACAAGCTCAGCCATATCATCAGTGTTCCCTGTATTAGAAGGATCTTTGGTACCTGCATTGTTAGTAACTTCTTTGGTACCTGGAATAGGGTTAATTTGATTCTCCTTGGAGACAGGAATATAATTCGTAGAATCAGTTAAAAAATCAATATCAAACATCCATCTATGACCAATTCCCTTGACATTGGGTTTTTCTTCAAGAAAGTTTACATGCAGATTTTCTTCTACTTTCTTGGATACTAAATTGTAAACCCTAAAGGCTTTACTGTTTAATGCATACCCAACTAAAAACCCTTCATCAGACTTTCCTTCAAACTTTCCAAGAACACTTAAAGTATCAAGAATGGTTACATGACACCCAAAAGGTCCTATATGGCTAACAACTGGTTTATGGCCAAACATAAGCTCATAAGGGGTTTTGTTTTAAGGCTTAGTCACTCTAACCCTATTAAAGATGTAACAGGCATTGCTGACTGCTTCAGTCCAAAATGTTGTAGGTAAAAGTGAATCTGCTAGCATAGTCCTAGCTGCCTAAATAAGTGTCATGTTCATTCTCTCAGCAACTCCATTTTGCTGAGGAGTTCTTGCATTACTGAACTGTTGCTTAATTCCTTTATTACCACAGAAGTCTAGCATACACTTTTTTTTAAACTCAGTGCCATTGTCACTCCTGATGATTTTAACTCTCTTATCAAGAAGGTTTTCAATCTGCCTAATGAAAGTTTGAATCAAAGGAGTAGCTTCATCCTTCCTAGACATAAAGAACACCCAACAATATCTAGTACAATCATCTGTAATGACAAGGCAATAGCATGCATGATTTATACTATGGACAGATGTAGGGCCAAAAAGATCCATATGTAAGGTATATAAGGGCTCAGTGATTAATCTTTCTAATTTAACCTTACAGGATGCCCTATGTTGTTTTCCCTTGTTACAAGCCACACATGTATGATCATTTTTAAACAATTTTGAAGGCAAACCTCTCACAAGGTTATTCTTCACAAGTTTATTCATGTTTTTGAAATTCACATGGCCTAACCTTCTGTGCCACAACTTAGATTCATCCAAAGTAGCTTTTGCAATCAAATAGGTAGCACCTTTTGCAGGATTAGATGCTTTCAAATCAAATCTGTACATTTTGTGTTGTCTGGGAACTTTAAGAAAAATCTGATGTTCTTCAGGTATCTTAAAGTCCGGAGTCAACGCAAGACAATCAGTTTCAGTAAAAAGCACCTTATGCTGAGTATCACAAATTTGTGATATTGAGAAAAGGTTGAACTGCCCAAGTTATTTCACAAAGGATACATTGTCAAATTCAATGTTGCCCACAATTATTCTTCCTTTACCAGTTATCTGTCCCTTGCTTCCTCCAAAAGTAACAGAACCTCCTTCGAATTCATGAAAATCATTTAGATAGTTCTTGTTACCAGTCATGTGCCCAGAGCATCCACTGTCAAGGATTCCTCTATCTTCCATATAGCAAAGTGGATGATCCTGCACAAAAAGAAGAGAAATTAGTTTCTCTTAGGAACCCAGGCCTGAGTAGGCTTGGGTCCGCCTTGTGGATCAACATGCTTAAATTTCTTATTTGAACCTGATCCACTGTTGTTTTGGGATTTATATATGGATTTATTTTTGTTTGAATCCCAAGACATACATGCTGAGGTCTTAACAGCAGACCCCCCATTCCCTTTTAAAGGTTTTGTAGTTTGCTTTACAACTGGTCTTCTCACAGGTGAATGAGGTTTATAAAAATTATTTCTTTGAACATTTGTATTCACCTGTGACTTTTGAAATGGTTGTTTGGGTCTCACATAACCAGTGTTCACATTAGGCCTCACAGAATTAACATAACCAGTATTCACATTAGGCCTCATAAAATTACCATTTTGCCTATTCACATTAAAGTTCCTGTAGCCAGACCTAAAATTTTGTCTACCAGAATTAACATAAGAGTTAGGTCTGGTAGAGTTATTGAGTTGGACAGGTCTGGGAACAAATTGGTTGGCATGATTAATTCTACTAGCATTATTCCAAACTGGTTTATTTGAACCATGACCCATATTAACATTCATTCTCCTTTGCTCAGCCTCTCTCTTCATTCTCTTTTCATGGAAGTCACAATCTCTGATTAAATGACTCAAACTTCCACACACAAAACATCTTTTAGGAGCATAAGTGTAACTACTCCTACTTTCTCTGTGAACACTATTGCTTCTAGGTGACTCACTCATTTTAACAGATTCCCTAGGAGTTTTTATGTGATTGACACAACTAGGTTTGACTGTCTCAGGCTTTGGTTCAGTCACTACAAGTTTAGTAACAACAGGTTCACACTTCTTAACAACCTTAGGTTCAGGATTCTCTTTTACCTCACTTTTTGACTCAGACTTAGAGTGATCAGAGGAACCATCAATAGATTCTTCAGAGTCATTGGACTGACAAGAAGAATACTTACTGGATTTGTCCTCTGAGGTGTTTGACTCAGGTGTTTGAGGACCTTTCTTACCATACACAAAAAGTGAATCATCCAACTCTTCTTTTTCAAGAGGAGTATAGTCATCACTCAAAGGTGGTGGTACTCCCTTAAAGTCACCAGTCTTAACAAACCTATTGTACAATGGTTTGCCTACATAATCATCTTCTCTAGACTTAAGGATTGCCTTTTTCTCATCTTCCTCATATCCTAAGCCACATTTTTTATTTGACTTTATTTGAGAATCCCAACATTTGAACAGGTTATTATTTGAATTGTTCCCTGATCTACCCTTTTTCTCAACTCATCCCTTTCCTTCTGAATTTTAAGACCCAATTGTCTATACCTTTTAAGCTTTTCATCTTGTTCATATATTTTATTAGCTTGAAAGTATAGTTTTTCATTTAAAGCAGCATGTTGGTTTTGAAGGGTGACCTTTTGTGCCTCTAATGTTTTTACAGCATTTTTATGTGCTAATAGGTTTACTTCTAGGTCACCTATTTGTTCTAACTGCTCATCACACAAAGCCTTAACATGATTATATGAATCAGTGCATAATTTAGAGCATAATGATACCTCATTACCAATGGCCATGAGAGCATGATCAGACTCCTCATTCACTCTTGGATGCTCACCCCAGTTGACTCCTCCAGCTTCCATTGTCAGCAGGCTCATCTGATTCTTTTCCATCTTCCCATCTTCATCTCTTTTCCCATCAGCAGGCATCTTTTCTGGACAATCTCTTGAAAAATGTCCATGCTTGTGACAATTGTAGCATTCAACTGTCCTCTTTGTGTATCCCACTGGTGATTTGTTGTTGAAGTTGATGGTCCTTCCATATTGCTTCTGAAATCGTTTGACCCTTAAAGCAACCATGGAAATGTGCCATTTTATGTCCATCTCTTCAACTTCAGCATCATTAATCTGTTCTAAGTCTTCACTAATAAAGCTTTCATCTTCCGTTTGGTTGGCAAAGAAAGAATGTATCACCTCATCAGTAAAACTTGAAGCAGACCTTTCACTTGAAGGAGTTTCATAGATACCAGGCCTAACACTACCAAGTTTAACCTTGTAAGTACTGCTTTTGTTTTGTGACACAAAAGCAACATTTGATGAACTGGTTGAAGCCTGAGTGTTGTTACTGATGTCCCTTTCAAACATCCTGAGATTATTGTATAGGTCATCAGGTGTCATTGAATCTACTTCCTCCTTAATCCTCATCGCCACAGATACATTGCCCCATTCTGATGGTAAAGATCTAAGGAACTTGTGGTTTGCATCCTCATTTGAAACTACTGCACCATGAACTTCCAGTTGTGTTAACAGATGTTGAAATCTGTCATAGCCCTTCTCCAATCCTTCAGTCATTGAAACACTGAATGTCTCAAATTGCTGTTTAAGAACAGCCTTTTGCATATTCTTGGAGTTTGCATTGCCTCCAAACCGTTTCTTGATAGCCTCCCACATCTCCTTAGCATCAAGGATGCCATGAAACCTTTGTAGATGCTCCTTAGGAATAGCCATAAGAAGCAAGGTTTTGGCCTTCTTTTCCTTCTCCACAGCCCTAATCTCCTCAGCAGATACTGGTGGCATTATTCTTATCTGCCCATCATTCCCTTGTGAAATTCTTTTCTTAGAATTTCCCTTTTGAATAACCTTCCATACATCACTATCAATGTACTCCAGATAATGTTCCATCTCCATGGCCCATATATCATATTCTTCTCTTTTCAGTAATGGAAGTTTTATGTTTGAGATTGTGGTTGTGGAAGGGATGGGTTGTTGTTGTGTTTGGGAGTTATTGGTTTCAGTTTTTCCTTCATCTTCATGGTTTGATCTCTCATCCTCACTGTTATGGATTGAAAAAGTTTCAGTGTTAACAGGCTGATCGAATTCAGACATTGTGTAGGGTGATTTGAGTGAGAATTAGGTTTTTGAGATTAAGTGTTCTTCGAATTTAGAGTCTCTTGCCTTGCTCTGATACCACTTGTTGGTCCACGAATTGTATGTGGATCTGTAAGTAGTCTTGAATACCTAGTAGATGGTTGGGATAAATCCAAACCAATCTAAGTGAGAAACCCTAGACGATTGTTAATGTTAATGCGGAATCTTAACAAGAACAATGAAGAACACACACAGAGATATCACTAACTTCGTATATTGATTTTAATCATAATAGTGAAACTCGTACAACTCACACACAGAACTAACAATCCTTAGGGATCCTTTTAAAACACAAGGAAACCCTAATGCTAACCGACTAAGAAGATATTCACAAATCTTCTATAAAGATACTTACACGTTTTGTATCTTTTCCTAACTTATCTCTAACAGACTGTCCTAACTTCACGACCAGACTTAACATTATAAGTCAACCAGACTTAAACATACTACCAGACTTAACTTTGCATTACCAGACCTAATTACAAAGACAGACCTAACTCTGATATATTACCAGACCTAAGTTGTCTTCTCTTGAATCGTATCATTATTCCCAACACTTGAGCTATTGTGTTTCCATTTCCTGCTTCCCAATGTCTGTCCCGTACATTAACCGTTTGAATCTTTCCCAGATTGCATGAGCACTTCCTTCACTATCCACAGTTGCATAAGTCGTTTCAGGTAGACCAAGAACGACGAGATGAAATGCCTGATCATTAGCTGCAATTTGTTGTCTGTCTTCCTCAGTGTACTCAAACTCAGTCTGATCTCTATAGAATGGTTATTCAAGGAAGGTTCCATTAGGATCTCCAGGGTCTAGGACTTGTCGTGGCTTAAAGGGTCCTTCCAAAACGGAATTGATAAAAAGTTTTCCGTTTGGTTTACTCTTAAGATAGTGCATCATACGACTAGCCCACTGTGAGTATCCAACCTTTGACAGCATGGAAGGTCGGTTTTCTACATCGGCTATGTGAATATCTTGCTGAGTTGCCATTGATGAAGTTATGTTTGATAAAGTTGATCTTGGATCGGTTCAACGAAGTAGGAGTTGAGTTTAAGTCAAGATTCACCTAGTTCGAACCTTTTCAAGCTATTTCAAAACTTTTGTCCTATTTCAAAACTCTTTGTGATTTCAAAACTTTGCGATTTAGAAACTTTGCGATTTCGAAACTTTCAGGTTATTTCAAAACTTTGTGATTTTGAAACTTTTTCCAACTTTCTAATTCCTACGAATTGAAAGTTTTTCCACAAGTCGAAGTGTTTTTCTCACTTATACAAGAAAGAAGAACACTGAGTAATCCACAAATCCTGAAGAAACTGTCTGAAGAGTGATTTAGAAACTTTAGGGTTTAGGATTTCGAAACTTTAGGGTTTAAGGGGTATTTCGAAACTTTAGGGTTTTAGCTATTTCGAAACTTTTCCAGAATTTCCAAAACACTAAAAATTCAACTAAGGATTGTTTCTTACCACAATTTTCTTGTACAACTAAGCTTAAAAACACTAAAACTTGAAGAAAGTTGCAAACTTTAACACTTTAAAGATCAAATACGCTATTTAGAAACTTTGCAAGAACACAAAAGTACGATTCTTTAAAACTCAATTTTTTCAAAAAGGTTGAAACTTTCTTGATACAAAAGGTTTATAGCACTAGTTTGTAATAAAAAAAGTGTTAAAACGACAAAAAAAAATGTAAGTGACTTTATGAAAAATACGTGTAGAAAAGTATTAAAAAGGGATAAAACAAAACTCAAAACACTCCTAGATCATTGTTAGGCGATTGATACCACTTGTAGAACCTTAGATCTATAACCTTATCACACAATATTGATGCACAAAGATGGTGGCAAGAGATATAGGTGTCGACTTTTAGAGAGAGAAACAAAAGAGATAAAAACAATACAACTTTTATTAAAACTCACACACTTACATACTTACAAATGAGGCAAGGGTGCCTTTTATACTTAGGTTCATATACCTCCTGGGCTTTGCCATGGGCTTGGATTGGATTGGACTTTACATAAATGACTTAACATATAATACTAACCCATTGGATTAGTCCAATCCATGAGCTCATTAACTATTCTATTATATATTCTACGACACATTACAAAGTTATAAATAAGAGAATGACCATCACTTTTTTTTACATTTCTTTGATGCTAACAGTATTTATAGTGGTCTGGCTACAAAGGCAACTTCCTTGCCCAACTAAACTCCCCGATTACCCAATTCGAGAGTTCAGTAAACACTACACAAGACCAACTCCTTTCATCGGCGGAGAAGCCTTCACAACGTTGCTTACACTTTATCCGCTACAAAGCTAAATACCGAGCTCTTCCACGAGGTAGAGCCAAACCTTCGTCGCCTACACTTTATCCGGTATAAGGCTAGATACCAGGTTCCATTTCAAAGGAGGAACCACTACCTGATCAACACAACTAG
Organism: Artemisia tridentata subsp. tridentata; assembly: GCA_021014915.2. Taxonomy (NCBI): domain Eukaryota; kingdom Viridiplantae; phylum Streptophyta; class Magnoliopsida; order Asterales; family Asteraceae; genus Artemisia; species Artemisia tridentata. The sequence continues at coordinate 72,130,224 of CP139504.1, forward strand.
CACAACGCAACTAAAGGAACCAACGTCCTTTTTACACATAACGACTCAGCACATCGACAACACCTTTGCGAAGAAGAAAGAACAAGACGCACTTATGTGATCTTGGAAAAGAAGAATCCTAGCAACTCATGTCACGAGCTTGCAAGTCTTCGAGAGATCGTGATCTATCATTTTAGAAGGAACCTAGAGAATCACAGAGAAAGACTACATAGAAAATCCTTGGATCTGAGGCTAGAGAGTTTAGAACATAGAGAGAAGATATGTCTAAAAAGGGGTGAGGAGTAAGAGAGAAATGGCTTACTATTTATAGGAAATTCTGAGCACTGTTCACCCGGATCCGGCCAATGTAATCCAAGGGATCCAGGTATCTGGTATCATCAGTCCGGATTTTTGGTTACAAATTGGGTTATGGGTTATGGGTTATGATCCGTGGATATGTGATGTCATGCCTGATGTCAAAGTCATCTTGGGTCACGGGTTATGGACTTTGGGTTATAGGTTATGGACTTTGGGTCATGGATCATGGGTTATACCCATTTTGATGTCATGCAATGGGTCATGGGTTATGGATCAAGATCCATGGGTTATGGGTTATGGACTTGGTTTTGGGTCATGGATAGTTCAAGTATTTACTAGTTACATGTATTTTATAAAATGTAAGTAACTAATGTTACTTAAGCGTTTTTATAAAATGGTTTTGGTTTTATGTAAACTTATTAACTAAACATGTTTAAGATTTATTTGTTTAGTGAAATGATTTACTAAACTATTGGCTCAAAGCATTATGTATTTTATTTATCTCGCTAAAATGATTTTACGTTTGTTATCGACAAAACATTGAAAGATCGTAAAATATAAATAAACGTTTTTAAGGTTTATTTGTATTAACAATCTCCTCTTTTTTTGTTGATGACAAAACATAAAATTATTTTTAAGTAAAAAAATAAAATTCGTAAATTTTTGAATTGGAGTTTTTACTCTTTCTCCCCCTTTTTTTCGATACAAAAAGATTGTCGAAAAGAAACTAACCTGAATGCAACTTTTTTTTTTTTGAAGAATAGATGAAAGAAAGGTGTAAGATGGAGTAAAGAGAGTAAGAAATGATTAGTTGCTCCCCCTTGACGGTTGCTACCCCTAGTTGAGGGCGTCAAGTAATTAGGGAGACTAAGACGTGATCATTGCAAGTTTTTGCAATGGTTTTGCTTGGACGAAAGCTCCTCCTTAATGAGGGCATCAAGTACTCCATGTGTATTTTTGAAAATCTACAAAACAAAGGTTAGAAAAACAAGTAGATTGTGTCCCTTTGCTGAAAGTTGAACTGCATAAAAGTTCAGTTAGTATTCTGAGTGCCCGGATCCACCGGATCCTTTTCAGAAAGGATCCACCTAGTATAAAATGAGGGATCCGGCTACCTGCAACTTGTTAGCAGCAGTAAAGGATAGAAAAAGGTATGAAATCAAGTAATAATCACACCAATCATGCTCACATAAACAAGAAGCACATAATCATGTGGATTCATTTAATAAAACAAGAGAAATGATACACACACTGGTCAATTCTATAAAACTAAGAAAATGATCTAACATGAAAACGAAAAATCCTAATGACAAAGTCTAGACCTAAGACTAAAGGAGGAAGACCAATTGTTCTTACATTTCAAGGTTTTTAAGGAAGGTTTGGTTTGGTGACGTCATCAAGACGTTCAATGAGATGGTAGAACATGAAATGTACTACATTACGTAGTCCATGAACTAAGGTTTGGACATGTTGACAATGATCACAACTATTATTGTGGCTTGTTTGTTGAGGACCTAAGATAGAAGGTTGGTAACGGCCTAAGATAGAAGGTTGTTGAGGCATGTTTGAGGTGGTAGCACCTAGGTGGAAAGGTTGTGGATGTACCACGAGTGTTGGTTGAGAAGTATGTGTAGGAGGAAGTGTGTCATTGTTTGGTTGAGGTGGTTGAGATGGTTGACATCTTCTCATTACCCAAAATGGGCCATTTGAGGGTGAAGGAGAGGAAGGCAAGTTTGTTATAGGTGGTGGTATGTTTATGTCAACATCTAAGTTGTGGGAGGAAGGTTGTTGGGTAGTCATTTTCTCAATGGATGAGAATGTAGGTAATAGTGGTGGATTAGAAGGTCTAAGATGGAAGTCCTCCAATGAGTTCAAGTAGAGATGAGGTGATGAATAAGGTGTACTGAAAGAAAGAAGTCTAGGTTCAAGAGATGAGGGTTTTGTTGGTTGAGAGGAAATGGGAGTGTTTGGTAATGTAGGTTTACTAGAAGATGGGGTTGGTTCAAGAAATGGAAGTTGTGGTGATGTTAGTTTGGTGGAAGCAAGTTATGGTGGAGTTGGTTCAATAGAAGAGGGAGTTTGGATATAGTTTGAGAGAAGTGTTCTAGTGAAGGGTGTTTTAATGGGTGAAGTTTCGGTAGAGGATATTTCATGCACAATGCGTGCGGTTTTTCTTGGAGGGCTTCTAGTGGATGATCTTGCACTTGGTGCTTTAGTCATGTTTTGAGGTAAGTTTAGAAGGTGAGTTTACAGTAGAAGAAAGGTTGTTGAGGTGTAGTTTTGAAGCACAAACACAAGTGGTTTATATAGTGATGAATCAAGTAAATGAATTAAAGTCTAAACCAATAAAATCCTTTGAATTGCAATGATTTGCATGCACCAAGGTCAACTACAGTGATACAATCTTCTAGGAGATTTATTAAAGGCAATGTGGAGTGTTAGAATGGATAAAGTTGAGTTTTGGAAGGCTATAAGTGATCAAACCTGTGTTTTTTTGCCCAGATCCAGCGGATCCTTTTTAACAGGGATCCGGCTAGCTTTAGCTGAGGGATCTGACTAACAGATCAGATGAGAGGGAAAAATGATTATGACCTAGCTATAGCAGCCCTACGTTTCCTGTTATAATGAGTTTGAGAAGATGTCTTAAATGAGGAAATCCTGAGTGGTTTAAGACTAATGATGAGGGGTTGCCATTAATGGTCTTTAGAAAGAAGAAAGAGGTCTAAAGAAGGCAAATAGGTGAATATGAGTTAAGATAATCATATCAATAAGTGTTAAATGTTTGTAGGATTCAGGTAAAGGTGAAATGAAAAATCAAAAAATTCATTAAAACTTATAAGAATTAAAAGGTTGATTTTAGAGCATTTTGAGGGAAAGACGATTGAAATAAATTTGTGAAAATTTTATTTAAAATGTAGGTAAGTGTATAATGATCAGAGGGAGGTGATGCAAGAAGCGGAACTGAAAAACGGTGGTTATTTTGGAGATGATAAATCATAAACATCTCGGAAGAAACTTAAGTTAATCCTAAGAGATCAAAAGAGCTACTAACCACAAGACCAGCTCAAATGTGAGTAAAAGGAGATGGATTACTAGTGTATTAAGGTTTGGAAGGTTGAGAGTGATAAGAGGTGGTATAAAATTTGTTCTGTTTTGCCGGATCTGCTGGTTCCTTTTCAAAAGGGATCCGACCAGTTAATACTAAAGGATCTGGCTTCTGAGACTAATTGCTTCACAATGGACTTGTAGAATATTGATCACATGACGAATATCATATCTAACAAAACAGGCAACACTTATACATAGATACACATCTGATACAGCAAGTATAGCACGTAAGGAGCACACAAAGACAATCAAATGAAATAAGGTACAGTACGAACCATATGATCAAATATGTCAAACATACATAAGCATGACCAGCATGTACAGTAGTTCAAAAGATAAATGACTACAATTGTTTCAAAAATATTCAAAAGATGATTAAACCATAACTTTCAATCTCATCACCTTTTCTTCTTTCCCAAGTTTGTGATAAAATGAGCAAGACACTTGATCATTCCCTTTGTTTGCTTGAATTCTTCGGTTTCTTTTGGAAGTTTGGGAAGTTTTTCGATATATGAGATTGGATCAAGGCGGTAGTTTGAAATTGGATTCTCTTCATCGGCTTCAACTTCGTCTGAGGAATCAGAAAGAGGACGAGGCCTTTTGCCATTGACCAAGAATCTTTTGGCACGACCTTTGGCGAGGGATACCATGACATGATTTGCAAGAGCATGGTCATCGGTGTTGGGTTTGAAGATGCTGCTGCTTCAGGTTTGGTTATACTGCTCATGGTTCTAATGAAAAATACACTAAGTATCATTTTGCTGCTCGACTAAATGATTCTACTGCTAGTGTATTTATTCTACTGCTGAGTTTCTGAGAAGATTCAAGAAATAAGCTAAGTATGATTCTACTGCTAGACTACGAAGATCCTACTGCTAGAGTAAATCATTCTACTGCTTATTAGATAAACGTGTATAGTTTGTTAGATAATTATGGTAATGATACGAATAGATATTATCTTGTATAGAAAGTCTTTGTTACCGACTAGAACTCCTTAAGACTATGAAAGGAGGATCTAGGGTTAGGGTTAGCATACGTATTATTGTTAGTTCGATTCACTTCAAGGTTATTGTAACCCTATTACTTTTGAGTAATCGTATTTAATATATTGAGGTGATAGTTGATGCGTGGTTTTGTAACCTTACAACAGGTTTTACCTCTCGAGGGATCTCAAGAGGCTTACAACCCCACCAGGCAGTGTACCTGACCGATGTAGTATAGTGTAGTGGTAAGTACGGGGGATTGATCGTTCTCCACAGGGAATAGTGTTCGTTAGGTGTGAAAGACTACTTTAATTAGGTCTAAGGGTTGAGGAAGATTCTTTTTATGTTTTTTATATTTTTATGAAAGCAAGTAAAATCTCGGGTTTGAAGGAGTGGGCGGAATTAGTTGCTAGTCAACTAACCCAAATAACTACAAATGCAAATAAAATAAATAACTGAAAATAAAATGTTGGTGAGAAACTTATGTGTAGAGAAATGTGTTTACTTAGATTTCCTTACTCCCTAACTATCTTTTACCGGTTAATTAGTGTGTATTAGTCGCGTGGATGACGGGTGTATTCCTTAATACCATTCGTGGGGTGGCGTACTTACTTCCCCAACTCTACAAGCTCCTACTTCACTCCTATGTCGAGCCGGCTAGGAAGCTCCTAACATGGGATCACTAGAATTCGCTTGTGCATTAAATACAACCATAAAAACCTTTAGTACGCATTTGGTTCATGTTTCTTAAGACGTTCAAGCAAGTTACCGAATAGGAAGTTAGCCAGTTTTCTTAAGCCTAACATAGATAAACAACCATCCAATACAACTAATAACACACTAATAACCAATAATCAATAGCTAGGTTTCATTAGATCTAAGCAAACACAAGATAAATTTAGCCTAACATGTTAATCAAAAGACAAGAATAAGATAAAATCAAACAACACATAGACATATTGAATGATTAATTAATAACTTATCTTCAATGTAACATGGAAGATCTCAAGGCAAAAAGCCTTGAAAAAGAAGCTAAAATAGTCTTAGGGTTTTCTCCCAAAATTCCACACACTAAGCTCTCTACTAATGACAAAAGATTAGAAAACTATATATAGATTTTTGGATCTGACGGCGTCACGTTATGGAGTGTGACGCCGTCACCTCGCCGCTTTTAGGGTTCCCGGATGACCTTCTTGACGCCGTCCCTCTTTAGCTCTTCAAAAATCCATTCTGGCTTATCAAGGCTTGACGCCGTCGAACCTTGAACGTGACGCCGTCCCTTTTTGATTTAAGCCGTGACGCCCTTGATCAAGTTAAAGCGTGACGCCGTCAGAATTCACATGCTATTTTCACTGGCTTATCATGAGTAAATTTCACGTCCAACTTTTCTTGCCAAGGCATGACGCCGTCCAGAGTAAATTGTGACGCCGTCAAAGGTAACTTTTAGCCGATTTTTGAGACTTTGCCGTTTTCTTCACTTTTATGCTCCAAAAACGTCCAAAATGCCTCCTTTTCCAGATTTCTCCTCAAAAGTACCTAAAATGACAAAAGGAACGATTTAGGGCAATATTTGATCAAATAAATACGATTTAGGGCTTAAATGACCCCTTAAAAGCGGTACACTTTTCGCTTCATCAAATACCCTTACACTTGAGATTTGCTTGTCCTCAAGCAAATGCGCTTTTATTCTAATCAAAATACAAGTTAGGGGTCATTTAATGCAAACATAAAAGTAATTACAACAAATAATCGTTCCACTTCAATCATAATAAGCACGGAGATTACATACTAGCACCTCACAAGTAGTGTTTAGATACTCACATCTCTCAAGTGTCATCAAAATAAATCTCATAAATGAAAACGGATAATATCTCTCACTACCTGTCATAGCAAATAGATTACCATAGGCTTGGGAAAGGATCGAAAACCTCCTCCACTAGGCGTCAGCACCGAAGATAAACTATCAAAGAGGGCTTTTAAATGGGTTATAACGTTAGGTGTAGGGAAAAGGAAAACACGGTTTTGTTGGATAAGGGATATTTTACTGGTGGCGAGTTAAAGATCTTGATCAATTACATGTACTATACAATGTTGCTAAGCCAAGACTCGACTCAATCTTAAGCTAAAAACAAAATAACAAAAACATAAAATAAACATAAAATGAAACGGGATGGTAGTCCGTATGTTTTTTTTCTATTTTTTTTTCTCATTCTTTTTTTGTGTTTTTCTTGATTTTTTCGATTTTTTTTTTTTTTTTTTTTTTTTTTTTTTTTTTTTTTTTTTTGTTTTTTTTGCATACACTTTTGCCCTACCATCCAAAATAATACATCAAAGGGGCATTGCATCCCCCTTACACTTGAACTTTTACATAACTTTACAAATACTAATCTAATGACTCGAATTAAGATAATTGAAAAACTTGGAGTACTTTTAAAACATTTAGCACATATGGGGGTAATAAATGATGTTCATCCCCATTACTCCATTATACTAGTACTTTACCCGTGAGTCCCAATCGTCCCAAAACAATATGTACAAGGATATGACTCGACTTAGCAACCATGTAATCAACTAGATAATTAACTTGGGTTTAAACAAATGTTGTAACAATAATGCACTAAAAATGAGTGCATACAAGGTAGGCTAAGGCGATTTCGGTGTACATTTAAGTGGGGTGTAACAAATTCTTCCTTTAAGTAAAATGCTTAAAGGTCGAAACGAAAAGATAGGCTCTGAGGGGTGTACTAGGGGTATCGTGTACTAAAAATGAGTACAACGCAAAGGGTGTGGGAGAATTACTTGACCAATGTAGCCAATGTAATGATAACAAAAACACAGGTGTAAAATAATGGGTTAATCCTAATGCCTCTTATCATGTAGTAAATCTAACTACACGAATGTAGTCTCACTTGTGGCCTCGGAATGGTCCTAACGCAAGTTCTAGAATCTAAGTGCTACCGGTACACACATCATAGCATAAATGCTTTTCCTACCAATTCTAGGGGCGAACCTCACATATTTGGGGTGGAAAATTTTTTAGTGGTACGGTTTTGTGCTAGTCATATAACTCCTATCCATGAGACGCTCATTAAGACCAAAGTTTCACTCCTATATGTTGTAAAAAATTTTAAATTTGGCACTAAAATTACCTTAACAAGTATTTCTCTCAGTTTTATTACACATCTACCATCAAACAAACAAAAATCAAGCGAAATTGTATTCTCTAAAATCGTACTTTTACCCTCCCCTTACACTTAAGATGAACATTGTCCCCAATGTTCAAATAACAAGATGTAAAAGTAAAAAGTAAAAGAATGAAATCAAATACTCCCCTGATTCGCTCGGTGGATAATGAAATTACACGGTTAAATCTTCCTCCAAAGAGAATGTTGAAGCTCCATGACTAATGCATCGCCACAAGCTTGATTCAAAACATTTCCTTGTCCAAAATAACCTGTTAAACCTGAGAAAACAAACACGAAAACCTGCATAACATCGGCGGGATAAAATCTATATATAAGGATATAATGCTTGTGGAATGATAATTTTGCAGATTCCTGGAGATTATAAGTTGGAGATTTTAATAAAAACTTTTTATGAAAACAAAACTTTCAAAAATTTCTGAAAATTAAATCTGACGCCGTCAGGTTATAAACCTTGACGCCGTCAGAAATGACCTGACAAAAATTTTCATTTTAAGTTTCCGGAAAATTTCTGGAAAAACCTTTACCTTACTTCCTGGAAATCCTGCAAAACATCATTATGACTCGATACAAGCATTTGACTCAAACAAATACGAATATGTATGCTAATTTAGTATTATTATGATTCATGTTCATTTGTGTTCTAATAAACCAATTTAGATTTCCCTTACACTTAACTTTTGCAAAATACCTTTATATGTAGTTAAGACGAAGTTAAAAACAAAATAAAGCATTTTCACAAATTAGTTTTGAACACGAATCAATACTAATAAAAATTAAACACACATACGGAAACAAATAAAAACAAACAAACAAACAAATAAACACACAAAGCAAATAAATAAAATAAAGCTTGGGTTGCCTCCCAAGAAGCGTTTTTCTTTATTAACGAGTCTTGTAGCTAGACTCAAAGTCACTCTACCCTATATAAGTGAGCTCGTCATCGAGGATGTCTTTAGGGTTAAGCTTGGATTGAAGTTTCCTATTGGTCCGCTTAGTACGATATATCTTCTCAAACTTCTCTCCATCCGGGTCATACAATGTCATCTTGATATGCCATGACCCATCTCCATCTTTGGGTGGTTTATCCCAATTCCACTTATGATCATCTTCCTCACAAATCCACTTATTCATTCCTAGGTTAATTGGCAAAACTCCTAGGAAATCAATCATCTTTCTAAAAACTAGAGAATCTTCAAATGGATCCAATTCGGTGTCCCTAGCCAAGAGTTGCTCTACCGAATGCGTTCGGTTAACAAAGTCCTCTTCTAGGTAAAATGGGCGTTGGGGTCCTATGAAGTCTCTATCAATCCAAGGTCCATATCTAGATGGTCTCCTATTTGATTCTAGCCAATGTGGTGTTGGTTCCTCACTAGTATCATAGGCATGTTTCTTAACATCATAGACTGACCAAGTATCTCCTTCTCCTACCGCTATCTTGGATTCCTTACAATCAATCATAGCACTAGCGGTCGCCAAAAATCCTCTACCTATCAACAAGGGGCATGTAGGGTCGCTAACCATATCAAGGACGTGGAAATCGGCTAAAATGGTTAGTTTTCCAATGTGCACTAACACGTCCTTAACTACTCCAACCGGGTAAGCAACACTCCCATCCGCTAAACCTATTATCACCTCGGTTTCTTCAAGTTTTCCTAGTTTTAGAGAGGTGTAGAGAGGTAACGGAAGTAGGTTAAGGCTTGATCCAAGATCGGCTAATGTGTCATAAGCCTCCGAATTACCGATCTTGCAAGGTAGGAGAAATAAGCCCGGATCATCTAATTTCTTAGGTAGCTTATTTTGAACAAAGGCGGTCCCTTTTTCGCCTAACTTGAGCTTCTTTTCATCCAACTCATCAACAACCGGACTTTCAAGGTGGAGCTCCTTGAATTCTTCGTCAAGGTTTTGAGTGGGAGGTGTTTCAACTATGTTGTTGACCAATTTGGATGTCATAACTTCTTGGTCATTTGGAACGACTTGGGTTTGTTTGAAACACGTGCTCATGGAATTGACCGAATAATATTGTGGACAAGAACTAGGAGACGAAACCGATGAAATAGCGTTGACGTTTAGTTTCGGGTTCTTGACCGTGTTGCTAGGGAGTGCTCCCATTTCTCGGTCATTGAGGGCTTTCAACAAGGTGTCAATCTTATTGGTCATCTCGCTTTGTTTTTGTTTGAAATCGGCTTCAAACTTGGCTAAACGAGCTTCTTGAGATGCCATAAATTGAGACATCAATCCTTCAAAGTTATTGGTACTACCATTGCCGGAAGGATTGTTGTTGAAAGTACGGTTCGAGTTGGAACCGCTTGATTGGAAACGATTAGGTGGGTTGGAAGAATTGGTTTGTTGTGTGTTTTGGTTTTGTTTCCACCTAAGGTTCGGGTGATTTTTCCATGAGGGGTTGTATGTATCACCGTAGGGGTTTGGCTCGGGTTTGAAAGTGTACCACTTGTCTCCCGCTCCGTCGGTACGCGAGGATGCGTAGTCCACAAAAGCTTGTTCGGGGAGTTCCATGCAATCACGAGTGTTGTGGGGACCACTACATAATTCACATGAAGAAGTGATTTTGTTCACTTGGCTTGAAGGGTTAGGAGCCTCGTAGGATTTCATGAGAAACTTGACTTGGTCTTCAAGTTCTATGATCCTACGGTCGGAAGTGCTTGAATTGTTCGAAGGCAAAGATATTGCCTTGACCGTTTTATTCAAATCACGGGGATCACTCCAACTTTCGTTGTCATAAAGAGCAAGATCCTCTAGGAGAGCCCATGATTGTTCCGCACTTAGATCACGTAGCTTGCCACCGGCCGATTGGTCAATGGTTTGCCTCGTGGAGAGATTAATATGGTCATAGAAGATTTGGACTTGGAGCCAACGTTCTATGCCATGGTGAGGGACTTTTTGGAGTAAGTCCTTGAATCGAGTCCATGCCTCGTAGAGAGTTTCGCCTTGACATTGTTGGAACATCAAGATATCATTCCTTAGCTTGGTAGTTCTTCCCGGTGGGAAAAACTGAGCAAGGAAACGAGTGGTGAGATCATCCCAAGAGGTAATGGATCCTGCGGGTTGACGTTCTAGCCACTGACTAGCTTGATCCCGCAGAGAGAATTGGAAGAGACGCAATCGGGTCGTCTCTCGAGTGGCAACATCAAGGTCTATAGAATCAACGATTTTAAGAAAGTCCTTGAGATGTTGTTTAGGATCTTCAGAACGAAGTCCATGGAATGCGCATCCGCTTTGCACCAACCGGATGGTGTCGGATCGCAAGGGTGTGATATTGGCTCCTTGAGTGAGCTCAATGGTGTTTCGATAGCCATGGTGGCTAGGACGGGAGTACTCTCCTAAAGTACGGGCTCTAGGAGGTGGTGGTGGTTGTTGTGGTGGTGGGTTGTGGGGGTTAAGGATATTACCATCTTCCATGATGTCGGATGGTATGGTTACGAACAAAGATACGAAGAAAATAGATAGACTAAAGAAAACCTAGAAAAATAAAATAAAAATCTCACTAGAAAGGAATCTAGTGAGTAGACCTAATAGAAATAAAAATTCAACCTAAACAATAACTATTCCCCGGCAACGGCGCCAAAAACTTGATGCGTGGTTTTGTAACCTTACAACAGGTTTTACCTCTCGAGGGATCTCAAGAGGCTTACAACCCCACCAGGCAGTGTACCTGACCGATGTAGTATAGTGTAGTGGTAAGTACGGGGGATTGATCGTTCTCCATAGGGAATAGTGTTCGTTAGGTGTGAAAGACTACTTTAATTAGGTCTAAGGGTTGAGGAAGATTCTTTTTATGTTTTTTATATTTTTATGAAAGCAAGTAAAATCTCGGGTTTGAAGGAGTGGGCGGAATTAGTTGCTAGTCAACTAACCCAAATAACTACAAATGCAAATAAAATAAATAACTGAAAATAAAATGTTGGTGAGAAACTTATGTGTAGAGAAATGTGTTTACTTAGATTTCCTTACTCCCTAACTATCTTTTACCGGTTAATTAGTGTGTATTAGTCGCGTGGATGACGGGTGTATTCCTTAATACCATTCGTGGGGTGGCGTACTTACTTCCCCAACTCTACAAGCTCCTACTTCACTCCTATGTCGAGCCGGCTAGGAAGCTCCTAACATGGGATCACTAGAATTCGCTTGTGCATTAAATACAACCATAAAAACCTTTAGTACGCATTTGGTTCATGTTTCTTAAGACGTTCAAGCAAGTTACCGAATAGAAAGTTAGCCAGTTTTCTTAAGCCTAACATAGATAAACAACCATCCAATACAACTAATAACACACTAATAACCAATAATCAATAGCTAGGTTTCATTAGATCTAAGCAAACACAAGATAAATTTAGCCTAACATGTTAATCAAAAGACAAGAATAAGATAAAATCAAACAACACATAGACATATTGAATGATTAATTGATAACTTATCTTCAATGTAACATGGAAGATCTCAAGGCAAAAAGCCTTGAAAAAGAAGCTAAAATCGTCTTAGGGTTTTCTCCCAAAATTCCATACACTAAGCTCTCTACTAATGACAAAAGATTAGAAAACTATATATAGATTTTTGGATCTGACGGCGTCACGTTATGGAGTGTGACGCCGTCACCTCGCCGCTTTTAGGGTTCCCGGATGACCTTCTTGACGCCGTCCCTCTTTAGCTCCTCAAAAATCCATTCTGGCTTATCAAGGCTTGACGCCGTCGAACCTTGAACGTGACGCCGTCCCTTTTTGATTTAAGCCGTGACGCCCTTGATCAAGTTAAAGCATGACGCCGTCAGAATTCACATGCTATTTTCACTGGCTTATCATGAGTAAATTTCACGTCCAACTTTTCTTGCCAAGGCATGACGCCGTCCAGAGTAAATTGTGACGCCGTCAAAGGTAACTTTTAGCCGATTTTTGAGACTTTGCCGTTTTCTTCACTTTTATGCTCCAAAAACGTCCAAAATGCCTCCTTTTCCAGATTTCTCCTCAAAAGTACCTAAAATGACAAAAGGAACGATTTAGGGCAATATTTGATCAAATAAATACGATTTAGGGCTTAAATGACCCCTTAAAAGCGGTACACTTTTCGCTTCATCAATAGTTGAGAGAATTCTTGTGTATTCGATTCATAATTCTTCTTAACATTAAGTATTAGTTTCCGCATAATACTTAATAGATCATTCAAGAACAGTTTCTATACCTATTGTCTTAGATCTACATCTAAGGTAATTAACAAGATCGTTAGCTCAACTGGGATCAACAAGTGGTATCAGAGCTTGTAATCTAGAGACTGCTACCAAGAAGAATTTCGTAAACTCAGATATGTTCATCATCTACATAAGCAATGGATTCAGATACTACTCATATGGTGACTGCTTCAAAGGTACCAATGCTCAAGGCTGGTGAATATGAACTCTGGAAGATGAGGATTGAGCAGTACATGAAGATTCTTGACTACTCCATGTGGGAAGTCATTTAGAATGGAGATACTCTACCTGCTAAGGGTGCTGATGGGACACCATTACCCATTAAAACTAATGAGGAGAAGGCACAAAGGAAATTTGAAATCAAAACTCACAATATTCTTTTGATGGGTATACCGAATGAATATCAATTGAGTTTTAGTAACACTAAGACTGCTAAGGAGTTGATGGATGCTGTTGAACTCAGATTTGGTGGGAATGAGGCCACCAAAAAGTCTAGGAAGAATCTGCTCAAGCTTCAATTTGAAACATTTACTGCTTTAAGTTCAGAAAACATTGATGCTACCTATGATAGACTTCAGAGGTTGGTGAGTCAATTACAGCTTATGAAGGTCTCAGTGCCTCAAGAAGACATCAATCTCAAGTTTCTGAGGAGTTTACCATCTGAATGGAATACTCATACAGTGGTCTGGAGGAATAAGACTGATTTTGAAACAATGACTTTGGATGATTTGTACAATAATCTAAAGGTGTATGAATCTGAAGTCAAGGGTATATCAAGCTCATCTTCTAGTGCAAACAACCTAGCTTTTATGTCTTCAAACAACAAGGGATCTGGAAGCTCTCAAGAAAACCATTCTGCTGCTAGTCATGTTGTTTCTGCTGTTGGCACATCTGGTTCTGCTGCTAGTTCAAACACTGATAATATCAGTGATGCAGCTATTTGTGCCTTTTTGGCTGATCTCACCACAAGTACTTCTGTTACTGATCAGGATTTGCAACAAATAGATCCTAATGATCTTGAGGAGATTGATTTGAAGTGGCAGATGGCCATGCTTACTATGAGAGCAAGGAGATTTCTGAAGAAGACTGGAAGAGCACTCAAGTACAGACAAACCAATGTGGGGTTTGACAAGGCCAAGGTTGAGTGTTATAATTGCCAGAGAAAGGGGCATTTTGCTAGGGAGTGCAAAGCACCAAAGAAGAACAAAGAGACTGCAAGGATTGTTCCTATTGAAGAAACCAAGACTACTGCTGCTCTGGTTTCATGTGATGGCTTGGGAGATTATGACTGGAGTGACCAAGCTGAGGAAGGACCAAATGCTGCTTTCATGGCTGAAGAAGAAAAGAAGGGACACAATTTTGCTCTAATGGCCTATGCTTCTTCATCCTCTGGTTCAGACTCTGAGGTATCTAATGAGTCATCTTGTTCTTTTAAATCATGCGTAGATACTGTTGAGGAATTAAAGTCTAGGAATGAGAGTTTAAGAATGGAAGTAGAAAAGTTAAAACTTGATAATTTAGGTTATGTATATGGCCTAAAATCAGTAGAAGAAAAACTTGACTTCCTTAGATAGAATGAACTAGAATATGTTGATAAGATTAATGGACTAGAAGTTGAAATTATTAAGAAAAATTGTGAAATTAATGTTCTAAATAAAAGAGTAGAGGAGGCTGAAAAAGCTAGAGATGAAGCTTTATCTGAGAAAGAGAAACATGTTATTAGAGTAGAAAAACAACAATTTGCATCAAATAGTGTCAATAAGGCAATTGAAAGTCAATTAATGAGAAAAAGAAGTGGCTTAGGTTACAATGAAGTACCACCCCCAGTCAAAAGTGCCTTTGCACCTCCTAGGAAGGAATTGTCTTTCATAACTGAGATAGATGCAAAACCTGTAGGTGAAACATGTGAATCAAATAATGAAAAACCTGATGGAACTAATGCACCTAAGGTTGAGATGAAGTCTGATACCTTAATCATTGAAGATTGGGTGTCAAATAGTGAGGATGATGAGACTGACTCAACACCTAAGGCTAAAAAGGAAGAAATTCCTAAATCAGTTGAAACTAAAGCTAAACATGTTGAGTTTGTAAAACCTATGCTAGGAAGTAGGATCTCTAGGAAAATGGTTGAATTTGATGAGAAACCTAGAGAATATCCTAGGAAATCTAATAACTTGCCTAGAGGAAACCAAAGAAATTGGAATAGCCTAATTTCACACAAGTTAGGTAGTGATTTTGAATTGGTTAAGAAGGCATGTTACAGTTGTGGTAGTTTTGAGCACTTAGAGGAAGATTGTTACTACCAAAAACCTGTTAGAACTTATGCTCAAAAACCTGTATGGAACCAACACACTAGGGTGAACCATAGGAATTTAGCTAGAAAGACTAACCCTCACCCCAATAGAAACATGGTTCCTAGGGAAGTTTTGCTGAGAAATGGTGCTACTAGGACAATTACTACTGCTGCACCAAAAAGGACCATTCAAAAGAAAACAGAGTTTTCTACTGCTAAGGCAAAACCAGTTTCTACTGCTGAGCCAAAAGTAGTAATAGACACTGTTGTGGGCAATCACTTTTATGCTGTTAAGGCCTCAGCTTGCTGGGTCTGGAAACCTAAAATTAAGGTTTTAGATCATGTTCTCAGACACAGCAGTGCATCAATGGACTTGAAGAAATTTGATTACTTTGATGCACAAGGCAGATCAAAGTCAGTAATGGCTTAGGTCCTAAAGAGAAACTAATTCTCTTACTTTATGTGCAGGGCAATCTACAGGATGAGCTAAAGGATAAATGCATTTTTGATAGTGGATGCTCTGGACATATGACTGGAGACCAAAGCAACTTGGATGACTTTGAAGCTTTGGATGGTGGCTATGTTGCTTTTGGTAATGATCCCAAAGGTGGGAAAATTGTTGGTAAAGGTACTATTAGACCAGGCAATTTGGATTTTGAAAAAGTGCACTTGGTAAATGGACTTAAGTTCAATCTTTTTGGTGTCTCACAAATGTGTGACAAAAAGAATTTTGTTCTTTTTACAGACACTGAGTGTCTTGTCTTATCTCCTGACTATAAGTTGCCTGATGATAAATCTGTGCTACTTAGAGTCCCTAGAAAAGATGATATATATAGTGCGGACATAAAGAACATAATTCCTAAAAGAGATTTAACTTGTCTGTTTGCCAAACCCACAATTGATGAATCCAAACTTTGGCATAGAAGGCTTGGATACTTAAATTTCAAAACAATAAAAAAATTGGTTAAGGGAAACCTTGTGAGAGGTTTACCTTTAAAAAATTTTGAAAAACCTGAAATCTGTGTTGCTTGTCAGATGGGAAAGCAACACAGAGCTTCTTGTAAGTCCAAAGTGGTAAACTCTATTTCTGAGCCCTTATACATGTTGCATATGGATCTTTTTGGGCCAACTTATGTGAAAAGTCTGAATAAGAAAATATATTTCCTAGTTGTCACAGATGACTATAGTAGGTTTACTTGGGTTTACTTTCTAGCAACTAATGATGAGACTTCTGGTATCCTTAAGGCTTTCATAACAAGAGTAGAAAACCTAGTTAATCACAAATTTAAGATAATCAGATGTGACAATGGAACTGAATTTAAGAGTAATGTGATGAATCAGTTCTGTGTAGAAAAAGGTATCTTAAGACAGTTTAGTGTGGCTAGAACTCCTCAACAAAATGGTGTTGCTGAGAGGAGGAATAGGACATTAATTGAGGATGCTAGGACAATGTTGTCAGAGTCAAAATTACCCACTACTTTTTGGGATGAAGCAGTTAACACTGCTTGCTTTGTGCAAAATAGGAGTAAGATAGTGAAGCCTCATAACAAGACCCCTTATGAATTATTTCATGGTAGGAAACCTATGATAGATTTATTGAAACCATTTGGGTGTCCTGTTACTATCTTAAATACCGTTGATAACCTAGGCAAATTTGATGAGAAGGCAGACCAAGATTTCTTTGTTGGATACTCCACTAATAGTAAGGCTTTTAGGGTATTCAATCAAAGAACTAGGCATGTGGAAGAAAACTTACATGTTAGGTTTAGTGAAACCACACCTAGTGTAGCTGGAAGTGGACCTGAATGGCTATTTGACATAGATTCATTAGCCAAAAGTATGAATTATGTGCCAGTAAATGCAGGTACAACTAACATGTCTGCAGGAACACAAGATAATTCTAATGTAGGTGCACAAGCCAAGGCCAATGAATCTGCAAAGGAATTTGTCTTAATTGAGAAATGGAAGCTTGATCAACTTTTCACACCCAAAGAGAAAGAGGGCAAGAGTTCACGAGGTGATGTTGTTCATAAAGGTATAGAAGTTGGAAATGAACCTTCTAATGCTGAAAAGATGGTTAATGAAGAACCACATGTTGCTGATAAAGTGGATCTTGGTGAAAACAGAGGAAATAACACAAGCAGTAGTATTCTTGATTCTACTGCTAGGCCAAAAGTTTCTGCTGCTCAGCCTAGTAGTTCTACTGCTATACCAAGATTTTCTATTGTTGATAAAGACGGGAGATCCTTTGATGATGTTAACTATCCAAATGATCCTAATATGCCCGGATTAGTTAATGTCTATGCAGACACTGATGATGAAGTTGTTGAAGGGTTTGGTGCAGAGGCTGACTTAAACAACATGGAGAATGCAATTTCAGTCAGTCCTATTCCAACCACCAGAATACACAAGGATCATCCAAAGGAGCAAATTATAAGAGATGTTCACTCCGCTATTCAAACAAGAAGTAAAGCAAAAGGTTTCAGTAATTTGTTTGATCAAGGATTATTTGCTCAGTCACTTCATCAAAGAAAGAGCCACAAGGATTTACAAAATTGTATGTTTGTCTGTTTCCTCTCTCAAGTGGAACCCAAAAATGCCTACAAAGCTTTACAAGATGAAAGTTGGGTTGAAGCTATGCAAGAGGAGTTATTGCAGTTCAAGCTTTAAGAAGTCTGGACATTAGTTAATTTGCCTTCAGGGAAAAGGGCAGTTTGTACTAAATGGGTGTTCAGATGCAAGAGAGATGAAAGGGGAATAGTAATCAGAAACAAGGCAAGATTGGTGGCTCAAGGATACACACAGGAAGAGGGCATTGATTATGATGAAGTATTTGCACCAGTAGCAAGAGTAGAGGCAATCAGACTATTCTTGGCATTTGCTTCATTCAAGAACTTCACTGTGTTTCAGATGGATGTGAAAAGTGCTTTCTTGTATGGAAAGATTGATGAAGAAGTGTATGTGATGCAACCACCAGGTTTTGAACACCCTAATTATCCTAATAGGGTTTATAAGGTGGATAAAGCACTATATGGCCTACATCAAGCTCCTAGAGCTTGGTATGACACCTTGTCTAAATATTTGTTAACCAATGGTTTTAGTAAGGGAACCATTGACAAGACTTTGTTTATCAAGAAAGACAAAAAGGATATCCTACTTGTTCAAGTATATTGTGGAAAACTAGAAGGGGGGGGTTGAATAGTTTTACCGGTTTTTAAGCTCTTTTGAAAACTTCTTAAAAGTCTACTTATTGAAAACCTTGATTCGAATCTTATGTGTAATCAATCAACACCAATATGAACTACACACTAAACTAACTAATAATAAGTAAAGAGAAGAGTTGGAAAGATCAAACTGGGACAAAGGATTTATAGTGGTTCGGCTACGAAGCACCTCTTCGCCCTACTTCACTCCCCGAGTACCACACTCGAGACTTTCAAGAACTATGTCAACAACCTCCCTTAAGGCAGAGAAAACCGTACACGTCGCTTATCCTATTTCCGACACTAAGCTAGATGTCGAGTGCTAATCTTAGCTAGCACCAATCTACCACGATCCACTTGATCACACACACTAGCCCAATGGCTTCAAGAGATCACCAAGATCTCAACACGATCACAATGATCAACTCTCACTTCACTCAACCTATTCTATCTACTCTAGATCCTTTGATCAATCACACAAGCCCAATGGCTTCAAGAGATGTTCACTATCTCTTATAAGATCACAATGATCTTCACTCACACTCTCACAAAAGAAAAATGATCTTGATGTATGCTATGATACAATCAAGTATGTAGCAAATGTTACAATAAACCTAAGAACTATAACTCTTGTATCTTCTTGGATACTTTGAGCTCTTCTCTTGCACTTGAAGAGGAATGATAACACTTTGTATCTTCTTGGATACTTTGTGTTCTTCTCTTGCTATTGAAGAGGAATGAAGAGGATCACTTGATGGGATGATAGGATCACTCTTGAACAAAAGAAAAACTAATCTAGATGATCAAAGAAAGAAAGTGTGAAGAGGGTTTTGAACTCAGAAAGTTCTGTGTGAAAAAGGATGCCCAAAAACTGTGAATAGGGCTGGTATTTATAGGCAGAAAAAATCTGGCCGTTATAGAGGGACGGCTCCACTAAATCACCCACGGCTCCACTAAATTTAGTGGAACCGTGGAGCCGTCCCAGACAAAGACGCTCCAATTTTTGTCTTTTTGGTGAAAACTTATTTGAGGATGTTTGGAGCTGATTTTGGGGGGGGGGATAGTTGTTATGTAATTTAAACTTATTTTTCCATTAAAACATTTCTTAAATATTCAAAAATAATTTGTCATGTATATTTTTGAAAAAATGTTTTGTCACATTAAAATGTGAAGTCTTAAAACCAAAATTTACTTCTTTGATCATTTGTCAAGTTTGTAAATTTGTTCTAGAGTGGTTTGCGTAGAAACGGGATCTTCTGACTAAAAACTTGTTTACGTTAATTTTAACGTAACGTGATTTGACATTTTGTCATCCTCAAAGCGTGAAGTAATCGAAAGATATAAATAACGTGTTTTAGAACATTATTTGCATCAACAATCTCCCCCTTTTTGATGATGACAAAACATAAACTCATTTTAAGTTAAAATTAGTTTTAACAAGTTTTTAATGAGTTTACTCCCATTTCTCCCCCTTTTTGTCAAAGCAAAAAGGTTGTAAGGCTCCCCCTTGATGTATACTCCCCCTCATTTGGAGAACACCAAGGAATCGAGCAATAATTCGTGCTACAAAACAAAGTTTGAAGACATATATACAATATCTAACAAGTAGCACTTAAGACAAATATCTAAGCATTAAAGAAAATAACCAAGTAGCCAAGCCTCACAAAATGATAAGATAACCATAGAAAATAGAATATTCATTCATAAAACAAGTTTTATACATAGGTATGACTACATGACGAAGATAACAAGAGACAATTAGAAGCATAAATCCCTAATGACTAGAGGCAAGCTTCATTTCCAAGAGGGTTCCTAATGATTTATTAGTGAAAAACTAAACATGAACATGTCTAGTTTTGTTGGCTAGGAGGTGGTGGAGATGGTGTCATCATTTGGGGTGGTGGTGGTGTTAAGAGGTGTTCCACATAGGAGAACATGAAGTGAATTTCATCTCTCAAGGAGAAGATGAGGTTACGGTTGTGGAGGCAACATAGGCAACTGGCACTATGTAGATCAAAGGGATGGGGATGGATGGGTTATGCCATGATAGGGGAAGGAGGTGGTGGTGAGTTTGTTTGTGATGGAGTTGGCATGTTATAGTCCAATGGAGTTATGGGGGATAGTGTGTACTCCATTAAAGATGTGGTGTTGAAGGATGATGAAGATGTTGTGTAGGAATATGATGTTTTGGAGGGTGCATTAGGTGGTGATGGTGATTTGGGAGTGGCTTGGGAAGGTGGTGTCATTGCTTCATCATCTTTTGTAAGATCCACAAAGAATGGTCTTGTTGGTGTTTTTACGGTTATTCTAGGTTTCTTTGAGATACTAGTGGTGGATCCTTGTGTGGAGGACATGGTGTGTGTGTGATGAGAGTTTGAAGATGAAGTGCAAGATAAACTTGCAAGGGTGAAGCCTTATATAGGCAAGATGGATGAAATTTGAATTAAAGTGGATGGGAGTGTCCTATGGTGTAGCATGGGAATCTTAGGGTATATGTGATGTTGTAAGATTTGCAGGTTTGAGGTTAGGGTTGCATGGATTGTAGGCGGAACAAATGAAAATTCGTGAAATAGGTGCACGGTACCACTAAATATCACACGGTACCATTAAATTTAACGGTACCGTGGCCTATTAACGGTACCGTGACACTGTAGTCACGAATTTTCCAGTTCAGGCAAGTTCTGGGCAGCTAGTGGAATGTTTTCTAGGGGAACTAGTTCCTGGAAATGATAGTGCCTAAAGTCACTAAAGACTTATTTGCCTAATATGTCCCATATTAAGCTATATCTAGCACATAAAGGTTACCATGTAAATTGCCAAGATAAGCATAAGCATGCAAGCATAAAGGACAAGATAAACTATCATCCAAATAGAATATTCATGCAAGGTGAAGGATTTAATGTTAAGCATGCAAGATAATTAAGAGTATTAATTCCTAATATGATCTATTAAGAATAAACCCTAATAAGAGATATAAATCCTTTCATAACTACTTATGGCTTGAGCATTCTCCCGTTCTTGTCACATTCTCGTCTTGAACAAGCATCTCATTCTCATGATTAGGATCATCAAAGGGTGCATAGTGGGTGGAGGATTCGGAAATGAGAATGGATGAGACATATGACTCAGTTATGGGTTTCATGACGGGTGTGAAAAGTGAGTATTGAGGACCATGAAGGTAAGGGTGAAAGGTTATGAAGTGGTGATAGAGACGGGTTAGGAACATCCCATAGGGTATCAATTTATTTTTGTTTCCCTTGAGATGTACAATTCGCTTAGCGAAGAAGTAGGCGAGATTGTATGGTTGTTGGGTTAGGAGACAGTAAATCATATGAGCACAACACGCTGGAAGTTGCTCACGATTTTCTGTTAGACTTAGAACATTTTCTCGCAGGATGACTGCCCAAGAAAGTAGTTCATGACGGACCTCATCCAGACGGATTTTTGTTGGATTTGGGTAAGAGGAGGAGTACTTGTGATTACGAATGAGTTTGGTAAGTTCGGTTGGAGAGGGTATGTAGGAGCAATATGGACTATCCTCTTCACGATAGTTGAAGAGGGACTCAAGACACCAATCTTCAGTATAGGCACATTGCCCATGATTGGGAATACGAAGGATTTGAGCGAATTGCTCAAGGGTTAAGACAAATTTGAAACTTTGGATCCAAAACCAAAGTGACAAAGATTGATCCTCGTTACGTACGAGTTCGACTTTTCGAAAGAACTCCAACACAAAATGAGGACAAATATGAAGTGTTGATGTCCCGATGATAGATTAGGGATGGATCAACGACACGACCTTCATGAAACCGACGGGTTTCAAGATTGACATAGGCACGAATGTGGTTACCGGGTGTTGTGGGTTCACGAGAAATTTCGGGTGTGTAGGTATCGGTTAGAAGATGATCAAAATCATATTCATGAGACATTTTTGTTTCCTATAAGAAAAATTTTAGGAAAAATTAGAGCTAAGAACAGTTGCATTACATACACATGTCTAGTGTGTGCCTATATGCAAACTATGTGGAGGTGCGGTAATCTCGACTCAAAAGAAAATAATGAGATTACCCAAACACTCCTAATTTTACTTTTGCTCAAACAAATATATCAAAAAATACATATTGATTATGCAATTCGATCAATATTCGTGAGATCATGTATGCATGAGAAAACGTTTTTAGTTTGCATCAACAATGCATGAAAATTCAATGTTTTAGCACCAAAGTTTTTGAAATATTTTAGTGTTGATGACTTCTAATTGAAAGTTTCCTAGTAAAAATTGAAAAACCCCAATTCAATTTTCATTAATGAACAAACCCTAGACTCAAAATTAGAGAAAATTAGAGTAAGAAAACTTACAATTAGTGTTGAAAAAGTGGAAATGATTGAGAATCTTGAAAAACAATGTCTTGAATATGATCTTGAAGGGGTGTGATTGAGTTTTGTGTTGTGAGGTAAGGTTATGACAGCAGTTGCAGAAGTAGATAGGTTTTGAAATGAGTAGTGTGGGAAAAAGGGGACTGAAATACGGAATGTGCCAGATACACGGTTCCACGGTACCGTTAAATCTAATGGTACCGTGCCACATTTAGTGGAGCCGTGATCTGCTGGGATGGTTTTCTGTCCCATTTTGATTTTTGACGAATGAGTCTCGCTGTTTTAGTAAGACTTTTTGACACGAGGAAAGAATTTATACCTAATAAATTCTTTTGACGAGGGGAACCTAAACTAGATGAAACGAGACACACGAGATGACTTCAAGAGTCATGAGATTTATGGAATATGTTCCATCATTCCTAGACCTAGACGGAGTAGTTAAAGGATTCTCGTTTAAGAGGTTTGGTTAAGATGTCTGCGATATTGTCCTGAGAAGGAACTTTCTCAATAGAAATATTTCCTTTCTGAACATTATCGCGAAGGAAGTGGTGACGAATTTCGATGTGTTTAGTACGGGAGTGTTGAACGGGGTTTTTGCTCAAGTCAATAGCACCTTTATTATCGCACATAATTGGGACGTCATCTAGATGGATGTCATAATCTATAAGGGCTTGTTTCATCCATAGTACTTGTTGACATGCCTTTCCGGTGCTTACGTACTCGGCTTCGGTCGTGGAGATAGCAAGAGCCGTTTGTTTCATGGAGAACCAAGAAGTTAGACAACAACCCATGAAGGTACAAACGCCACTCGTATTCTTTCGATCCACATAATCTCCCGCATGATCAGAGTCGGCATAGACAACAGTTTCTACACCGGTCCCCTTGGGATAAAATAATCCCAAGTGTATAGTGCCTTTAATGTATGGGAAGATACGCTTAACCGCTTCAAGGTGAAAGGTTTTGGGATCCTCTTGGAAGCGAGCACAAAGGCAGACACTAAACATGATATCGGGCCTACTTGCCGTTAGGTATAGTAAACTTCCTATCATACCTTTATACTTAGTGCTATCCACGGACTCACATTCTTCATCTTTCATGAGTTTTATTTCCGTGGACATGGGAGTTTTCATGGGCTTAGACTCTTCTAAACTAAACTTTTTAAGCATTTTCTTACTATACTTAGATTGGTTAAAGAAGATACCATCTTCCATTTGATTAATTTGTAAACCAAGGAAGAAATTTAATTCGCCCATCATGCTCATCTCAAACTCGTCGCGCATGATTTTAGAGAAATCATCGCACAATTCTGGACAAGTTGAGCCAAATATGATGTCGTCAACATATATTTGAACAATGATGAGATGTGAATTACGTTTCTTTGTGAAAAGCGTGTTATCTACCACTCCTATGGTATATTCATGTTCTATCAAGAATGCTTTTAGTCTGTCGTACCAAGCTTTTGGAGCTTATTTGAGACCATATAAAGCTTTCTTGAGTTTATAAACATGATTCGGTTTCTCGAAATCAATGAATCCCGAGGTTGTACAACGTATACCTCCTCATTGATATAACCATTTAGGAATGCACTTTTCACATCCATTTGGTACAATTTAAAGTCAAAGGCACATGCATAGGCAAGGAGTATCCTAATGGACTCTAATCTAGCTACGGGTGCATAAGTTTCATCATAGTCTATT
The DNA here is from genome assembly GCA_021014915.2 of Artemisia tridentata subsp. tridentata. Taxonomy (NCBI): domain Eukaryota; kingdom Viridiplantae; phylum Streptophyta; class Magnoliopsida; order Asterales; family Asteraceae; genus Artemisia; species Artemisia tridentata. The sequence goes on from CP139504.1 coordinate 72,154,585, forward strand.
CCCTCTTGTTGGTTATAGCCTTGTGCTACCAACCTTGCCTTATTCCTAGTTACGACGCCATTTTCGTCGAGCTTATTCCTAAACACCCACTTAGTTCCTATGATTGTTTGATTCTTAGGTGCAGGTACTAAATCCCAAACTTGGTTTGCGGTGAATTGATTAAGTTCTTCTTGCATGGCAACCACCCAACTTTCATCCTTAATCGCTTCACTTACATTCTTAGGTTCTACAGTTGATATAAAACAAAAGAAATTACTTTTGTTTTGGGCTTGTGACCTAAGAGTTCTTTGGTTTAGATTTCCTATGACATTTTCAATAGGATGGTTCTTGGAATCCTTAATGTTGACAACTTCATCAACTTCAACTATTTCATCCTTAATGTCATCTTCTAAAGGTTTCTTGCCATTGACCTTAATGGCTTCATCCTCATCTAAGTCATCATCCACCAAGGGTGATGTCTTAGTTGGTGGAGGACTTTCATCGAATGTCACGTTGAGTGATTCTTCGACTTTCATGGTTTCTTTGTTTAGGACTACATAGGCTTTACTACTTTGGGAATAACCTAGGAAAACACCTTCACAAGACTTTGGGTCAAACTTGGTGAGGTAGTCTTTAGTTTTAAGTATGAAGCACTTGCTTCCAAACACTCTAAAGTAATCAAGAATAGGTTTTCTACCTTTCATGATTTCATATGGGGTTTTTCCTAAGATTGGTCTAATTAGAATCCTATTAAGTATATAAGTTGAGGTGTCCACCGCATTACACCAAAACTTTTGTGGAATTGATTGTTCATTCAACATCTTTCTACTCATTTCTTGTAGAGTACGATTTTTTCGCTCAACTAACCCATTTGATTGTGGAGTGCGTGGAGCTGAGAAATTGTGTGTAATACCATTAGCATCACAATATGTTCCAAATTGCACTTCATTATCAAATTCCCGACCATGACCCATCCTAATGGAAACTATTGTACATCCTAGTTGATTTTGAACTTTCTTACTAAATACCTCAAATTCTTCAAAGGCTTGTGTCTTATTCTTAAGAAATCTAGTCCAAGTGTACCTAGAGTAGTCATCAACTATCACTAAGGTATAGTAGTTTCCTCCATAGCTCCGTACGGCGGATGGACCAAATAAGTCCATGTGAAGTAGTTCTAGGCACCTAGAGGTCGAGACCATATTCTTAGCTTTGTGACTAGAATGAGCTTGTTTTCCAACTTTACAAGTGTCACAAAAATGTTTATCAAACTTAATCTTAGGTAGGTTTCTAACTAGTTCCTTAGACGCCAATGATTGTATCAATCGCATATTGGTGTGACCTAACCTCCTATGCCATAGAGTGGAATTATCATCTATGATTGTTAAGCATATCCTATACTTACGCTTATTTCCTATTTTCATGACAAATAAGCCATTTCTCCTAACTTCCTTGCCTATGGTTTTACCATCCTTAATGATCTCACTACCCTCTTCGGAGAATATAACTCTACATTTATTATCTACCATTTGACTAATGCTAAGTAAGTTAAATCCTAGGTTGTCTACATGCTCTACATTTTTAATAGTGAGGCAGTTTTGAGTGATCGTACCTTTGCCAATAATGTTGCCCTTAAGTTTGCTACCGAAAGTGACATTACCTCCGTTGTATGCTTTGTATGATGAGAAAATACTTCGATTACCCGTCATATGATTTGTGCATCCACTATCCTTGACCCATTCGTGAGGCTCCAAGTCGATTCTCAAGAATATCTATTGAATAAGACAAACATTCAAAGATTTGGTCCCCAATATCTCGTGGGCCCAAATTTGTTAGCATTAAACATCCCATGCATTAGTTGCATTTGGTTGGGATGTTGGAACGGAGGACTAATTTCCCATGATAAGTAACTTTGTAGATGACGGTCATTTCAAGTTACGGGATGGTTACTTGGATAACTTTGTCTTCTAGAGTTACGTCTCGGTGGAGGGGTTCTTGACCGGGGTTTAGGGGAATTTGTTTTTCTAGGTGGAGGTGTCTTAGACCTAGCATCGGGTTTTACAAAGTTATGTCTGGGGGTTGATAACGACTTGTAAAATCTTTTGGCTTCCTTTATACTAGCAACAGATACCTTGGTACCATTTACAACTATGTGACTTGGTTTAGAACTTGACTTATTTTTTAAATCAGACTCAGTTCTGTCTTCAGCAGCACACGGTACCACGGTAGCATTAACTTTAATGGTGCCGTGTGTACATTTAGTGGTGTCGTATGATCTTTTGACAGAATTTGTGGGTTTGACAGATTCTACCTTTTCTGTTTTACTTGTTGAAGCATTATCTGTTTCTTTTTCAAACCTACTGATCCTAAATACATTTTATTTGAGTTTTTCGTTTTCTACTCGAAGGCTTATGCATGACTTGCATTCTACATCTACTTCTTTATTTTTCTCAAGTCTTTTGACTTGATTCTTTAGTTCTAACACTTGCATTTCAAGTTCATGTAATTTCAATTTTAGTGATTTATTTCTACCTAAAATTTTGGAACTAACTTTGCATAGTTTATTATATTCGTCATTTAGTGTGTTCTCATTTATTGACAAATTATCATCAAGATAATCAGGATAGTCGTAACATACCTCATGAGAAGCTTGAGCCATTTAGGCATGTTTCGTCCTTGGGCTTCTTCTCTTCTTCTTCGCCGCTATCACTCCAAGAGCCTCCTATGAAAGCTCGTTGGTTCTTGGATTTTGGTAATTTGGGACATTCTCCTATGAGATGATTAGGATCTCCGCATCTAAAGCATCTCCTATCACTTTTCCCATTCTTTTAAACTCGGTTCTTTTGTGATGTCTTCTTTTCATCACGAAGTTGCCTAACGAACCTACCTCTTCTCCTAAAGAACTTCTTAAAGTCCCTAACCGCTAATGCATATTCTTCATCTTCACTATTGGAACTCAAACATTCCTCATCACTAGACTCCTTCTTGGCCTTTAATGCTAGAGATCTAACTCTTTCACTTTTGCCTCTAACTATATCGGATTCTTTCTTGATTATCATCTCGTGAACTTTCAAGTATCCTATTAGTTCATCGAGTGACATTGTCGCTAAGTCCTTTGACTCTTCAATGGCGGTGACCTTTGCTCTCCATTTAGGATGTAGAGCCGTAAGAAACTTCCTAACATAATTCTTGCTAGAGTAACCTTCATCAAGAGCTTTAAGACTAGTGATAATAGTATTAAATCTAGCAAAAGCATTATCTATTAACTCATCTTCCGAAATGGAAAATTGTTCATATTGTTGAACAAGAAGATCAATCTTGTTCTTTTTGACTTGATTATTACCTTGGTGAGTGACTAACAAAGTTTTCCAAATATCTTTTGCTGTATTACACATAAAAATTCTTTCAAATTCCTTTTTAGGCAAAGCATTGTAAATCACCATTTTAGCCTCATTATTTTTGGCTAGTTTTCTTTTAAGTTCATCACTTTGTTTATCATAAGAAACTATTTCATCCTTTTTAGTTTCCGAATTCATTTGAATCGGTTTAAATTCACCCTCGGTAATAACATGCCAAAGATCAATGTCTTTTGATTTCACATACGTTTCGAATCTTGTTTTCCAATAAATAAAACAATCGGTTTCGAAAAGTGGTGGTCTTTGCATAGATTGCCCTTCTAGATATTTGTCGGAATCCATTGATCGATTCAAGTTTTAAAATACAATATACTTTAAAATCTTAACTAACCTGGATCTGATACCAATTGTGGAAAACTAGAAGGGGGGCTTGAATAGTTTTACCGGTTTTTAAGCTCTTTTGAAAACTTCTTAAAAGTCTACTTATTGAAAACCTTGATTCGAATCTTATGTGTAATCAATCAACAACAATATGAACTACACACTAAACTAACTAATAATAAGTAAAGTAAGTAAAGACAAGAGTTGGAACGATCAAACCGGATCAAAGGATTTATAGTGGTTCGGCTACGAAGCACCTCTTCGCCCTACTCCACTCCCCGAGTACCACACTCGATAGTTTCAAGCACTATGTCAACAACCTCCCTTAAGGCGGAGAAAACCCTACACGTCGCTTATCCTATTTCCGACACTAAGCTAGATGTCGAGTGCTAATCTTAGCTAGCACCAATCTACCACAATCCACTTGATCACACACACTAGCCTTATGGCTTCAAGAGATCACCAAGATCTCAACACGATCACAATGATCAACTCTCACTTCACTCAACCTATTCTATCTACTCTAGATCCTTTGATCAATCACACAAGCCCAATGGCTTCAAGAGATGTTCACTATCTCTTATAAGATTACAATGATCTTCACTCACACTCTCACAAAAGAAAAATGATCTTAATGTATGCTATGATACAATCAAGTAAGTAACAAATGTTACAATAAACCTAACAACTATAACTCTTGTATCTTCTTGGATCCTTTGAGCTCTTCTCTTGCACTTGAAGAGGAATGATAACACTTTGTATCTTCTTGGATACTTTGTGTTCTTCTATTGCTATTGAAGAGGAATGAAGAGGAATGAAGAGGATCACTTGATGGGTTGATAGGATCACTCTTGAACAAAAGAAAAACTAAACCCGATGATCAAAGAAAGAAAGTGTGAAGAGGGTTTTGAACTCAGAAAGTTCTGTGTGAAAAAGGATGCCCAAAAATTGTGAATAGGGCTGGTATTTATAGGCATAAAAAATATGGCCATTACAGAGGGACGGCTCCACTAAATCACCCACGGCTCCACTAAATTTAGTGGAACCGTAGACCCGTCCCAGACAAAGACGCTCCAATTTTTGTCTTTTCTGGTGAAAACTTATTTAGGGAAGTTTGGAGCTGATTTTGGGGGGAAAAAGAGCTGTTATGTAATTTAAACTTATTTTTCCATTAAAACATTTCTTAAATATTCAAAAATAATTTGTCATGTATATTTTTGAAAAAATGTTTTGTCACATTAAAATGTGAAGTTTTAAAACCAAAATTTACTTCTTTGATCATTTGACAAGTTTGTAAATTTGTTCTAGAGTGGTTTGCATAGAAACGGGATCTTTCGATTAAAAACTTGTTTACGTTAATTTTAACGTAACGTGATTTCACATTTTGTCATCCTCAAAACGTGAAGTAATCGAAAGATATAAATAACGTTTTTAGAACATTATTTGCATCAACATATATGTAGATGATATCATTTTTGGGTCTACAAACAAGGTGTTATGTGAGGAATTTGAGAAGCTCATGCATAGTAGATTTCAGATGAGTTCTATGGGGGAACTCACTTTCTTTCTAGGGCTAAAAGTTAAGCAGAAGAAAGATGGGATTTTCATCAGCCAAGACAAGTATGTGCCTGATATTTTGAAGAAATTTGGTTTTTCTAATGTGAAGCCAGCTAAGACAACAATGGAGACAAACAAGCCTTTGCTCAAGGATGAAGATGGGGAAGAGGTTGATGTGCATTTGTACAGATCCATGATAGGATCTTTGATGTATCTAACTGCTTCAAGACCAGACATTATGTTTGCTGTGTGTGCTTGTGCCAGATTTCAAGTTAACCCTAAAGTTTCTCACTTGAATGCTGTTAAAAGGATTTTTAGGTACTTGAGGAGTCAACCTAGGTTGGGCCTTTGGTATCCTAAGGATTCACCTTTTGATTTGGTGGCATACTCAGATAGTGATTATGCTGGAGCAAGTTTGGACAGAAAATCAACTTCTGGAGGCTGTCAATTTCTTGGACATAGGTTGATCTCTTGGTAATGCAAGAAACAGAATGTGGTGGCTAATTCAACAACTGAAGCTGAGTATGTGGCTGCTTCTAGTTGTTGTGGACAAGTACTCTGGATTCAAAATCAACTGTTGGATTATGGGTACAACTTTATGAACACCAAAATTTACATTGATAATAACAGTACAATGTGTATCATTAAAAATCCATTTTTTCATTCAAAAACAAAACATATTGAGATAAGACATCACTTTATCAGAGATTCTTATGAGAAAAATCTAATTCAAATAGTTAAAATCCATACTGACAACAATGTTGCAGATTTACTCACTAAAGGTTTTGATGTGAGTAGATTTCAATTTTTAATTGCTAGTATTGGAATGATCAATCTTTGAAAAATCTTATCTCTGTGTGCTTTTGTGTTAGTTTGTAAGGATTTGTACTGTTATTAATCAAATAAGTTGTTTCTATTGATTGCTCTGTCTGTATGTTGTCTACTACTAGTTGTTTATTCAACTGTTATGAAAAACTATGGTTTGGGATTATTGTGGTATCTTGTTTCTTGTGTTTTTGTGGTTTTGGACTAACCTTTTGTAGGAAAAGTCAATGGGGAAAGCTTATCTGATGGGAAAAAGATGTTTGAAAAGATCAGCAGATATTCTGCTGCTAGTTAAAAAGTTTCTGCTGCTAAGCAAAACTTTCTGTTGATGGAGTTATGCTACTCGGATTGGAACTATTGGGATTCTACTGCTTGGTTTCAAACTTTAGGGTGGATTTTGTAACTTAGCGTGAATAAAACCCTAATGAGATCTAAACGGCTTAAAAACCCAATTCGATCTCAAAATTAACTTTGTGCGCCCAAAATTAAACCAATTTCAAACCCTAACACATCTTTTTAACATCTGATCAAAAACCCCCAAAATCAAAACCCTAATTTCACAATGACAAAAAGAGACTTCTTCGATAATCACAATCAAGTGGCGTTTCTTCAAAAAGTCCCTGAAGGTGAGGGTTTTGCTGAAGTTATTGACTTTCTTAATGCTACACATTTAAGGTATGCATTAACAGTAAATCCCACTATATACATTTCCCACATGAGAGAGTTTTGGTCTAATGTCAAGATTAAAACTAAAAATGGGGAAGAATATTTGAGAGCTTTTGTAGATAAACAAAGAATTGTTATCACTGAGTCATCTATAAGAGAAGTACTTCATCTCTAAGATGATAAAGCAATAACTTGTCTCTCGAATTCTACTATTTTTCAAGAACTTGAAAATATGGGGTATTAGAGGAAAAACAATGGTTTAAAATTTTTCAAAGGTCTTCTCTGCCCACAATGGATATTTCTTATTCACACCCTTCTCCATTGTCTTAGTCCTAAAACTACAGGGTGGAATGAGTTCAACACAACTCAAGCATCTGCCTTGATTTGTCTGGCCACAGGACAACCCTTTAATTTTTCGGCTATGATTCTGGATGGGTTGAAAAAGAATATTTCTGGCAAAATTTATGTTTACCCAAGGTTTTAACAATTAATCATTAATCAACAATTAAAGGAACCTAAGGTACATAAAGGAACACATGACAACCCTGAACTTAAAAGCAAAATGTTTTCCTATTTGAGAAAGAATGGTACTGGATTTTCTACGACTGTAACTCCTTTGTCCCAACATATGCTACAATTGGCTGCTACTCAGGGTGACGGTGCTGAAATCACAACAGCTACCTATCACACACCCACTCCTGAATTATCACATGAACAAACCCAAAAGACCCAATCCCCTAGGATTTCACCTAATAAGGACACTGAGCAACCTCAGGCCAGTGTTGGTATGGAAGAAGATGAGGCTGCCACAGGTGATGTAGGTGGCATGATGGGAGAGGCTAGCACTACTGATCCTGGCTTAGCAGCTGGACAGGACAGTGCTAACATAATTAAGACCTCAAACATGGTAACATCTAATGCAGGAGGGTTCTCTTGAACCTGATGCAGGTGATGGTAACCCCAGCCAACTGGCTAAAAAGGGGGACTCAGATGATCAGCCTAGGGTTGATACTGAGTTTAGGCCCATTGATTCACCTCTCGGACCAGGTAACACGGGTCGAAGTGATGAGGGCGGAACTGAACCAATTGAATTGATGGATACTTTTGTACATACTGACAATGTCTATGATTCACCTCTCGGGCCAGGTAAAACACAGGCCGAAGTGATGAGACTAGAAAAGATACTGAGGAATTGATTGCAACAAATGTACAAAATGCCAAATCTGATGATCCACCTCTCAGGTCAGGTAACACAGACCGAAGTGGTGAAGATAGTCTGCAACTTATCAAAGAATTGATGAAAAAGTGTACAATATTGTCAAATGAAGTGTTTGGTCTCAAACAGGAGGTTAAGAAACTTAAAACTACTCATGGTGCTGAAATCAGGAAGCTCAAACAAAGGATTAGGCATCTTGAGGGAGTTAAGAGATCAAGGACTTCTAATACTGGAAGGTCAAAGTCAAAGAAGGTTGATTCCAAACCTGGTTTGGGGGAGGATGCTCCCAAACAGGGGAGGAATGATGGCAAAGATTCAGGGGAGGTTGAGAAAGATGTTGTTGGGAATGAAAATGTTGATATGGACATGGATTCTGCTGAGAATGATGAATTTGTGGTCAAGGATAAGTCAGGTAATGAAGTGGTTCTTGAAAATGTTGCTAGTGTTCAAGATGGTGAGTGTGGAAAGGTTGGTTTCACTGCTGAAGAAATTGATAAAGCTGCTAGTATAGCTCTTGAGACTGATGGTGTTCAAAATGCTGCTAAAGGAGATTCTGCTGCTGGCTCAGGGCATCCTACTGCTAGTGTTGCTCATTCTGCTGCTGAGCCAGAGCAAGGTTCTACTGCTGAGTTAAATGATGATGATGTGAGCTTGGCTGAGATTATGTTAAAGCTTAAGTCCACAAAAACATCAACACCAAAGAAACAACCACAATCACAACAAGAACAAGAACAACAACAACAACAACAACATCACAACCACAACAACCAGAACCTGAATCTCAACAACAAGAACAAAACAAACAACTTCACCTACAACAAAACAAGTAACTCCCACACCTACAATTCCAAGAAGTTCTGTCAAAGGAGTAAGCATAAGAGAACCCATTCCAACCAAAAAGTCTGTACAAATACATGCATACACTAGAAAAGGAAAAGGTAAGATGGTTGATGAGCCTGAGCCTTATCCATTTCACATTCCTTTTGAATTTTGGCCTCCTGACCTTAGAGAAAAACATGATCTTGAAGCTGCTAAGAAACTTGCAGCTTAAGAAGAGGCAGAATATGAAAGGAAGCTTGAAGAACAAAGGGAACAGGCTGAGAAACAGACTGATATTGAAGCAAAGTTGAATGCTTGGAATGGGGAAAGAGCTAAATGTGAGGCTGCTATGGAGTAGTTAAAGGTGAAGGAAGAATTACAAGAATCTTTTACTGCAGAAGGTGAATTTGAATGGTTAGAGAAGTTCAAAGCAAAGCATAAGAAGAAACGTCTTGCTGAGAGGAAGAAGAAGAAGGTGCTCAGACCTCCAACTGTTAAGCAAAGAAGAAATTTTCAAGAACACTACTTGAGAAATATGAAGGGCTGGAAACTTGGGCAATAGAAGATTTATTCTGATGTTGAAATTGAGGAGAAATATGAACAAGCAAAAAGGGAATTTGAAAATTTTGTGCCCATGGGATCTGAAGTTGACAAAGAAGTGATTGAAAAGAGGTTTCAGAAGGGGAAGGAATCTGAACTTGAGACTGAGGTTGGAATTGAGAAAGAAAAAGAAAATGTGCAAAAAGTAGAAGAAGTGAAAGAAAAAGTTGTAAAAGAAGAAGAGAAAGAAGGTCCTAGTATTGGTAAAAAGATAAGTGGCAGAGTTTTAAAGATGAAAGCTAGGAGGAAAAAGAGAAAAGTTGTAATAGAAAGTTCTGAATCTGAAAGTAAGGAACAATGAAGAAAAGACTATCTGAGGAGTTCTACAAGAAAACAATTGAGTTGCAACTAATGACTCAAATTGTGCATGATGATGATGATACTTTTGTAGATACTGCTCCATTAGAGGCTAAGACTCCAATTACTAGATGGAAGACTGGATATGATAAAAGATTCCTTGGTATGAGATCTACAGAGTTGGTGGAAGACTTCAAAGATTTAAGTCATTTTCTCAAGTGCTCAGAAATATTGATAGAGAGGATTTGGTAAACTTGTGGGGCTTAGTCAAGAACAAATATGGTGAAAATAGACCACAAGATGAAATTGATAGAGTGCTCTGGGGAGATCTTAAAGTCATGTTTGAAGTTGATAGAGAAAACAGAGTGTGGATGGAACAGGGTAGATGTACTAAGATTAATCTTTGGAGATTCTATGAATCATGTGGAGTTCATGAAGTAGCATTGCCAGGAGGACTTCAGATGTATATGTTAGTTGAAAAGGATTACCCTCTGGCTATATCTACACTTAAGATGATGATTGAAGGAGATATTAAACTTCTTGTTAATCATTGGAATCAAATGGTAGTTGATCTGATCAGACAGATGCAAAGAAAACTCTATGGGCAGAATTTTGGAAGAAAGAAGAAGAAGTAGTGTTTGGAAGCATCCTCTTGGTGTTTATCTGTGATTAAAAGAAACTTGAATATTTTGGGAGAAAATATCAAGTTTAGGGGAGGATTGTTGGGTTTGAAGATGCTGTTGCTTCAGGTTTGGTTATACTGCTCGTGGTTCTAATGAAAAATACACTAAGTATCATTCTGCTGCTCGACTAAATGATTCTACTGCTAGTGTATTTATTCTACTGCTGAGTTTCTGAGAAGATTGAAGAAATAAGCTAAGTATGATTCTACTGCTAGACTACGAAGATCCTACTGCTAGAGTAAATCATTCTACTGCTTATTAGATAAACGTGTATAGTTTGTTAGATAATTATGGTAATGATACGAATAGATATTATCTTGTATAGAAAGTCTTTGTAACCGACTAGAACTCTTAAGACTATAAAAGGAGCATCTAGGGTTAGGGTTAGCATACGTATTATTGTTAGTTTGATTCACTTCAAGGTTATTGTAACCCTGTTACTTTTGAGTAACCGTATTTAATATATTGAGGTGATAGTTGAGAGAATTCTTGTGTGTTCGATTCATAATTCTTCTTTAGATTAAGTATTAGTTTCCGCATAATACTTAATAGATCATTCAAGAACAGTTTCTATACATATTGTCTTAGATCTACATCTAAGGTAATTAACAAGATCATTAGCTCAACTGGGATCAACAATCGGTGATTGGAGTAGGTTGGATTGTACTAACGTACCTAAGGACACGTGTGAGGAGCACACCATATGGAAAAACCATTTTGTCAGTTTTGAAAACACCAACCATTCTTTTGGTGATGTAGTATGCGAGGTTGAAAGGTTTTTGGTGAATAAGGCAAAAGATCATTTGAACTAGACAGGTATTAGGGTGGTATTTATTCCCCACCAAACAAATGACATTTTCCCTAAGAATTTCTTCCCACTTTTTGTATGTTGAACTCATTTCAAAGAGTTCCATTTGAAAGGGATCACGATGAATGACTTCCTTGTTGCGAGTCATTTGAGATTGATCGGTTCTTTTTATGAAAATGGTATCTCGAATTAAGGCGGGTTCGTTAAGATGAGTAAGGTAGGTATGGTGAGAATCTAGAGCAAGGTGTTGATTGGCGATGGACTAATCATTGGAATACATGCAAATTCCACGGCATGAAATTTGATGAATTTCGGAAAAGGTAGTGGGAGGTAGGACAATTTTTTGGTTGTTTATAATGAAGGAGATGGAAATGGTTCCGTCATCATTTTGGGCAATCCGAACACTTTTGTAGAATTGGAAAATGAACACAGGACAAATTTTTTCATTGATGTTAAGAAGACAATCAAAGTTGATTGCGAAAAAGACTTGACGAATATTTGTATGATTAAGATAGGATTCCTCAATGACACGTCCTTCATGAATGAGGCATTTTTGGAGCATTTTAGAAATTTTCTGATCATTAGGAGAGACATCATCCTTGCAGTGATATCTTGGGATGTAATGAGCGGTATCATGATGGTCTTGTTGGGTAGATTTAGGCATTTTGATCCTAGACAAATTTAAGCAAAAATAAGCTTTATGTTACATGTAATAAGAATTGTGTATGAGTGCTTTAGTTAACCTTGTTATCAAAATTTGATCAAATGGGATTTATGATAAAGGTTTCATTTTATTAACAATGTCAAAACAAATTTTGATTAGTTTAGAGTAATTCAATTTTAAATGAACTCCTTATTTAGAAAACATTTGAATGGTTTGAAAAGAATGATGTAATTAATTAGAGGAAAAGATTAAAAGAGATGATGTAATTAATTACAACGATGATTAGAAGATTGAATTTGAGAAAGATGAAACCCTAAAGTGAGAGGGTTTTGGTTTTGATCGTTTTTGGTGTAATGAGAGGGAAAAGATGTTGTTTGTTTACGTTTGAAATACATAAACTGTTATCTGATGTGCCGGTTCCGCCGGATCCTTTTGAGAAGGGATCCGGCCCGTTAAAACGAATAGATCCGGGAAGACAGTCGACACATGGCAAGAGAAACATAGTGTTTGGTGTATTAGTTCGCATATTCTAATTAATGTTCCTAAACAACTAAAGTGAGGGATAGAAAGGAGATAGATCGTACTGAGAGACCTTTTCCAATGATTAGGATAAAAAAACAAAAGAGATGTACAACAGATGATACATTGTCGTAGGTATCTTTTGAGATGACAATAGAGAAGTGGTGAGTCGTAATTGTGTTGTCTTCATTTCTTCAATGAGATTGTGGGGTAAGAAAGTTGTCTAAAACGAAGGAGGAATAATTTAGACAAGAAAGTGCTCATTTTCTTATGTTCATGGATGAGTAGGTGAGAAGTATAAAAGGACAAGTTGTCGTGTTTAAAGATGAGGATAGACGAGTGTTCTGGAAAACTTTTCCTTGTGGTTTGAGAAGTTAGTGAAGAGAGACTTTTGAGAGTTGTGATTGGAATTAAAAATATTTTTGTGTTGATGTGACTCTTTTTGAAGAAGATAAATTTTCAAAATAATTTTGTAGAACAAATCAAGTAGACACAAGCATGTCAAGTAATTGTGTACCATATAAATCAACAAATTTCAATCACAAACAAGTAACACCTAAAAAAAGGATGACTAAACATACCTTTGCCATAATATCTTTGAGAGTGAGAGCACTCCTAGATGAGAAATACTTCATGAGCTTTAACAGAGCTTCCCAACATCAAGATTTCTAAAAGAAGGTATGTTAGAAACATTTAATTGTTATAACAACTTTATCAATATCCAAGAATAGAAAGTGTTATTCTTTTGCAAAAAAAATGTTTTTGATGTCTTTTTTTACAAAGATTTTCCTTCATTGTAGTTTTCAAAACATATACGGATCGTATCAAGTTTTTAAAGTACAATATACACTAAGAAACTTGGTAACGAAGCTCTTATACCAATTTTAGATAACTAAAAGGGGGGTTGACTAGTTTTACCAATTAAAACTTCGTTTTAAAAATTATAGATCGACTTATGTCAATCTAGTTTTGACGTGTTGGATATTGATAGTAATAAAAACATATAAACTAAACTACGAGATAGAATTAGAGAGACACAACCACAACACGGGTATTTATAGTGGTTCGGCTATAAGGACACCTTCCTTGCCCTACTCCACTCCTCGAGTACCCAACTCGAGAGTTTCGTAAACACTACACAAGACTAACTCCTTTCATCGGCGGAGAAGCCTTCACAACGTCGCTTACACTTTATCCGGTACAAAGATAAATACCGAGCTCTTCCATGAGGTAGAGTCAAACCTTCGTCGCCTACACTTTATCCGGTACAACGCTAGATACTGGGTTCCATTACAAAGGAGGAACCACTACCCGATCAACACAACTAGCACAACACAACTAAATGAACCAACGTCCTTTTTACACCTAACGACTCAACACATCTACAACACCCTTTGAGAAGAAGAAAGAACAAGATGCACTTCTGTGATCTTGGAAAAGAAGAATCCTGGCAACTCATGTCATGAGCTTGCATGTCTTTGAGAGGTCGTAATCTCGCCTTTTAAAAGGAACCTAGAGAGTCACAAATAAAGACTACATAGAAAGATCCATGGATCTGAGGTTGAGAGTTTAGAACATAGAGAGAAGATATGTCTAAAAAGGGGTGAGGAGTAAGAGAGAAATGACTCAATATTTATAGGCAATTATGAGCACTGTTCACTGGGATCCGGCGGATCCCTTCCTAGAAGGATCCGGCCAGTGTAATCCAAGGGATCCAGGTATCTGGTATCATCAGTCCGTATTTTGGGTTACAAACTGGGTTATGGGTTATGGGTTATGATCCATGGATATGTGATGTCATGCCTAATGTCAAAGTCATCTTGGGTCATGGGTTATGGACTTTAGGTTATGGGTTATGGACTTTGGGTCATGGATCATGGGTTATACCCATTTTGATGTCATGCATGATGTCATGCAATGGGTCATAGGTTATGGATCAAGCTTCATGGGTTATGGGTTATGGGTTATGGGTTATGGGTTATGGAGTTGGTTTTGGGTCATGGATAGTTCAAGTATTTACTAGTTTACAAGTTACATGTATTTTATAAAATGTAAGTAACTAATGTCACTTAAGTGTTTTTATAAATTGGTTTTGGTTTTATGTAAACTTATTAACTAAACATGTTTAAGATTTATTTGTTTAGTGAAATGAGTTAGTAAACTATTGGCTCAAAGCATTACGTATTGTATTTATCTCGTTAAAATTATTTTACGTTTGTTATCTACAAAACATTGAAAGATCGTAGAATATAAATAAACGTTTTTAAGGTTTATTTATATTAACAGTGATGATGGTAAGGATGGAAGTGGAACAACCATTAAAATGGAGATTAGAAAGTATAATAGGTTAGAATCTAACAACAGTAGCCTATTTAAGTCCTCAGAGTTTCACCAACTCCTGAACCTCGGTTCATCTCCAAGCCTAAGTGTGGGCTTCAGAACGGGTGTAGTGGATTCCCAAGAAAAATCTTCACAAGGATCACTCGGAAATCTGGCCGGTGCTAAAATCACACCAACGCTGATAGCAAGTCAAACGAGTCATGCATCATTTTTTGATACAGAGACAAGTTTGCCAACGAAAACTTTAAGTGAGTCACATAAGTTACCGATTGCCAAGGCAAAAGTTTCACTACCACCACCAACAACAACACAACCAACAACAATTACAACAACACCTATCACACAAGAGGCACCAAAATCTGAAGCAACTAAACAAATACCAACATCATCTATAACACCACCAATCATATATGCATCCAAGAAAGCACCAGAACAACCACCGCGGTTTGTTACGAAATATTTTCTGAAAAGGATAGTGGAAGGGTTGTCGAGGGAGTTTATGAGCGTTTTACAGCTAAGGAGCATTGAAGTACACATGAAGCAGCAGGAGCCTCTCAAACACAAGGGTTAACATATTATGAGCTTCGGGCTATGATGCTTAATAGATTTTTATAAAACCTTAACCTTTAACAAGAACAACCAAATCTCTTCCACTCCCTCATTGAACCATTGATAGTTTTACAAGCCTCCTAGGCAGAGTACCTAATCGTTGTAATATTGTATAGGCAAAACTCATGGGATTGATCATTCTCTAGGGGAATAGTGAGGTAGGCTCGAAGTATATGTCGAATTAAGTCTAAGGTGATGAGAGGAATACTTTTGGTCTTTTTATATTTTATATTGAAAGCAGGTAAAATCTCAGGTTTTAAGGGGTTTTTGTATTTTAAACTACTAATTAACTAATAATATAGTAAAACAAAATAACAAGAAAAGTAAAAGTGGTGTGAACTTCTTATATGAGAAAAAGCGTATTTTGCTAGAATTTCATTACCTCCTAGTTATTTTCTCAGTAGTTAACCGAATGTCAATACAAAATGCTGCTGATTGGAGAATTACAACTCTGCCGGATAGTTATGTAACTCTGCTGATTAGCATAAGAACTCTGCGGTTTTGATAACTCTGCTGTTTTGGTATAATAGGCATAGTGTAACTCTGCTGCTAGCTCACGAGGACTCTGCTGCTAGAAGGATTACTCTATTGCTTATTAATTATGTAAAGTATGTTAAGATAAGTATAGAAAAGATACGTATGAATATTTTACTTGTATAGGAAGTCTTGTAAACCGACTAGGACTCCTTATGCTATAAAAGGAGGTTCTAGGGTTAGAGTTAGAGGTCGATTGATTAATTATCTTAGCATACATATTATTGTTTTCACTTCAAGGTTTCTTGTAACCCTATTGCTATTCAGAGCAATCGTTATTAATATAATTGAAGTGTTGTTGGATAATCTGTTTGTGTTTTCTTCTTAAGATCAAATATTAGTTTCCGCATAATATTTGATATACAACCTAAGATCAGTTTCTATACCGATTACTTTAGATTTATCTAAGGTAGTTAATAAGATCGTAAAGCTCAACTGGGATCAACAAGTGGTATCAGAGCTTGTGATCTAGAAACTGGTACCAAGAAGAATTATTCAAAACAAAGATCTGTTTAATCATCAAAGCAAGCAATGGATTCCGATTCGACTCACATGGTTACTGCTTCAAGAGTTCCCATGCTCAAGACTGGAGAGTATGAGATCTGGAAGATGAGGATGCAACAATACATGCGAATGGTTGATTACTCTCTCTGGGAAGTTGTTCTTGATGGTGATAAGGTGCAAACCAAGACTGCTACTGGATCAGTCTTGACTCTCAAGACTAGTGAGGAGAAAGCTCAGAGAAGATTGGAGGTTAAGGCTCACAGTATTCTCATGATGGGAATACCTAATGATTATCAATTGAGTTTTAATCATATTGAGTCTGCTAAGGAGTTGTGGGAAGCTATTGAACTTCGATTTGGTGGGAATGAAGCTACCAAGAAATCTAGAAAGAATCTCCTTAAGCACCAGTTTGAGACTTTTTCTGCTATGAGTTCTGAGAACATTGAGGGAACTTATGATCGACTTCATAAGTTAACCAGTCAGATGGCTCTGTTGAAGATTGAACCATCTCAAGAAGATGTCAATCTAAAGTTTTTGAGAAGTCTATCTTCTGAGTGGAACACTCATACAGTGGTTTGGAGGCACAAGGAAGATTTTGATACTATGACATTGGATGATCTATACAACAACTTAAAGGTGTATGAATCAGAAGTTAAAGGATTTTCAAGCTCATCCTCTACCACTAATAATCTCGCCTTTGTCTCCTCAAGCAACAAGACTTCTGGTAGTCATCAAGAGCACTCTGCTGCTGGTACTTTTGCTCCTGCTGTTGGTTCACATGTCTCTGCTGCTGACTCTGCTAACCCCAACACCATCAGTGATGCTGCTATTTGTGCTTATTTGGCTGAACTTACTACTAGTACTTCAGTCATGCCTCAAGATCTGGATGAACTTGATCCTGATGATGTTGAAGAAATGGATATGCATTGGCAGTATGCAATGCTAACTATGAGGGCAAGGAGGTTTCTTAAGAGAACTGGTAAAGAGATGAAGTTCAAAAGAAACAGGAATGTGGGATTTGACAAGTCAAAGGCTGAATGTTTCAATTGTCGAAAGAAGGGACACTTTGCAAGGGAATGCAAAGCACCCAAAAGAAACATTGCAGATACCAAGAAGATTACTGTTGAAGAGTCAAGTCCTGATGCTGCTGCTGCTGCTATGGTGTCATGTGATGGGTTTGGAGAGTTTGATTGGAGTGAGCATGCTGAAGATGGTCCTAACTATGCTTTGGCAGCTGAAGAGGAATCTCAAGTTCAACACTTTGCTCTTATGGCCTATTCTTCTTCTTCTTCTGGATCAGACTCTGAGGTATCCAATGAATCATCATGTTCTTTTAAATCATGTTCAGATAAAATTGATGAACTTAAGTCTAGCAATGGAAATCTTAAAAAGGAAAATGAAATACTTAAGTTAGACAATCTCAGTTATGAATATGGTTTAAAGAATTTAGAAGAGAAATTGGAATTCTATAAAAAGGCTGAAATTGAATATCTTGATCAAATCACTATTCTTAAAAATGAGCTTATTAAGAAAGAAGATGAGATTAAGGTACTTATGGGAAAAGTAGAGGAGGCTGAATAGGCTAGAGATTTAGCTAAGAATGAGACTGAAAAACATGTTGTTAGGATAGAAAAACAACAATTTGCTACTGACATTCTTAGTAAACCAATAGGAAGGCACTTTGCTGATTCAGGTAGTGGACTAGGGTACAATGCTGTTGCTCACCCTAAGAAACTTAGTGCTCATGCCCCTCCTACTAGGACATTGACTTTCATATCTGAGTCTGGGGATAAACCTGTAGGTGAAACTAGTAAACCTGTAGAAGAAACTAGTGAAACTAATAAAGAGTCACCTAAGGTTGAGTTAAAGAAGTATGAGCAACCACCCCTGATTGAAGATTGGGAGTCTGAGAGTGATGATGGGATTGTAGAATCTGATTCAACCTCTAAGAACAAAAAGAAAGAAATTCCTGCTGTTGTTGAATCACAAGTACCTAGAGCTAAAAAGGTTGAGTTTGTTAAGCCTAAGCTAGGTAAAGGTATCTCTAGGAAGATGGCTGAGTTTGACAATACACCTAGAGTATATCCTAAGAGAACTAATAACTTGCCTAGGGGAAACCAGAGAAATTGGAACAACCTAGTTTCACAAAAATTAGGGACTGATTTTCAATTATTTAAAAAGGCATGTTATAGTTGTGGTAGTTTTGAACATTTGCAAGATGAGTGTTATTACTATCAAAAACCAGTGTGGAACCAATATACAAGGGTGAACCATAGAAACTTTGGTAGAAAGACTCACCCACATCCCAAAAGAAACATGGTTCCTAGGGAAGTTCTGATGAGAGATGGTACTTCTAGAGTTATCTCTCCTATTGCCCCAAATGTATCCATAAAGAAGAATATAGATAACTCTGCTGTTCAATCAAACCCTGCTGTTCCAGCAAACTCTGCTGTTCAGGCAGACTCTGCTGTTTTGCCTAAAGTTGTGACTGATACTGTTGTGGGCAACCATTTTTATGCTGTTAAAGCCTCAGCTTGCTGGGTCTGGAAACCAAAAGTTAAAGTTTTAGATCATGTTCTCAGACACAGCAGTGCACCAATACAGTTGAAGAAATTTGACTACTTTGATGCACAAGGTAGATCCATGTCAGTAATGGCTTGGGTCCCCAAGAGAAACTAATTCTCTTACTTTTTGTGCAGGGCAATCTACAAAAGGAGCTAAAGGACAAATGTATTTTTGATAGTGGATGCTCTTCACATATGACTGGAGACCAAAGCAACTTGGAGAATTTTGAAGCTTTGGATGGTGGTTATGTGGCCTTTGGAAATGATCCTAAAGGAGGTAAAATAGTTGGTCAAGGCATCATCAGAACTGGAAAGTGTCACACCCTGAATTTACCTGTTAATGGCAGCGGAATTGAATACCTTGGTGTGACTTTCATGGCGTCTCATACAATGGATATATTGAACGACCTAAAGTGTCGTTTTGAAAATACACGTTTGATCATAAATAAAATCAGAGTTTACAAAACATAGGTCCCAAATGATGTTGCAAGTTTATATAACAAAACCATAGTAGATCAAACGTTTACATAAGTGCATGAAAATAAGTGATGCAAGTCGACCCCGCGACTCCAAGATGGCCAAATGCATGTCCACACGCTAGCTAATTACCTGAAAATACATTGCTAAAAACGGTCAACATAAAGTTGGTGAGAGATCATAGGTTTAATAAAATGAAGGTATACGATAGCCACAAGTATAAAGTGTATGACATAAGTCACATAAAAATGGTGTACAATAGACTTAAGCTCATGACCCCGACGCTGTGACTGAATTCTCTGGAGCCCCTGGGAGTGTTTTGCCAGACACTCAAATGAAAAGACATGAAATGCATCCGCTATCGGTTGTTGGTCAAAGCCAACACGGATGGAGGCGTCACCCTCGATAGATCTATCCACTCACTCTCGCTTACAGGTAAATTAACGGTTCATGATATAGGGGACTTTCATATGGCAGCAAGGTAACTTAATCTATGTACAAGGAATTTGATACTAGGGCTCGCATATAAAAATGGTTGCAATGTATTCTCCCCCGTGGGATTTGAAATGAAATAATAAATTGAAAAACGGGGCTATGAAAACTCACCTGGTATGATAGCACAATGATAATGATGAGTAAGATGAAAATGGAACTCGGCCTCTAAACGCGACCTATTATGAATGATATGACTTATGTAAGCAATGATGTAACTCAACTCATGCAAATACTTATGTTAACGATACCACTTGATACTTTTAAAGATACCATTTATTGTCAATATATACGTTTTTGACATATCGTCAAGTTATAAAACATTTCTCGTTTATATATAGTGAAATGGTACTCAATGATCCTTATTTGGTATTATATTGTCAAATATAACAGTTTCGTCGCAAAATAATACTTTATACGACTTGTGAAAATATAACCATTTTGGCAGTGTAAAACTAGTCGCGAAAATTATATACTTTGTATACATATTAGTATTCCGACTTGACGTTCTCAAAAACCTTATAACAATATTTCAATATCGTTACTTTTGACATTGAATCAACCGCGCCTCGATCGATTTGGTAAACGGCTATCAATATTTCAAGTTATGAAAATACTAGTTTTTAACACTCTATTTTCTACTAAAAAGGGTGCTGTCAAAATATATACATATCGTCGAGTCTTTAAAAGTCCATATTTTGTTCGTTATAAGCTCGTTTTCAACGTTCTATATATCCGCGGGTTCGTATAATTATGAACTAACATATTTTTAATGTCTCGGCTCATCTAGATCACGGCTAACGACTCGTTTTGCTCCTGAAAATTCGGCCAACAGCACATTTTTTTCTGAAAATATAGTTTTCGTCGCGTAACTTTAAAAATTCATATCTTCTTCATTATAATTCAGATTTTAATGATTCTTGCGCTCACGGGTTCGTTTTTGAAAGATCTTTCTGAATATGAAGGCCAAAATATTTCAAAAGTTTCTGAGTTTTCCAGATCTGTCGTTTAAAACAGTCCCTTTTCTATTTTGTTTAAAAATCCATTTTCAAGGTTCTAACTTAATCAAATCACTTCATATCAACTCCACAAGTACTCTTGATCTACCATACACCTTCTCAAAGGGTCATGGGGTCCTAAACATCACTAAATATAGTGTGGTTCATGAGAATATTAGTGAAAAGTATAGATCTAGTGTTTTCAAGAGTTTTTAATGAAAAAGTGGTATCATCACTAAAGTATTTTGCATTTTTAAACAAGATCACATGAAAATACATAAATATCAAGATCATATGGAAGGAAAAACATGAAAAAGAAATGTTCTTGAGTTACTTACAATATAGGTTAGGATTGAAGTGAAATGAGAGTGATTCTTGAGGTTTTTATTGCAAAACCTAAACAAGAACACCAAATGGGACTTGTAGATTACTTGGACTTGGAAAAACTATGATGTTTGCTTGATACTTGTGGCTTGCCGTGGATATTGGAGAAGACAAAGAGAAAATATTTTTGATCTTGGTAACTTATGAATGAGTTGCTATGTGTTGATATGAATATAAAATATGGAAACAAGTTACTAACTACATTAAATGTTGGAAGAATTTTTGGAGAAAAAGGAATGGGATGGGGCGTACTATGGAAGAAAAGTGGTGCAAATGTTGGATTTTTGTTAGATATTTGCAAGTAGTAGTTGTTATAATGTATACTTCGGGTGTTATCGGGTACCGTGTTGTCTTGAAATAAATATCCACGAAGTGACGTAAAATACGACGAAGTTGTATAAAGTGTAAAAATATAATCTTGACAAGAATCGGGTGTCAGAATAATTGTCGGGTTCATTTGTCGTAATCTGACGGAGTTATAAGCCCTTAAAGAAAATTATAGCAATTGGTGTAATAACACCGGGTAAAATAATAATATAAACTTTATATTATTAAAACTAGTATAAAAATTTATTAGGATCATTGTCTGGAGTACTGGGTATAATTGTTAATAATACTGACTGAGTGGTAACGTTAATTAAATAAATAACCATATGTAAATTTAAATAATGCATAACCGTGCATGAATTAAAATACTGATGATATGCAAACTCCTCTAGTCTATATGATGTGTCCTTACTGACAATGTTATGAATTCACAGCTAAACCGAACTGGTTACGTGAATTTAAAGTCTTCTGAAAACTTGGTTTACGATTAATGGTAAATTGTCGAGGTTAGGAAAATGACCTGAAATTACGAATTGTGACAGTCACCCCTCCAAAAGGGAATTCAGTCCCTGAATTCAATTGTTGTTGGTTTCAGAAGCAGGCTCGGGAAAAAGATGCGGATACTTGCGTCGCATTTGGTCTTCTCGTTCCCAAGTAGACTCGGGTCCTCTTCGAGAATTCCAGCGAACTTTCACGATAGGAATTCGACTCTGCTTCAATAGCTGGACCTCGCGGTCCATGGTTTCTGATGTTGGATGACGTCCATTGGTTGACAATAGGCAAAACTAACGGCATGGGTATTCAACCTTACTTAAGTCCTGAAATGGTTCATCATTGAAGTTGTTACCATGATGGCAAAAATGTAGGTATCGGCTGATAATACGTCGAGGAATGCCTGTCTCGTTTTCCTATGCGGATGGGGGAATCCGTTCGGGCATGTTGCTGTTCTTGACATGGAAGTGGGGTTATCCGAAATTTCTACAGGTAGTAGGGCCTTAGGAAGGATCTACATCGATATCCTTGCTTTATCTTGAATATCCATTGAGGAAGTTTGTTGTTATAAGGAAACTAGATCAATGGCAAATGGTTCGCCCAACCATTTCTAAAGTCGATCACACATGCCCTAAGCATATCTTCCAGTGTTTAGATTATTCTCTCACTCTGACCATCGATCTGAGGATGGTACGCAGTACTCATGTCTAACTTAGACCCAAAAGAATCCTGCAATGACTGTTAGAAGTTTGAAGTACGCGATTATCTCTATCGGAAATGATGGAAATTGGTGCACTGTGCCTTAAGACTATTTCCTTGTCACAAAGTCTGATAAGCTGCTTCATGGAATGAGTCTCTTTGATTGGAATGAAATGGGTTGATTTGGTGAGACGATCTACTATAACCCAAATAGCATCGTAACCACCTGAAATCTTGGGGAGTTTAGTAACAGAGTTCATTGTAACGTGTTCCTATTTCCATTGTGAAATTTTTGGTTGCTGAAGTAATCCTGTTGGTTTCTGGTACTCGGCTTTTACTTTAGCACAAGTATGGCATTTGCTGACCTAAGTAGCTACTTCTACTTTCATGTTTGGCTACCAATAAAACCTCTTGAGGTCCTGATATATCTTATTAGAACTTGGATAAATAAAGTACTTCGACTTTGTGTGTTTCCTTAGGAAAGTACTTCTTGAGGTCTGAAAGGTGAGATGAGTAGTATATATGTTGCTGAACTCTGGCGGAAACTTAGGTTTGTATGCCAACTGATCGGTTCTAACTAGAATCTGAAATGGTCCAATACTGAGAGCTCAGTCTGTCGGGTTACCCAAAAATTGTATCCTGCCTTTCCAAGGCAAGGCTTTCAATCATAGCTCGTGCTTCCACTTGAATCTAGGAGGTTCATTGTTCAAGGATATCAAATCCGGATGATGTGCATCATGCATTAACCTAACTTCCATTGTTTTCTCATTTCTCGTAACTGATTCTTGACTTGTGGAATTCCCTTGGTTGTTTCCCGGTTTAGTTCTAGGCCCGTGAATTTAACTTTTCCAAATTCGATATGTACATGTGTATATGGTCACTTGGGCCATAGGGTGTCTTAAATGGTGCCTTTATATATTCCCGTGTTGGCTATTTTTGCTGGTGATGAAATTTATCAATAATCGAGAGATTATCCTAATCCATTCAAAGTTGGTTATGTGGTGTTGAATACATCCTATAGTGCTCAGGTAGTTCTCTTAAGGATTCGTCGGGCTAACGATGGTAGAGCGTGTATATCCAATTAGAAAAGGAATATCTTAAAGGAATTGCTAGAAATCTGAGGGGTATCGTCTATCCTTTCGTCGTTTCTATGTCATGAAATATCCTTCATAATGTAGAGTCTCTCCTAGAGAAATCAATGGTAAAATTCAACTTAATGGCTGAGTGAGTGATGAGTGGTGTAAGTATCCGGTGGAAGTTTGTTAAAAAGGGGGTTCATGAAAGATTCCATTTGTTTACAAAGCTTTTGAATGAAGATTGTTATTAATAATTCCTGAAAATGTGACTATTTTCTTCACGGCATAATTCCTCCTGAATTATACATAGGTGATCAGGCTATGTATAATTGAGGACCAACGATGCGTTGCTTGGTTAAATTGAAACGGTATTACTTTTTCCCAAAAGTTTTAGATGGTGTTCAACGTGTTGTTTTGATAAATGGTTTTCTAGATATTTCCTTTGAAAGTAACATGAAAATTGTCTCGCGTAGCGGTAGTAAATACTTGATAAAATGACAGAAAATCCATTTATAGGGTGGTACAAAATGGCTTATTTTGAAAATTCTGAAAAACAATTCTCCCGTAGGGTAGTAAAATAACTTGCATTATATTTGTTGAATGGTTCATTGGATACATGGATGAATCTTTCGAAATGGTAATAGTCTACTAATCTGCCAAGAGTGAAATCAGTTTAATCCTTAATAGGATAGTGGTATGTTGTTGTGGAACGATTGGAAATGGAGCAATTGAAATAGAAATGGAATAACCCAAGGTTGTGAGTATCAGGGAAATAGCAAAAGATAGTTATTACATTGGATAGAAGAGTGCTTATACAACTAGGTCAGGTCAACGTACCAACGGAAAATTACAATGGATAGATACGACCCTAAGGGCTCGAAATACGGTTTATGATATAAGGCAGGAATTCCTTTCCTTAGAACCTGTGCCATCAGTTTCTGAGCCATCCTGTTTGCCTCATCACATGTTTGCGGGTCAGAAGAGATCACATCTCCACAGATGTTTTTAGGTAAACCACTAATGAAGTTTTCCAACTACTTCTCATTATTAGGAACCATAGACGGGCATAAAGCAGCCAACTCTTAAAATCTTCTGAGGTATGTCTCAATGTCATTACCCAATGTCACTAGTTCCTAAAACTCGACCTCCAACTTCTTCACTTCCGTGCGTGGACGAAACTTCTTCGTCAACAAATTCTTGAATTCATCCCATGTATGCTTGTATGCATTATCCTTTCTAATGAGCTCGGTGTAGGAATTCCACCATGATATAGCTTCATCAGGGAGTGTACTAGCAACAAACTTTACCTTAGCTTCCTCGGGACAATAGCATAGGTGAAATACAGATTTGGTATGCTCAAACCAACGAATCATAGCAATGGCTTCTTCAGTACCTTTTGAATTTGATGGGATTACCACTTTTGAAGTCCTTATACGTACACTTTCTTCCATTAGTTCCATTACTAGCCTTCCCAGATGTCTCTATCTGAGAAGCAGTCTCAACGGCTCTTTCAACCACTAGTGCTTCAGCAATACTATCCTTAACAAGCTTTTGGATAGCTGCTTGTGTCATGTTCGGTGTAGCCGATGTAGTCTTAACTTTCCTTGGTGCCATGTTTCTTCAAAACCATAAAAAATACAACCATGAGTACTCGTAATAGCAACGATCATTGTTCACTATGTATACCACCACAATCATGCGTATATCCTCATAACACATGAATACAACGCTTGAAAATTTCGGTCTACATTGACCGGTGTCATAGATAGCACAACCATACCCATATAGTAAAGTCAATACTTGAGGATCTCGTTGTACAACAATCAAAATACCACAAGCTTCTTTGAACTACGCCACACTTCCCGTGGCTAGGATGATAGTAAAAGCGAGTAAAGGTAAAAGCTAGGATGATGTCCTTTTCAATGAATCCAGGGTTGTGGCGTCATAAGGTTAAGATGAGTCCTGAAGTGAGGTCCGGGGTTGTGCATCGATTCATGTCCGAGATAATGTAGATTCCAATCCATTCTTGAGGAATCTAGTGATGTTCCTGTTGAGTCCGTGATCTTGGTGTTATCCACAAAATGTTATTTAATTCATGTCAAGTGAGAATGGGAAAGAAAGAAATGACAATGGTCGTACTGAAAGGCAATGTTAGACTCCCGAATCTCGAAGGTCTCGGTGTCATATCTGATTGGTGGGGTGTTGTTACGATGACCAATGATGAAATCCAACTCATCGGTTTAGAATGTGATGTAATCAAACTTGGTAATGAAAAGGGAGTTGTGAAGAGTTCTCTTGTGGTGGTGTAACATTGCTCAAAGCATCTTGTTGGTTCATTATGTCATGGAAGTATGAGTCGATTATACCTGAGATAGTATAGAGTCTTTGCGAGGAATGCCACTCTTTGGCGATTTGTTGTTGCTGTTGTTTGGTTTGTGGGGCATCCAAACCCTCACGTGTAGTCTCAATTAATTAGAGATCATCATCTAACGATGAAGAGTAGTAGGTTGTCTAACAGTAAGGGCTCTCGAACTCTCATCAACCTTAATCTGTAAGGTGGTGTAGTGTCCTTAGTGGTAGATGGTAATGGTGTATCAAATCATGTACGCTTTTCAAGTGGTAAGTTAAGTATGTGGTTAGAGTCCCTGAGATGTGATGGTATAAATGGGGTTCCATATGATGATGATGAAGTCGATGGTGATAATACTGAAGGAATCACTACCCTCTTTTACGCTATCTTGCGACGTCTAAGCGGTAAAACTGGAGTATGCACTATGGGACGACCAATAGTGGTATGAGTAGCTGATAATGGTGGTAATACATGAGTGGTGAGTGTTCTAATAGTGAGGGAATGAAGATATACTATCTTTCTTGTAATAAACATCCTAATAGGTCCATAAGTACTAAGCATGTACGTCTTATCAAATGGTATACTCTGTATGGGCTGAAGTAATAGGGACATCCCGATCGTCTTGCGACGTCGGAACATAAGAGTTGGATCCTGTGGAAACCGGAATAGTATGGGATGATGAATCTGTAGGTGCACGAGTAACCAAAGGTGGTGCAATAAGTGAAATCTGAGGAGTAGGTGCAACAATGGGAGTAGTAGAAGACATAGTGTCCTCGATGTAAACATCAGAAAGTATAACCATAGGGTGGGAATTGGAAGACATATCTCTGTGGCAACTGATTGCGTGGTTTTGTAACCTTACAACAGGTTTTACCTCTCGAGGGATCTCAAGAGGCTTACAACCCCACCAGGCAGTGTACCTGACCGATGTAGTATAGTGTAGTGGTAAGTACGGGGGATTGATCGTTCTCCACAGGGAATAGTGTTCGTTAGGTATGAAAGGCTACTCTAATTAGGTCTAAAGGTTGAGGAAGATTCTTTTTATGTTTTTATAGTTTTATGAAAGCAAGTAAAATCTCGGGTTTGAAGGAGTGGGCGGAATTAGTTGCTAGTCAACTAACCCAAATGACTACGAATGCAAATAAAATAAAATAACAAAAATGAAATGTGGTGAGAAACTTATGTGTAGAGAAATGTGTTTACTTAGATTTCCTTACTCCCTAACTATCTTTTACCGGTTAATTAGTGTGTATTAGTCGCGTGGATGACGGGTGTATTCCTTAATACCATTCGTGGGGTGGCGTACTTACTTCCCCAACTCTACAAGCTCCTACTTCACTCCTATGTCGAGCCGGCTAGGAAGCTCCTAACATGGGATCACTAGAATTCGCTTGTGCATTAAATACAACCATAAAAACCTTTAGTACGCGTTTGGTTCATGTTTCTTAAGACGTTCAAGCAAGTTACCGAATAGGAAGTTAGCCAGTTTTCTTAAGCCTAACATAGATAAACAATCATCCAATACAACTAACAACATACTAACAACCAATAATCAATAGCTAGGTTTCATTAGATCTAAGCAAACACAAGATAAAATTAGCCTAACATGTTAAACAAAAGACAAGCATATGATAGAATCAAACAACACATAGACATATTGAATGATTAATTGATAACTTATCTTTCAATGAAACATGGAAGATCTCAAGGCAAAAAGCCCTGAAAAAGTAGCTAAAATCGTCTTAGGGTTTTATCCCAAAATTCCACACACTAAGCTCTCTCTTAATGACAAAAAATTAGAAAACTATATATAGATTTTTGGATCTGACGGCGTCACCTTATGCATTGTGACGCCGTCACCTCGCCGCTTTTAGGGTTCCCGGGTGACCTTCTTGACGCCGTCCCTCTTTAGCTCTTCAAAAATCCATTCTGGCCTATCAAGGCTTGACGCCGTCGGATCATGAACGTGACGCCGTCCCCTTATGATTTAAGCCGTGACGCCCTTGATTTAGTTAAAGCGTGACGCCGTCAGAATTCTCATGCTAACTCACTGGCCCGTCATGAGTAAATTTCACATCCAACTTTTCTTGCCAAGGCATGACGCCGTCCCATGTTAATTGTGACGCCGTCAAGAGTAACTTTTAGCCGATTCTTGAGACTTTGCCGTTTTCTTCACTTTAATGCTCCAAAAACGTCCAAAATGCCTCCTTTTCCAGATTTCTCCTCAAAAGTACCTAAAATGACAAAAGGAACGATTTAGGGCAATATTTGATCAAATAAATACGATTTCGGGCTTAAATGACCCCTTAAAAGCGGTACACTTTTCGCCTCATCAAATACCCTTACACTTGAGATTTGCTTGTCCTCAAGCAAATGCGCTTTTATTCTAATCAAAATACAAGTTAGGGGTCATTTAATGCAAACATAAAAGTAATTACAACAAATATTCGTTCCACTTCAATCATAATAAGCACGGAGATTACATACTAGCACCTCACAAGTAGTGTTTAGATACTCACATCTCTCAAGTGTCATCAAAATAAATCTCATAAATGAAAACGGAAAATATCTCTCACTACCTGTCATAGCAAATAGATTACCATAGGCTTGGGAAAGGATCGAAAACCTCCTCCACTAGGCGTAAGCACCTAAGATAAACTATCAAAGAGGGCTTTTAAATGGGTTATAACGTTAGGTGTAGGGAAAAGGAAAACACGGTTTTGTTGGATACGGGATATTTTACTGGTGGCGAGTTAAAGATCTTGATCAATTACATGTACTATACAATGTTGCTAAGCCAAGACTCGACTCGATCTTAAGCTAAAAACGAAATAACATAATAACAAAAATATAAAGCAAACATAAAATGAAACGGGATGGTAGTCCGTATGTTTTTTTCTATTTTTCATTTTCTCATTTTTTTTGTGTTTTTCTTGATTCTTTTTTTTTTTTTTTTTTTTTTTTTTTTTTTTTTTTTGCATACACTCTTGCCCTACCATCCAAAATAATACATCATAGGGGCATTGCATTCCCCTTACACTTGAATTTTTACATAACTTTACAAATACTAATCTAATGACTCGAATTAAGATAATTGAAACACTTGGAGTACTTTTAAAATATTTAGCACATATGGGGGTAATAAATGATGTTCTTCCCCATTACTCCATTATACTAGTACTTTACCCATGAGTCCCAATCGTCCCAAAACAATATGTACAAGGATATGACTCGACTTAGCAACCATGTAATCAACTAGATAATTAACTTGGGGTTAAACAAATGTTGTAACAATAATGCACTAAAGATGAGTGCATACAAGGTAGGCTAAGGCGATTTGGGTGTACATTTTAGTGGGGTGTAACAAATTCTTCCTTTAAGTAAGATGCTTAAAGGTCGAAACGAAAAGATAGGCTCTGAGGGGTGTACTAGGGGTATCGTGTACTAAAAATGAGTACAACGCAAAGGGTGTGGGAGAATTACTTGACCAATGTAGCCAAAGTAATTATAACAAAAACACAGGTGTAAAACAATGGGTTAATCCTAATGCCTCTTATCATGTAGTAAATCTAACTACACGAATGTAGTCTCACTTGTGGCCTTGGAATGGTCCTAACGCAAGTTCTAGAATCTAAGTGCTACCGGTACACACATCATAGCATAAATGCTTTTCCTACCAATTCTAGGGGCGAACCTCACATATTTGGGGGTGGAAAATTTTTTAGTGGTACGGTTTTTGTGCTAGTCATATAACTCCTATCCGTGAGATGCTCATTAAGATCAAAGTTTCACTCCTATATGTTGTAAAAAATTTTAAATTTGGCACTAAAATTACCCTAACAGGTATTTCTCTCAGTTTTATTACACATCTACTATTAAACAAACAAAAATCAAGCGCAATGGCATTCTCTAAAATCGTACTTTTACCCCCCCTTACACTTAAGATGAACATTGTCCCCAATGTTCAAATAACAAGATGTAAAAGTAAAAAGTAAAAGAATGAAATCAAATACTCCCCTGATTCGCTCGGTGGATAGTGAAATCACACGGTTAAATCTTCCTCCAAAGAGAATGTTGAAGCTCCATGACTAATGCATCGCCATAAGCTTGATTCCATAAACATTTCCTTGTCCAAAATAACCTGTTAACCTGAGAAAACAAACACGAAAACCTGCATAACATCGGCGGGATAAAATCTATATATAAGGATATAATGCTTGTGGAATGATAATTTTGCAGATTCCTGGAGATTATAAGTTGGAGATTTTAATAAAACTTTTTATGAAAACAAAACTTTCAAAAATTTCTGGAAATTAAATCTGACGCCGTCAGGTTATAACCCCTGACGCCGTCAGAAATGACCTGACAAAAATTTTCATTTTAAGTTTCCGGAAAATTTCTGGAAAAACCTTTACCTTACTTCCTGGAAATCCTGCAAAACATCACTATGACTCGATACAAGCATTTGACTCAAACAAATACTAATATGTATGCTAATTTATTATTATTACGATTCATGTTAATTTGTGTTCTAATAAACCGATTTAGATTTCCCTTACACTTATCTTTTGCAAAATACCTTTATATGTAGTTAAGACGAAGTTAAAAACAAAATAAAGCATTTTCACAAATTACTTTTGAACATGAATCAATAATAATAAAAATTAAACATACATACGGAAGCAAATAAAATCAAACAAACAAATAAATAAACACACAAAGCAAATAAATAAATAACGCTTGGGTTGCCTCCCAAGAAGCGCTTGTTTTTGTTCGAGTCATGAGCCTGACTCTACCCTTATTTAATGGATAAAGGAGAGGTTTTCCCTACACTTAGGATTAAGTGCGGGTGATAGTAGCGATACACACCAGCTCGGTAGGAGTATGCCACGTGAGGAAAGAGTGGTGGATGAATTATATGCTCAAAGGGGTGTGCTCCTTTCATCATAACCTTACCTAGTTCACTTTGGTCAATGGGTGAATTAAAGTTTTCTCCTAAAAAGGGATCATTTTCTAACAACTTCGAGAGACTCCTAATTGGGAATCCATCTTGACCCAATAGACCCGGTTTAAACCCATAATGTTTCTTGTGATCAATCATGAATGGGTGATGTAGACATGTAAGGTCATTTTTCACTCCTATATTGTCTTCCTCACTACAAGGCTTAATGTCCACTACCTTAAACTTAAGACTACCCGGACTATATGTTTTGATGGGTGGATCGGGACCTAATTCAATTCCTAAATTTTCATCCAAGGATGGAAGATTAGGTAACGGTTTTGGTTGAGGCTCCGGCTCATCAAAACTAGGAACTTCCATAGGACTAAAAGAAAGGTTGTGATCACTAAAAGCATTCAAACCTATTTCTTCTAGTTGTGTTTGGTCCAAGGGCTCTACCTCTATTGGGGTTCCTATAGTCTCCTCAACTTCTTCCGGGTAAGTCACGGGCGGTGTGTGTGCCTCAAATGATGGTAGGACTTGTGGGGTACTTGGTGGGCTTATGTTACTTACCTCATCATTCCTTGTGTCAAGATCACCTATATCCTCATCATGTGTTTTAGTAGGATCTAACCCTAACATTTTCCCTAGTATCTCAAGTGCTTCTCTAGGCATCTCAACTTCTATATCCGAATCATAAGGATCATCCTCAATATTCTGACTGCTATATTCAAATTGCCCAAAAGATTCATCATGTGTTTCTTGAGATTCATCGTCATTGATCATAAAACCTAGGTCTTTGTGACCAATGTGATCATGTTCGGCTAAATCCTCCATCACATCAAGGTCACCTATGTGTTTGTTTTGTACTATGGCATTACATGACAACCACTTAGGTATCTCAACACTAATGTATTCATCCCCAAACAAACTTGTTTCATGATCCAGAAAATTTATATTCAATTGACTTGTACTAACGTTTGTTGGGTTGTCTACCCTATAATAATATTGGGCACAATCTTCTATGGCATCCCATGCTTCTTCAGCACTTAATTCCCTAAAGTCCCCATTGGCAAAATCCTCAATGCGCATTTGGTCATATTGGCCAACACGATAGTAAAAGGTTCGGGTTAGGGATGCTAAAGCGAAACTATGATGAGGGAATTTTTGGAGTAAATTTCTAAAACGAGTCCATGCATCATATATGGGTTCATCTCGATATTGTTTGAAATTCGAGATGTCAATAGGGTAGAATGGCCTTTGTGGTTGGTGGTATGGTGGATTCGCGTACTCCATAATGGTGAACGGAAGAATCAATGGAAATTACGAACAAACACACAAAGAAAAATAGATAGACTAAAGAAAACCTAAAAAAATAAAACAAAAATCTCACTAGAAAGGAATCTAGTGAGTAGACCTATAAAATAAAAATTCAACCTAAACAATAACTATTCCCCGGCAGCGGCGCCAAAAACTTGATTGCGTGGTTTTGTAACCTTACAACAGGTTTTACCTCTCGAGGGATCTCAAGAGGCTTACAACCCCACCAGGCAGTGTACCTGACCGATGTAGTATAGTGTAGTGGTAAGTACGGGGGATTGATCGTTCTCCACAGGGAATAGTGTTCGTTAGGTATGAAAGGCTACTCTAATTAGGTCTAAAGGTTGAGGAAGATTCTTTTTATGTTTTTATAGTTTTATGAAAGCAAGTAAAATCTCGGGTTTGAAGGAGTGGGCGGAATTAGTTGCTAGTCAACTAACCCAAATGACTACGAATGCAAATAAAATAAAATAACAAAAATGAAATGTGGTGAGAAACTTATGTGTAGAGAAATGTGTTTACTTAGATTTCCTTACTCCCTAACTATCTTTTACCGGTTAATTAGTGTGTATTAGTCGCGTGGATGACGGGTGTATTCCTTAATACCATTCGTGGGGTGGCGTACTTACTTCCCCAACTCTACAAGCTCCTACTTCACTCCTATGTCGAGCCGGCTAGGAAGCTCCTAACATGGGATCACTAGAATTCGCTTGTGCATTAAATACAACCATAAAAACCTTTAGTACGCGTTTGGTTCATGTTTCTTAAGACGTTCAAGCAAGTTACCGAATAGGAAGTTAGCCAGTTTTCTTAAGCCTAACATAGATAAACAATCATCCAATACAACTAACAACACACTAACAACCAATAATCAATAGCTAGGTTTCATTAGATCTAAGCAAACACAAGATAAAATTAGCCTAACATGTTAAACAAAAGACAAGCATAAGATAGAATCAAACAACACATAGACATATTGAATGATTAATTGATAACTTATCTTTCAATGAAACATGGAAGATCTCAAGGCAAAAAGCCCTGAAAAAGTAGCTAAAATCGTCTTAGGGTTTTATCCCAAAATTCCACACACTAAGCTCTCTCTTAATGACAAAAAATTAGAAAACTATATATAGATTTTTGGATCTGACGGCGTCACCTTATGCATTGTGACGCCGTCACCTCGCCGCTTTTAGGGTTCCCGGGTGACCTTCTTGACGCCGTCCCTCTTTAGCTCTTCAAAAATCCATTCTGGCCTATCAAGGCTTGACGCCGTCGGATCATGAACGTGACGCCGTCCCCTTATGATTTAAGCCGTGACGCCCTTGATTTATTTAAAGCGTGACGCCGTCAAAATTCTCATGCTAACTCACTGGCCCGTCATGAGTAAATTTCACATCCAACTTTTCTTGCCAAGGCATGACGCCGTCCCATGTTAATTGTGACGCCGTCAAGAGTAACTTTTAGCCGATTCTTGAGACTTTGCCGTTTTCTTCACTTTAATGCTCCAAAAACGTCCAAAATGCCTCCTTTTCCAGATTTCTCCTCAAAAGTACCTAAAATGACAAAAGGAACGATTTAGGGCAATATTTGATCAAATAAATACGATTTCGGGCTTAAATGACCCCTTAAAAGCGGTACACTTTTCGCCTCATCAGCAACAATACAAAATGAAATGAATAACCCATGTAATGAATCCTCGCAAATAATAATGTGCACTTATGATGAAATGATGAGACGCTACCGTTGGGGTAGTTATAGTCTAGGGTATGAGGACAACCTAGTTCGCTATAACCATTGCTCTGGTACCAATCTGTCACACCCTGAATTTACCTGTTAATGGCAGCGGAATTGAATACCTTGGTGTGACTTTCATGGCGTCTCATACAATGGATATATTGAACGACCTAAAGTGTCGTTTTGAAAATACACGTTTGATCATAAATAAAATCAGAGTTTACAAAACATAGGTCCCAAATGATGTTGCAAGTTTATATAACAAAACCATAGTAGATCAAACGTTTACATAAGTGCATGAAAATAAGTGATGCAAGTCGACCCCGCGACTCCAAGATGGCCAAATGCATGTCCACACGCTAGCTAATTACCTGAAAATACATTGCTAAAAACGGTCAACATAAAGTTGGTGAGAGATCATAGGTTTAATAAAATGAAGGTATACGATAGCCACAAGTATAAAGTGTATGACATAAGTCACATAAAAATGGTGTACAATAGACTTAAGCTCATGACCCCGACGCTGTGACTGAATTCTCTGGAGCCCCTGGGAGTGTTTTGCCAGACACTCAAATGAAAAGACATGAAATGCATCCGCTATCGGTTGTTGGTCAAAGCCAACACGGATGGAGGCGTCACCCTCGATAGATCTATCCACTCACTCTCGCTTACAGGTAAATTAACGGTTCATGATATAGGGGACTTTCATATGGCAGCAAGGTAACTTAATCTATGTACAAGGAATTTGATACTAGGGCTCGCATATAAAAATGGTTGCAATGTATTCTCCCCCGTGGGATTTGAAATGAAATAATAAATTGAAAAACGGGGCTATGAAAACTCACCTGGTATGATAGCACAATGATAATGATGAGTAAGATGAAAATGGAACTCGGCCTCTAAACGCGACCTATTATGAATGATATGACTTATGTAAGCAATGATGTAACTCAACTCATGCAAATACTTATGTTAACGATACCACTTGATACTTTTAAAGATACCATTTATTGTCAATATATACGTTTTTGACATATCGTCAAGTTATAAAACATTTCTCGTTTATATATAGTGAAATGGTACTCAATGATCCTTATTTGGTATTATATTGTCAAATATAACAGTTTCGTCGCAAAATAATACTTTATACGACTTGTGAAAATATAACCATTTTGGCAGTGTAAAACTAGTCGCGAAAATTATATACTTTGTATACATATTAGTATTCCGACTTGACGTTCTCAAAAACCTTATAACAATATTTCAATATCGTTACTTTTGACATTGAATCAACCGCGCCTCGATCGATTTGGTAAACGGCTATCAATATTTCAAGTTATGAAAATACTAGTTTTTAACACTCTATTTTCTACTAAAAAGGGTGCTGTCAAAATATATACATATCGTCGAGTCTTTAAAAGTCCATATTTTGTTCGTTATAAGCTCGTTTTCAACGTTCTATATATCCGCGGGTTCGTATAATTATGAACTAACATATTTTTAATGTCTCGGGTCATCTAGATCACGGCTAACGACTCGTTTTGCTCCTGAAAATTCGGCCAACAGCACATTTTTTTCTGAAAATATAGTTTTCGTCGCGTAACTTTAAAAATTCATATCTTCTTCGTTATAATTCGGATTTTAATGATTCTTGCGCTCACGGGTTCGTTTTTGAAAGATCTTTCTGAATATGAAGGCCAAAATATTTCAAAAGTTTCTGAGTTTTCCAGATCTGTCGTTTAAAACAGTCCCTTTTCTATTTTGTTTAAAAATCCATTTTCAAGGTTCTAACTTAATCAAATCACTTCATATCAACTCCACAAGTACTCTTGATCTACCATACACCTTCTCAAAGGGTCATGGGGTCCTAAACATCACTAAATATAGTGTGGTTCATGAGAATATTAGTGAAAAGTATAGATCTAGTGTTTTCAAGAGTTTTTAATGAAAAAGTGGTATCATCACTAAAGTATTTTGCATTTTTAAACAAGATCACATGAAAATACATAAATATCAAGATCATATGGAAGGAAAAACATGAAAAAGAAATGTTCTTGAGTTACTTACAATATAGGTTAGGATTGAAGTGAAATGAGAGTGATTCTTGAGGTTTTTATTGCAAAACCTAAACAAGAACACCAAATGGGACTTGTAGATTACTTGGACTTGGAAAAACTATGATGTTTGCTTGATACTTGTGGCTTGCCGTGGATATTGGAGAAGACAAAGAGAAAATATTTTTGATCTTGGTAACTTATGAATGAGTTGCTATGTGTTGATATGAATATAAAATATGGAAACAAGTTACTAACTACATTAAATGTTGGAAGAATTTTTGGAGAAAAAGGAATGGGATGGGGCGTACTATGGAAGAAAAGTGGTGCAAATGTTGGATTTTTGTTAGATATTTGCAAGTAGTAGTTGTTATAATGTATACTTCGGGTGTTATCGGGTACCGTGTTGTCTTGAAATAAATATCCACGAAGTGACGTAAAATACGACGAAGTTGTATAAAGTGTAAAAATATAATCTTGACAAGAATCGGGTGTCAGAATAATTGTCGGGTTCATTTGTCGTAATCTGACGGAGTTATAAGCCCTTAAAGAAAATTATAGCAATTGGTGTAATAACACCGGGTAAAATAATAATATAAACTTTATATTATTAAAACTAGTATAAAAATTTATTAGGATCATTGTCTGGAGTACTGGGTATAATTGTTAATAATACTGACTGAGTGGTAACGTTAATTAAATAAATAACCATATGTAAATTTAAATAATGCATAACCGTGCATGAATTAAAATACTGATGATATGCAGACTCCTCTAGTCTATATGATGTGTCCTTACTGACAATGTTATGAATTCACAGCTAAACCGAACTGGTTACGTGAATTTAAAGTCTTCTGAAAACTTGGTTTACGATTAATGGTAAATTGTCAAGGTTAGGAAAATGACCTGAAATTACGAATTGTGACAAGGCATCATCAGAACTGGAAAGTTGGATTTTGAGAAAGTGTATTTGGTGAATGGTCTCAAGTTTAATCTTTTTAGTGTCTCACAAATGTGTGACAGGAAGAATTTTGTTCTTTTTACCGACACTGAGTGTCTTGTTTTGTCTCCTGACTATAAGATACCCGATGATAAATTGGTTCTTCTTAAAGTCCCTAGACATGACAATATATACAGTGTGGATATAAAGAATATTATTCCTAAAAGAGATTTGACTTGTCTGTTTGCCAAAGCCACTGTTGATGAATCCAAACTATGGCACAGAAGGCTTGGGCATCTGAACTACAAGGCTATGAACAAGTTGGTGAAAGGGAACTTGGTCAGAGGATTGCCTTCAAAGGTCTTTGAGAATCCTGAAGTTTGTGTTGC
Organism: Artemisia tridentata subsp. tridentata; assembly: GCA_021014915.2. NCBI lineage: Eukaryota > Viridiplantae > Streptophyta > Magnoliopsida > Asterales > Asteraceae > Artemisia > Artemisia tridentata. Next base: position 72,192,174 of record CP139504.1, read on the forward strand.
TTGCCAGATGGGAAAGCAACATAGAGCTTCCTGTAAGTCCAAATTGGTGAATTCTATAACTGAACCTTTGTTTATGTTACACATGGACTTATTTGGACCTACATATGTGAATAGTTTAAATAAAAAGATGTATGGTTTAGTGGTCACTGATGACTATAGTAGGTTCACTTGGGTATTCTTTTTAGCTTCTAAGGATGAGACTGCAGGCATTCTTAAGGCTTTTATTACCAGGATAGAAAACCTATTTAATCATAAGGTCAAAGTCATCAGATGTGATAATGGAACTAAATTTAAGAACAAGGTAATGAATCAGTTCTGTGAGGAAAAGGGTATAACTAGACAATTTAGTGTAGCTAGAACTCCTCAGCAAAATGGTGTGGCTGAGAGAAGGAATAGGACATTAATTGAAGCTGCCAGAACTATGTTGTCAGAGTCTAAGTTACCCACTATCTTTTGGGCTGAAGCAGTCAACACTGCTTGTTATGTGCAGAATAGGACTAAGATAGTTAAGCCTCATAACAAGACCCCCTATGAGTTATTGCATGGTAGAAAACCTATGATAGGTTTCTTAAGACCATTTGGGTGTCCTGTTACTATTTTGAACACCATTGACCACTTAGGAAAGTTTAGTGAGAAAGCAGACATAGGTTTCTTTGTTGGTTACTCTACTGAAAGTAAGGCTTTTAGAGTTTTTAATCAAAGAACTGGGCATGTAGTTGAAAATTTACATGTGACTATTAGAGAAACCACACCTAATTTTGATGGAAAAGGACCTGACTGGATGTTTGATATTGATTATTTAACCAAAAGTATGAATTATCAACCAGTTGTTGCAGGTACTACTCACATGTCTGCAGGTACACAAACTAACCCTAATGCAGGTACACAAGCACAGAAGGATGGATCTGCAGAGGAGTTTGTGTTGATTGAAAAGTGGAAGTTTGATCAGTATTTCTCTCCAACAGCTAAAGAAGGAAAAAGTTCAGGTGGTGATGCTGTACATAAGGAAATACCAAAGGTTAATGCAGAAGGTGATGATGAACCTGCTCATGATGATAAGGAAAGAAGTGTAGAGTCACAAGTTGATGGAATTCAAGGGAATAAACCGAGCAGCAGTTCTCTTAACTCTGCTGCCAAGTCTAAACACTCTGCTGTTAAGCCAAAGCACTCTGCTGTTAAGGCAAAACACTCTGCTGTTCAACTTGGTAACTCTGCTGCTGAACTCAAAGACTCTACTGATAAAGATGGTGATTCTTATGATGATTCTTCTGATGATATGCCCGAATTGGAAGAAGTGTATGTGGATACTGATGATGAAGTTGTTGATGTTTTTAGTGCTGAAGCTGATTTATCAAACTTGGAGACTGACATACTTGTTAGTCCCACACCAACAACAAGAATCCACAGGAATCATCCAAAGGAGCAAATAATTGGTGATGTTCACTCTGCTGTTCAGACCAGAAGTAAATCAAAAGGGTTGAGTGATTTGCTTGATCAGGGATTATTTGCTCAGACACTTAAGAAGAGGAATAGCCACAAGGATCTACAAAACTGTATGTTTGCCTGTTTCTTATCTCAGGAAGAACCCAAGACCATTCACAAGGCTATGAAGGATGAAAGTTGGGTTGAAGCTATGCAAGAGGAGTTGCTGCAGTTCAAGCTTCAGGAGGTCTGGACATTGGTGGCTTTGCCAAATGGAAAAAGGGCAATTGGTACAAAATGGGTGTTCAGATGCAAGAGAGATGAAAGAGGGATTGTTGTCAGAAACAAGGCTAGATTGGTGGCTCAGGGATACACTCAGGAAGAAGGTATAGACTATGATGAGGTATTTGCTCCAGTTGCAAGATTGGAGGCTATCAGACTTTTCTTGGCATATGCCTCATACAAGAATTTTCCTGTGTATCAAATGGATGTGAAAAGTGCTTTCTTGTATGGAAAGATACCTGAAGAGGTTTATGTGATGCAACCACCTGGGTTTGAAGATCCTAATTATCCTGACAGGGTCTACAAGGTGAAGAAAGCACTGTATGGATTACATCAAGCTCCTAGAGCTTGGTATGACACCTTATCCCAATATTTGTTGAATAATGGTTTTAGCAGAGGAACCATTGATAAAACATTGTTCATTAAGAAAGACAAAAAGGATATCCTACTTGTTCAAGTTTATGTAGATGATATCATTTTTGGGTCTACAAATAAGGTGTTATGTGAAGGATTTGAGAAGCTAATGCACAGTAGGTTTGAGATGAGTTCTATGGGAGAGTTGACTTTCTTTTTGGGGCTTCAAGTCAAGCAGATGAAAGATGGCATTTTTATTAGCCAAGACAAGTATGTGGCTGATATGTTGAAGAAATTTGGATTTCAGGATGTGAAGGCAGCCAAGACACCTATGGATAAGAATAAACCTTTGCTCAAGGATGAAGATGGAGTAGAGGTTGATGTACATCTGTATAGATCCATGATTGGCTCATTGATGTATCTGACTGCTTCAAGGCCAGATATCATGTTTTCTGTGTGTGCCTGTGCTAGATTCCAAGTGTCCCCAAAGGTTTCACACTTGGAAGTAGTCAAAAGAATTTTTAGGTACCTAAAGGGTCAACCAAAACTTGGTCTTTGGTATCCTAATAATTCACCATTTGACTTGATAGCATACTCAGATAGTGACTATGCTGGAGCTACTATGGATAGAAAATCAACTACAGGAGGCTGTCAGTATCTTGGTCATCGGCTTATCTCTTGGCAATGTAAGAAACAAACAGTGGTAGCCAATTCAACAACTGAAGCAGAATATGTTGCTGCTTCTAGCTGCTGTGGACAGGTGCTCTGGATTCAGAACCAGCTGCTGGATTATGGGTACAATTTCATGAACACAAAAATTTTTATTGACAACAACAGCACAATGTGTATTATAAAAAATCCTGTTTTTCATTCTAAAACAAAACACATAGAGATAAGACATCATTTTATTAGAGATTGTTATGAGAAAAAGTTAATTCAGGTGGTTAAAATTCATACTGACAACAATGTTGCTGATTTACTTACAAAATGTTTTGACATCAGTAGATTTCAGTTTCTAGTTGCTAGTATTGGCATGATCAATCTTTAACTATTTTAACTATCTTATCTCTATATGATTTTGTAAAATTTTGTAAGGATTTGTGCTGTTGATTTGTCATTATCTTGTGTTTAGTTAAAGTCTGCTGTTTAGTTGGTTTGTTGCTATGCTACTCTGCTGCTATTATGGAATATTCTTGTTTGTGTTTGTTGTTTGCAACTAACCTTTTGCAGATACATATACAAATACTCAAGTAAAGCAAGGAAAATTAAAAGGTTCATTCATTCCATAAGCAAAGTACAGAGACAGTTTTCTTACAAACATCACTCAAAAGAAATGTTCAAAAGACATCAAGCTACAAAGATTCACAACCTACATCTTAGCAAAATCAGGCATGACCTTGCTTCGTGGTCCCCTAGTGCCCATGGCCTCAAAAACCTTTGGGCAGGGGAGTGCAAGCACTACTGGACGAGGAGGTGGAGTTTGCTGCTGACTGGTGGAGGGAGCTGCTTTCTTCTGCTGGTTGTTCTTCTTTGGCACAGAGGGTTTCTTCTCAACCGGATTCGGCTTCGGATGTGGAATGTGGACACTCTTTGCAAAGTCGGCTGCGGCTTTCTCCAGTTGCTTCTGTAGTTCAGCTGTTATTGGATGTTTTGGAGGAATGATCTCCCAAGCTCCTTGGTAGTAAGTCATGTGTTTTGGCCAACCTTGCTGTTTCCCAGGCCAATCAGCTGTTTCGTCATCGCTTGATTCTTCAAATGATGATGGTGTCGATGGAAGTGGATCGGAGTATGAATCTTCCTTGATTACTTTTCCTTAGTTTTGCGATGTGGATGCATTCTTAGGAAAGTAACTAGCCCAACCTTTTGAGTCCTCCGATGATGAATCTGAAGATATTTCGATGATTGGTGTTTTTGATGAACTCATATTGGATTGATGTTATGTTAGGGTTTGGAATTGGGGATTTGCTTTAGTGATTAAGGATTTATGGAGTTTAATGTGAGGTTGGTATGATATTTAAGGAGGTGATTTTTAACGATTTTGGGATTGTTGACTTTCGGTCAATACTTTCATAACTCTGCTGATGAGTTTGAAAGTTGAAGGGTCAAACTGAAAAATTTTGGCGCGTTCTTAAACCTAATTGAATCAAAAAGGTATCTTTTACCCAATTGATTTCATTACGCTCTAATTGCTCCAAACTTACATTCACTCAAACACAACAATTCATATCATTTCACCCCAAACCTCCAAATTCAATGGCTCGAAGAACGTTTCCGGAAGAACACAATCAGATAGCGTTTCTCAGTAAGGTTAATGCAGCGGATGGATTTTTCGAGGTTATGGATTTTCTGGGTTCGTCTAAGTTAAGGTATGCATTAACAGTTGCCCCTACAATTTACAAATCTCATATGAGACAATTTTGGTCAACTGTTAGATTGGATGTCTTAGATGGTGAGGAACGACTGGTAGGTAGTGTAGATGGGGAGGACATTGTAGTTAGTGAAACCACAATTAAGAGAAGTTTGAGATTGTCAGGCAACCCAACACCCCCTACTATAACCCCAGAAGTTGTGATGGCTGAACTTGAGACTTTTGGTTATGAGAGACCTGAGAATAGTGGAACATTTTTGAAAGGTCGTATGTGTCCCCATTGGAAGTTTTTACTGCATACTCTACAACATTGCTTGTTTCCTAAGATAGGTGGGTGGAGTGAGTTTAATGCATCTCCGGCAATGGCTTTAGTATGTTTAGCTACAGGGAAGCCCTATGATTTTTCTGTTATGATATTTGAGGGGATGAAGAAATTTGTTAAGAAGAAGTTCTACTTATACCCTAGGTTTCTACAACTTATAATAAACAAACAGCTAAGGGAACCTTTGAGGCATTCACAAATTGAGCCCTGTAGTAGAATGGCCATCAAGATGTTTGCATTTTTGAAGAAGAATGGGAAAGGATTTTCTAGTGTTATTACTCCCTTAACTGAGCATATCTTGAATGTAGTGGCTGCTGTAAATGAGGATGAAGAAGCTGGAACACCCACAGCTTCCCATCACACATCCTCATCAACAAGTTTAAATGAATCATCTTCCACTGAACCACAATCTACCCAATCACCTAGGAATTCACAAAATGAGAACATTGTGCACCCTCAGGCCAATGTTAGTATGGTAGCAGATGAGGCTGGTACAGGTAGTGGAGGTACCATGATGGAAGAGGCTGGCACTACTGTTTCCAACTTAGTAGTTGAACAGGACAGTGCTAACATACTTAAGACCTCAACCATGGCAACATCATTTGTAGAAGGTTCTCAGGAACTTGATACAACTGGTGGTAACCCCAGCCAAATGGATTTTATGGGGGGCTCAGATGTTCATCCTAGGGATGAGACTGAGTTTATGTCCAAAGATTCACCTCTCAGAGAAGGTAACACATCTCGAAGTGATGAGGACAGAGATGAACATATTGAATTGATGGACACTTATGTACATATTGACATTGCAAATGATACACCTCTCGGACCAGGTCACACAGGTCGAAGTGTTGATGCTAGAATTGAACTTGAAACTGATGATTTGACGGCTAACACACCAGTACAAAATGCCAATTCCAATGATCAACCTCTCGGGTCAGGTTACACAGACCGAAGTTGTGAGGATATCATGAAACAATTGAAAGAATTGACGGAAAATTGTACCAAATTGTCAAAGGAGGTGCTTGATCTAAGAAAGGAGTTAAAGACAGTCAGATCTACTCAAGGTGCTGAAATTAGGAGGCTTAAATTAAGGGTTACACATCTTGAGGGGAGGCTCAAGAAGAGGTCCAAACCAAGTTTGGAAGAGGATGCTTCCAAACAGGGGAGGAATGATGAAGAGGCTGTTATAAATGATCAAGAGGATGTGATAGGTTCAGGGGAGGTAGAAAAGGATGGTGTAAAAGATTCAGATGAGGTTGAAGTTGTAAAAGACTCTGTTGTTGAAAATGTTGGTGAAAAGGGTGACTCTGCTGGTGTAGAACACTCTGCTGATGAAGTTGCTGGTGTAGAACACTCTGCTGATGAAGTTGCTGGTGCAGAAGAACACTCTGCTGATAGGTTGAATGTTTCTGCTGAAAATACAGAGAAAAGTGCTGGAGTTAAGAACTCTGCTGATGATGAATCAGATGATGAACAGTTAACCTTAGCTCAAGTGCTGCTGAACATGCACAAAGAAACTAAAACACCTACACCATCACAAACACAACCTGTTGATGACTCTGCTGAAGAACTTGTAAGAAAGAAAAAGTTGGCTGATGAAAAGGCTCAAATTGCTCAGGATGAAGAATTTGCTAGAAGAGTTGCAGCTGAAGAAGAAGGAAATCAGACTGAACTTATGGAAAGCTCTTCATTTAAAGAGATTAGTCAAGAAGAATTAGATGAGCAGTTGCAATATTTCATTGAGTCTGATATGATTGTCAGAGGTGAAGCTAGGCTGATATCAAATGATGAGCAGTTGGATGGTACTGAAAAGACAGAAGAGCTTGTTGCTTTTATACTCAAAAAGAATGGATTAGCTAAGTGGGAAGAGCTGATTAAGAGGATAACAGAAGCACAGAAGCATGGTTATAAACCAAAGTCAGCTTCAAGGAAAGCATTGGTTACTGACATGAAATACTATTTGAAGAATGCTAGAAACTATCAGATGAAGGATTTCAAAGGAAAGCCAGATCACTTAATTGAAAAGGAATTTTATGAAACTTATGCTCAGCTTAATCCAAGAAAAGTTTCTGACAAGAAGAGAAATCCAGAAGTTATGGGATCTGACAATCTAAAAGCATCTGGGAGTGGAAGTGTGTCAAAGTCTGTAGTATCTGATGCTGAGAAAGAGAAAGAAGTTGTTGTTGAAACTGAAGAAATGACTGAATCCTCTGCTGGTACAAAGAGATATAGAAGGAGAGTAAAGCAGGTGAGTAGGAAGAAGAGAAAAATTCAGTCAGTAGTGATGAGTGATTCTGAGGAAGAGGAGAAAGAAGATAGTGATTCAGGGAATGAAGAAGTGACTGCAGATGAGATGAAAGGGGTTATGGATCTCACAGTTCATGAACCTCAAGAAGAGCCTGAGTTACTTAATGAAGTACCTTTATCAGTAAAATATCCAATAATTTCATATTCACATGATATTTTAGCTGATAGTAGTGTATGCTGGATAGTAAAGAGATCAAATGGTTCAAGTGTGGGGTATATTAGTTTTTCTCAAATGCTGCACTATATGGATAGAGATGATATTACTCAACTCTGGAATTTGTACAAGATGAGGTATGGAGATACTAGACCAGAGATAGTGTATGAGAGGCTAAATTATTACTACTTGAAGAACATGTTTGAACCAGATGAGAAAAGTATTGAATGGAGGAAGTTACTGAGCTCTACAGTTCAGAAGTGGTACTTATATCAAAGTTGTGGAGTTCATGTTTTGTCTTGTATAGGTGTGACTGTGTATATGCTTGTGGAGAAGGATTATGTCATCAACAACAGTACATCTATTATGTATCAAATGTTGCAACCTGGAAAGTTGACACTTCAAAGACCATTTGATTCAGATAATCAAGCAAAAGAATTGATTGAGAAATACAAACAGTTGCTGGTATCACAGGTTTCAAAACAGTAAGGTGTTTGGAAGCATCCTCCTGGTGGTTATCTGAGATTAAGGAAACTTGATGATTTTTGGAGAAAAATATCAAGTTTAGGGGAGGATTGTTGGGTCTGAAATGCTGCTGATTGGAGAATTACAACTCTGCCGGATAGTTATGTAACTCTGCTGATTAGCATAAGAACTCTGCTGTTTTGATAACTCTGCTGTTTTGGTATAATAGGCATAGTGTAACTCTGCTGCTAGCTCACGAGGACTCTGCTGCTAGAAGGATTACTCTATTGCTTATTAATTATGTAAAGTATGTTAAGATAAGTATAGAAAAGATACGTATGAATATTTTACTTGTATAGGAAGTCTTGTAAACCGACTAGGACTCCTTATGCTATAAAAGGAGGTTCTAGGGTTAGAGTTAGAGGTCGATTGATTAATTATCTTAGCATACATATTATTGTTTTCACTTCAAGGTTTCTTGTAACCCTATTGCTATTCAGAGCAATCGTTATTAATATAATTGAAGTGTTGTTGGATAATCTGTTTGTGTTTTCTTCTTAAGATCAAATATTAGTTTCCGCATAATATTTGATATACAACCTAAGATCAGTTTCTATACCGATTACTTTAGATTTATCTAAGGTAGTTAATATGTAACACCCCAACCCGACAAGGGTAAAGATATCACAATGATGGTTTCATATCAGATAAAACAAAGCATACATCTATAGCAATACAAGAATACTCAAAGGTTACAAATGAAATACAGATACTATATAGTTACAAATGGACTTCCACTAAATACAAATTCCGAAATAATAATAATAACTTCTAATCACTTCTAAATCCAGAATAGCTATCAGTCTTCTAAGTCCAAAGGTACTCTCCACCCATTCCCAGCTTCCTACTAAAACCTGCCGCAGGAAAAGAAATGCGGCTGAGCTACGAGAGCTCAGTGAACAGATATAACGGTAACAAGCAGTAGCATAATGAATAATACATGAGTAAATGAGAATGAAAGCATGAATACATGGTAAGAATACATGGTATCATAAGGGAAAGGAAAAAGGTGCATGGTAAAGAAAGGTCAGTAATCCACTACGAGCCCATAACATAACATGAATCATAATCATAATCATAATCGTAAACATGCAGAGGGGAGACCTCTTAGTATCCTGTGAATATGAGGGGTGTCCTCAATCATGGGTATCCTGTAAATATGAGGGGTGTCCTCAATCATGGGTTGGAGTAGCTAGCTCCAAGAGTGTGAAAGACGTGTATCGCACACACCATCAGTCACCATGAATAACATAACATAACATGAACATGAACAAATCTAGGATGCATCCATACGCCCCCGGTGGCCATAATCTGCCTCTACATAAACATGAATCATAAACATAAACGTGCAGGGACGGGACAGGTCATCACTCTCCTGCCCTAGAGTCATGCCATCGGTGCATCGACTGACATGGACATGAAACCCTCATGCCTAGTGAGTGGCTCGTAGTATCAAACTGAGGGTAAAGGTCAAGTATCATGAATCATGTTTTTAGTTTACTTGCATAGGTCAATATCTTGTTTCATAAGTTCATAATCATAGGTTCATAATCATGGTTCATAAGCAAGGTTCATAAGCAAAGGTTCATAAGCAAAGGTTCATAAGCAAAGGTTCATGGTCAAGGGTTCATAATTAAAGGTTCATGAATGAAAGGTTCATAATCATAAAAGTTTCAATATCATGATGGTTCAAAAAATCGGAGTTCATGAATGAAGGGAACATAGCAATGGTATAGGGAACCCTAATACGAATCAAAATCAGAGAATGAAGGCCTCTTATCAAAGAAGCAGAATATCTGTACCTCATACGGCAACCGAAAACACAACAGAAAATATCAAAGTCGGAAGCAGACTCCATCTCCAGCGAATCTACACGAATTCATGACTGACTTATTAAAAGCTTATTTAATTCAGATTGCTTATTTTAGTCGGCTTTCCAGTTTTAGTAACTTTCCATATTTAGCAGGTTTCCATAATTAGCAGGTTTCCATTTTTAGAAAGTTCCCATAATCAGAAAGATTTAAGTGTCATGGCTTAGGTTAAGTCATTATTTAAGCATATTATGGACATAGGTAGATTTTAACAAGTTATGATAGTTCAGAGTTAAATATGACAAGTTTCCATAATTTAGGGTTTTAATTGTAAATATTCCAAAGTTAAGGGTCTTAAATGAAAATATTGCAAGTTACTGATTAAAACACATATTTTATTCAGAATCACCTTTTAGTCCTTTAATTTTCATAATTTACACTTTACACCCTTTAATTATCAAAATTACAAAATAAACCTTATAGTTACATAATTTACAATTTAACCCATATAATATCCATAATTACACAATTGACCCTCACATTTACTAAATTACAGATTATACCCTCAAATATAAGTGTGGTACGAATTCAAGCCCCTTAGTTTCACATAATTGCATTTTTAGTCCCTCCATTTAAAATAATGTAATACGAAACCCTAATTTCCCATTTAATTCCAAATCTTGCAAATTTACACATAAGACCCTCATGTTATAATTTTTACACTTTAGTACTGATCCAATTAACATTATAAAAATGGCCCACAAGTTTATTTAATTACAAAACACCCCCTTATCATTTAATCTCAAATCGTATACCATTTTAAAATACAATTCTTAACCCTAATCTTTCCCAATCATTAGGCCATCATTATTACATCATTAAAACCTTAATTGGACCAGATTTAATCAGATTACACAAACCCTAATTAGCTCGTTAGGGTTTTTCCTAAAATTTTCATTCGAAAACAATAAACCCGATTTGGACTAAATTCAATCACGACCATTTTAAGCTTCTAAAAATCAAACCACTATTTTTCCTGGTTCATACTAATTATATAGAGTCTAAGAAAAATAATATCCATGCCCAGAAAATTCGTTTTCAATATTTTAGAATTCACACACGTTTTAATACATTATATTCACAACGATTAACCTAGGCTTCTACAATTCGAAATACTATTTTTCCCAGCTTATATGATGACCAAGGAACTCATAAAAATTAATATCATAGCCCAGAAAAATCGTATAGTATGTTTTGTATAATTTACCCGTTTTACTCATCTATAATTCATTCGACCCTCTAAAGCTTGTATGATTCGAATTAAATAATTTTCACAGGTCTTATATGATGAATTAAGCATAAGAAAAATACTAGACCAATTATTGAACGTGTGGATAAATAGAAAAGGAATTAAACCTTGCGGATGAAATAACGACTAGCCAAAAATCTCACGACCAAACGAATGCAGTTCAAACCTTGAAACCAATTTTCTTAGCTCCCTTAATTGATGAATGACCTCAAAAAAATGACCCACAAATTTTAGAGAGTTGGATGGATGAGTTACGAATTTGTGTGTATTTTTTTTTAGTTTCGGTTTAGTTTTAGAAGATAATTAGGAAGGTTAGCTAAATAAGGAGGTTAGGCCGAGCTATGGGGGGGAAATGGGCTAAAATTTCGTCCATTATTTGACCAAAATCAAGAGGATTTAATTTGCATTAATTTTCCAAATTAAAGTGTAGTTATTTAGGTTTAAATGCATTTTAATTACAATTATTTTAAATAAAGTTGCATTTTGGTTTTTGTACAAAGTAATTAGGTGAATTAATAATCTTTGGGCATGTAGGAATTATTTTATTTCATGTATAGCTTATTACCAAAATTTCGGATCAATTTGGTACTTTAAATAACTTTTAATCAACCTTTAAACTTGTAGGGGCAAATTGGTCATTTTACATGTTTTAGATTTTTAGGGTTTTACAACTCTTCCCCTCTAACAGAAAAATTTCGTCCTCGAAATTTGAAGTCGCAAAGTGAAGCGAAGTCGTAGCAAATCGCCAACGATCGTTACAAACATTTTCATGCCCGAGGAGGTTTTTCCAAAGATCTTCAGACCAAATAGTTTCTCATGATTCAAATCAAAACGAGGTGGTTTCAAATTTTCTCAGAAGGAAACAAAATAAGTTTGATTTTGATCAAAAGGACCATTCAACAAAAATGGATGATAGGTGAGTCTTCTGAAAAGCTTATATGAAATACGAACAGAATTTCAAATCAGATTAACTGTATCATCAGTGGAGAGTTCTACAAAGAGTTTAAGATATAAAACTAAGGTCAACAGAATGAAATACGAGAGTTCAAACTCATCCAGATATTTAATGAACGAAATCAGAGTATACACATAGGTAGAATGAACCTAATGTCTCACTAAATCACGGATAACCAACGGAGGTCAGATTCTAAGCTTCTTTGGTACTCCCCGAAGATATCCTATGGTCACAATGAGTGCACGTTATATGGTGTAAGTATTATCACGTTGATCAGGCGTCATAATACTAGCACCACATAAATATGCCCTCATGATGATCATACTTTATCTCAAGTCGTAATCAAAGCCACCTATCTTAATCCACCTAGTACTTCTACTGTCTCAGAGGTCATCAAAAATCAAATCCATAGCTAAGAGGAGAACGAACTACTCGAAAGAGTTAACGGAAGTCCCAGAATGTCTATCAGAATTTGGTACATCATTAAAAGCATCAGATCATCCATTATTCGTCAAATTTCACATAACAAAACCATCGCCTACCATACGCAGAATGAACACCGAGCGGAATTACTAACAGGGAACATAAATCATTCAGGGAATCCTATCTTAAGTAACGGAAATTTGAGTAGGTCAAGAGGAAATGAATTACGTCATCCATAGCTTCATTCTTCACCAAAATCAACTCTTCCAAACACAAACGTTCACTTCAGAATTATCAGCCATTCAAATACATGATCTTAAACTTCTTCCAAGTCCATGCAGTCTATCGTATGATCATAGAGTAGAAAAGAAATATCAACTCGAGTCTGGTCCCTCAAGCCTTCGGCACTTCTCCTTGGAACTGTGGTGTAGTAACGTGAATCTCCGGTATGGTCACTGTGCATTCTTCCGTTCGCTAGTCTGCTTCTGCTCTCAATTCCTCTTAGTACAACTAAGACGAATAGAGAAGCAAGACTGCGTGTCTTCGACAGGTCTTCAGCAAAGTTCAGAATTCTTTATCTCAAACTGCCGTCATCACCGGATGCATGGTAGTGTTGTCTGCTACAATCTCTAGGTGCCAATCAAGTCTGTTTCCTCCAGAATAAGGGTCCTTTTACAAGATGATTTACATGCTCCTCTTTATGCATAAAACTGAAATACTTCCCGGCGGTTACTCTCAGTTTGTCATCTCCCATCTTAGAAGTTCTTGTGGTTGCTTCTTTAGTCCTTCAATCATCCACAGAGGTCGTCTGGTACGGAGTTTACAAGATAGAATCAATCATTGATACGCTGATTTGAAAGGTGGTCATGGTAGTGATATGATTAGGTTTACGATAGTCAATACTCCAAAGTTTTCTCTTTCTTCTTCACAAGCTAACAGGGTATGCAAAATGAAACACTGAGGTGAACAAAATCATATTCCATCATCTTACCCAATTTCTCAACTTCTATGGCATCATGGTCCGTCAACCAGGATTGGTTCAAATTTTCATTCTACTTCTCAACCGGAAAGGGAATCCAAGAGTGCCATCATAGGACACCAGGAAATTTGCATAATAAAACTCCCAAGGCCAAAGTTTTCTAAGAGTGGATAATAGGTGTCAGGAGACAATCAACAATCAAATGAAATCGAGATAGAAGTTTCCATAGTAGGTTAGGCTTAACAGATTTGAGCGGTTAAAAGGTTATCATAACGAAAGTGGGATGAAACATATTACTAAAGGTCATAAATCAGATATGGTTGGCGGCGTATGAGGGCCAGTCAATCCATAACTTTAAGACCTCAAAATCGAGTATGTCAAAGTAAACGGATTCGTAGGATGAGTACGGTCGCCAAGCCAAACGGATAGTTCATATATCAAGGTCAAGCACATGGTTCATCAAATAGATAAGCGAACAATTCAAAGTGTTGGATTCTTGTTTGGCTAAATAGCATAAGTAGCAGGTAGGTTGTGAGTCATCGGAAATATAAAACATCGTATAACTGTCAAAAGTGAGGCATATAGAATATCAGTAATCAGCATCATCATGCTCGGCTAAAAATTTCACATCGAGACAAAATTATCGTCATATCCATGACTAAAATCGCCAGAGTTCTCATAGGAGTAGTAATGGATTTGCAAGACAGAGTAGTATCAGATGATACATTTTCATCCAGCGCGGGTAATGAATTTATAGAATGTGTCAAACACATTAGGGTTAAATGACCTTCGGGATGGTCAGAAAAGTTTCAAATTGTTTATCAAACAGGTCGGAAGTGAAAATCAAAGTCAGGTAGTGATGGCAAAAGTTTAACAATCGGAAATCATGGTAGGGAGTTCAAATGGTCTCAAACACCAAAGGTGAAACATAGGAGGGTAGTCGCCAATGATCAATCAACCTATCCTTTATCAGAATACAAATCAAGCTAACTATTCAATGAAAACATATCGGCAACGCAAGTCTTATCGTTCAAAAGTGAGAGGAAAGCATTCTTATACTCATGGGAATAGAGATGTTTAAGACGAACTCAGATAGGGTCAGAAGATTCATAGACTATCAAAAGCATATAACAGAATGCATCAAGTAAGAGATTCTCAGAATACCCGAAAAGACATCAGAATGATTAACAAAAGAATCAGAGGTCGAAGTCGGAATCTTAGGTGGTGCAAAGCGTGAGCTTAACAAGCAGGGCATAAATCAGAGTGATGCGGAATCAATGCTACTTAAACAAAAGCCTTATAGTCTACCCATTCCTCACTTGGTCAAAACTTAAGTTCCTATAGGGAAATCCTAAAGCAATTCTTAAAGGTTATCTTATGAGCGCATACAGTGGAAACTTAGTGGTCTAACTTACACAGGTCAAGGGTAAATGTATTACGAGTCGCAGCCTGTGCTCTGATACCATAAATTGTAACACCCCAACCCGACAAGGGTAAAGATATCACAATGATGGTTTCATATCAGATAAAACAAAGCATACATCTATAGCAATACAAGAATACTCAAAGGTTACAAATGAAATACAGATACTATATAGTTACAAATGGACTTCCACTAAATACAAATTCCGAAATAATAATAATAACTTCTAATCACTTCTAAATCCAGAATAGCTATCAGTCTTCTAAGTCCAAAGGTACTCTCCACCCATTCCCAGCTTCCTACTAAAACCTGCCGCAGGAAAAGAAATGCGGCTGAGCTACGAGAGCTCAGTGAACAGATATAACGGTAACAAGCAGTAGCATAATGAATAATACATGAGTAAATGAGAATGAAAGCATGAATACATGGTAAGAATACATGGTATCATAAGGGAAAGGAAAAAGGTGCATGGTAAAGAAAGGTCAGTAATCCACTACGAGCCCATAACATAACATGAATCATAATCATAATCATAATCGTAAACATGCAGAGGGGAGACCTCTTAGTATCCTGTGAATATGAGGGGTGTCCTCAATCATGGGTATCCTGTAAATATGAGGGGTGTCCTCAATCATGGGTTGGAGTAGCTAGCTCCAAGAGTGTGAAAGACGTGTATCGCACACACCATCAGTCACCATGAATAACATAACATAACATGAACATGAACAAATCTAGGATGCATCCATACGCCCCCGGTGGCCATAATCTGCCTCTACATAAACATGAATCATAAACATAAACGTGCAGGGACGGGACAGGTCATCACTCTCCTGCCCTAGAGTCATGCCATCGGTGCATCGACTGACATGGACATGAAACCCTCATGCCTAGTGAGTGGCTCGTAGTATCAAACTGAGGGTAAAGGTCAAGTATCATGAATCATGTTTTTAGTTTACTTGCATAGGTCAATATCTTGTTTCATAAGTTCATAATCATAGGTTCATAATCATGGTTCATAAGCAAGGTTCATAAGCAAAGGTTCATAAGCAAAGGTTCATAAGCAAAGGTTCATGGTCAAGGGTTCATAATTAAAGGTTCATGAATGAAAGGTTCATAATCATAAAAGTTTCAATATCATGATGGTTCAAAAAATCGGAGTTCATGAATGAAGGGAACATAGCAATGGTATAGGGAACCCTAATACGAATCAAAATCAGAGAATGAAGGCCTCTTATCAAAGAAGCAGAATATCTGTACCTCATACGGCAACCGAAAACACAACAGAAAATATCAAAGTCGGAAGCAGACTCCATCTCCAGCGAATCTACACGAATTCATGACTGACTTATTAAAAGCTTATTTAATTCAGATTGCTTATTTTAGTCGGCTTTCCAGTTTTAGTAACTTTCCATATTTAGCAGGTTTCCATAATTAGCAGGTTTCCATTTTTAGAAAGTTCCCATAATCAGAAAGATTTAAGTGTCATGGCTTAGGTTAAGTCATTATTTAAGCATATTATGGACATAGGTAGATTTTAACAAGTTATGATAGTTCAGAGTTAAATATGACAAGTTTCCATAATTTAGGGTTTTAATTGTAAATATTCCAAAGTTAAGGGTCTTAAATGAAAATATTGCAAGTTACTGATTAAAACACATATTTTATTCAGAATCACCTTTTAGTCCTTTAATTTTCATAATTTACACTTTACACCCTTTAATTATCAAAATTACAAAATAAACCTTATAGTTACATAATTTACAATTTAACCCATATAATATCCATAATTACACAATTGACCCTCACATTTACTAAATTACAGATTATACCCTCAAATATAAGTGTGGTACGAATTCAAGCCCCTTAGTTTCACATAATTGCATTTTTAGTCCCTCCATTTAAAATAATGTAATACGAAACCCTAATTTCCCATTTAATTCCAAATCTTGCAAATTTACACATAAGACCCTCATGTTATAATTTTTACACTTTAGTACTGATCCAATTAACATTATAAAAATGGCCCACAAGTTTATTTAATTACAAAACACCCCCTTATCATTTAATCTCAAATCGTATACCATTTTAAAATACAATTCTTAACCCTAATCTTTCCCAATCATTAGGCCATCATTATTACATCATTAAAACCTTAATTGGACCAGATTTAATCAGATTACACAAACCCTAATTAGCTCGTTAGGGTTTTTCCTAAAATTTTCATTCGAAAACAATAAACCCGATTTGGACTAAATTCAATCACGACCATTTTAAGCTTCTAAAAATCAAACCACTATTTTTCCTGGTTCATACTAATTATATAGAGTCTAAGAAAAATAATATCCATGCCCAGAAAATTCGTTTTCAATATTTTAGAATTCACACACGTTTTAATACATTATATTCACAACGATTAACCTAGGCTTCTACAATTCGAAATACTATTTTTCCCAGCTTATATGATGACCAAGGAACTCATAAAAATTAATATCATAGCCCAGAAAAATCGTATAGTATGTTTTGTATAATTTACCCGTTTTACTCATCTATAATTCATTCGACCCTCTAAAGCTTGTATGATTCGAATTAAATAATTTTCACAGGTCTTATATGATGAATTAAGCATAAGAAAAATACTAGACCAATTATTGAACGTGTGGATAAATAGAAAAGGAATTAAACCTTGCGGATGAAATAACGACTAGCCAAAAATCTCACGACCAAACGAATGCACTTCAAACCTTGAAACCAATTTTCTTAGCTCCCTTAATTGATGAATGACCTCAAAAAAATGACCCACAAATTTTAGAGAGTTGGATGGATGAGTTACGAATTTGTGTGTATTTTTTTTTAGTTTCGGTTTAGTTTTAGAAGATAATTAGGAAGGTTAGCTAAATAAGGAGGTTAGGCCGAGCTATGGGGGGAAATGGGCTAAAATTTCGTCCATTATTTGACCAAAATCAAGAGGATTTAATTTGCATTAATTTTCCAAATTAAAGTGTAGTTATTTAGGTTTAAATGCATTTTAATTACAATTATTTTAAATAAAGTTGCATTTTGGTTTTTGTACAAAGTAATTAGGTGAATTAATAATCTTTGGGCATGTAGGAATTATTTTATTTCATGTATAGCTTATTACCAAAATTTCGGATCAATTTGGTACTTTAAATAACTTTTAATCAACCTTTAAACTTGTAGGGGCAAATTGGTCATTTTACATGTTTTAGATTTTTAGGGTTTTACATAATAAGATCGTAAAGCTCAACTGGGATCAACACCTTGTCTAATGCAATGTGGAGTATTTCTTATTACCTATTGTGGGTTGGTTAGTCTCACGTCTATTAATTAGCCTAAGTGAGTGACGCCTATCTAAATGTCAATAACCCACCAAATAAATAATTCATGCAATAAATACCATTCGTAATTAATAACCTAAGACATAAGCATTAATTAGAAACTGTTAATACAAATAATCGCGTAAAAATGTTATTTCTATTGTACGATCTTTTTACGTTTTACTAATGACAAATATAAAAACGTATTAAGTAAAGTTTGAAATAAACAAGTTTTAAATATAGAGTTTTAACTCTTCGTATATCACTAATGGTATGAATAATGAATATCGAAAAACTTGGGTAATGATCAAGGAACACATTGTCACACAATTTGCACTTACAAGTATATTTCATAAAAATACATTACTTGCTTTCTAAACTAGCTAATAAACTCTAGCTATAATGTCTACTTACACATTTGTTAAACACATTTTATTTTTGAAAGTAAACTATACCTTTTCATTTAACAAAATCAAAATGAAAATTAATCGCATCATTCTAGAACAATATCATTCTAAATCCATGAGTTTACCTTAGTTAGATTTTGGAAAGATTTAACGAAAAACTATTGTTAAAATCTGGTTTGTCAGACCGATGGGTCCCTCCGTATCTGTGGGCTGCTGGTCACATTTTGGCTATACATAGAAGCCATTTGTGCACCATTTTTCTGACGTCTTGCAATCACATTTTATACATACTTTCATACATTTGTACACTTATTGTAGGTTTCTGATGTCACCCGCATGGCCAATAAAACATGCATAGCGGAATAAAACAGATAAGATTGCCATGCAACCAGAAAACCCTTACCAGCAAGATCTTAACCTAATCATGGATATAACCTAACCCTAACCATGTATTAAGTGTGTTTATAGAAGGCTAATAGTTGATGCAAATAATGTTCTAAAAACGTTATTTATATCTTTCGATTACTTCACGTTTTGAGGATGACAAAATGTGAAATCATGTTACGTTAAAATTAACGTAAACAAGTTTTTAATCGGAAGATCCCATTTCTACGCAAATCACTCTAGAACAAATTTACAACTTGACAAATGATCAAAGAAGTGAATTTGTGTTTTGAGACTTCACATTTTAATGGGACAAAACATTTTTTCAAAAATAACACATGACAAATTATTTTTGAAATATTAAGAAATGTTTTAATGGAAAAATAAGTTTGAAAATCACAACAGCTATTTTTCCCCCCAAAATCAGCTCCAACCTTCCCCAAATAAGTTTTCACCAGAAAAGACAAAATTTGGAGCGTCCTAGTCTAGGATGGCTCCACGGTTCCACTAAATTTAGTGGAGCCATGGCATGTTTAGTGGAGCCGTCCATACTATTTTTTCTGTAACGTTCAGATTTTCTTTGCCTATAAATACCAACCCCTTTCACAGATTTTAGGCATCCTTACACACACAAAACTTTCTGAGTTGAATACTCTCTTCACACTTTCTTTCTTAGATCATTTAGGTTAGTTTTTCTTTGTTCAATAGTGATCCAATCATCCTAAAAGTGATCCTCTTCATTCCTCTTCACTATCAAGAGAAGAACACAAGTATCCAAGTTGATACAAGGTGTTATCATTCCTCTTCATTTTCAAGAGAAGAACACAAGTATCCAAGCTGATACAAGGTGTTATCATTTCTATTCATTAGCAAGAGAAGAACTCAAAGTATTCAAGAAGATACAAGAGTTGTAGTTGTTAGGTTTTTGTAACACTTGTTACATCCTTGTTGTATCATAGCATACATCAAGATTATCTTTCTTTTGTGAGAGTATGAGTGAAGATCATTGTGATCTTAAGAGATAGTGAAGATCTCTTAAAGCCATTGGGCTTGTAACACCCCGACCCGACAAGGGTAAAGATATCACAAATATATGGCTTCATATCAGATAAACATAGTATCCATGCATAAAATAGCGGAAGTCAAATACATAATCCCACAATAAGTCAACATGACTTATATCCAAAATGAAAGGAAATAAAAGAAGTACATAAGTTCAATGCCCAAACAATGGCAACATAAAGTCTAATGAAATCAAATGGTAGATAAGCTATAAAGAAGAAGCTCCACTCAAGTGCACTCAACCCCAAAGCCATGCCCAACTCCTAGCT
This sequence comes from Artemisia tridentata subsp. tridentata, assembly GCA_021014915.2. NCBI lineage: Eukaryota > Viridiplantae > Streptophyta > Magnoliopsida > Asterales > Asteraceae > Artemisia > Artemisia tridentata. The sequence continues at coordinate 72,212,265 of CP139504.1, forward strand.
TAATTACCTGCCGCGGGAAAAGAAACGCGGCTGAGCTACTAGAGCTCAGTGAACAGATATAACGATAACAAGCAGTAGAATAGAGAATAATAATAACAGTATGAATAGATCAGAGTTAAGCATTAATATGAAATAGCAGTAATGAAGGGTAAAGAGTAAAGGTGTAGGAAACAGTAATCCTCTACGAGCCCAGTATCAGTAATCAGTACAGTAATCAGTGTAATCATGTAACCATATAATCATATAGAGGGGAGACCTCTCAGTAAACCAGTAATCATGAGGGGAGTCCTCAAACAGTAAGTGGAGTGATCAGCTCCCAGTATGTGAAAGACGTGTATCGCACACACCATCAGTCACCAGTAATACAGTAATCAGTAACAGTAACAGTAACAGTAACAGTAACAGTAACAGTTCTAGGATGCATCCATACGCCCCTGGTGGCCATAAACCTCCCAACACCAAATAAATACATAAAAGGGACGGAACAGGTCATCACTCTCCTGCCCTAGAGTCATGCCATCGGTGCATCAATGACATGGTCATGAAACCCTCATGACTAGTTATGGCTCGTAGTATCAAACTGTGGGTCAGTGGTCAAGTATCAGTATTCATGATTCAGTTTAGTTTCATAGGTCAATATCCAGTTCAGTATAACAGACAGTTCATATCAGATGGTTCATTGACAAAGGTTCAATATCAGTAGGTTCAATATAAGAAAGGTTCAGTATCAGTAGGTCAATGTCAAAGGTTCATAGAAACAAGGATCATGGCAGTGAATCAGAAATCAACATGAGACGAAGGCACCTTACTAAAGAAGGGCAGAATATCTGTACCTTATTGCTGACAAAGAAAACACACTGAGATAAGATGATCAAGACCACAGAACTACTCCCTCTTCACACCTAGAGGAGTAAAGACATGATTACTAAAGATCCCATTTCCATATTAAGTAACTTTCTATTTTTAGCAGGTTTCCATTTTTAGAAAGTTTCCTTATTTAGCAAGTTTCCAAAATTAGTAGATTTCTATAATGAGTAAGGTTTAAGTATTATGATTTAGTTAAGTCTTTAGTTTAGTCTCATTATGGAATTAGGGTTGGTTTTAGCAAGTTATAAAAGTTTAGGGTTAAACATGACAAGTTTACATAGTTTAGGGTTTTAATTGTAAATATATCAAATTAAAGGTCTAGAATGAAAATATCATGATTTACTTATTTAAAAACTCCATTTATTCAGAATTACATCTATAGCCCCTTGAGTTCCATATTTTACACTTTAAACCCTTTATTTATAAAAGTTACAAAGCAAACCCTAAAGGTTACATAATTTACCATTTTATTCAAATATTAATTCTAATTACACCAATAGCCCTTATATTAATTTATTTTCAGAACATACCCTTAAATGTCATGCATAGTACGATTTACTCCTTTAGTTTCTCATAATTACACATTTAGTCCCTATAATTTATAAAACATATATATTAATTTGTAAATTCCAAATAATTACCTATTGGCCCCTATAATTATCCAAACTTACTCCAAAACATCTTAACATTATAATTTACTCAAAATGACCTCAAGTTTCCAGTATTTACATTTTTAGTCCCTTGTTTTAATTAAATTGCAAATCGAATCATTAAATATATATAATCACCCATTTAACCTTTTAAATACAAAATTTACATATAGACCCCTCAAGTTATATTTTTCTCATATTGTGACAGTCCTAAATATCATTTTAAAAATAGTCCATGAGTTTCAAAAATTACAAAACACCCCCTTGACAATTATATTCTAAATCGGTAAAACAATTATATTACTAAATCAAACCCTAATTATAATCAATCAACATGCAATCATTACCATATCATTTTAATATCATAAAAATTCAGATTCAATCACATAAACATTAATTCAATTGTTTTAGGGTTTAGTTCATATTATTCCTTTTTATTTAATTTAGCCGATTAGACATAATTTCACAAATAATATTTTTAGACCTCCACAATTCAAATGAACATTTTTCTAGTGTTATATGATGATTATAGAAGCCATGAAAAATACTAACATGATCCAGAAAATTCGCATGCATGATTTAGAGAATTAATTCGATTCTAGGGTTTCACTTTCAATAATTAGCATGCGATCAATATACAATGCATGGATGTGTTTTAGCATTTTTCTCATGTTATATAGGATTAGAACAAGCTCAGAAAAATACCCAATAATTTATTGAACGAGTGGATAGGGCGATTTGATTTTGGACTTATCGGATCAACAACTCGACACCAAAGAATTCACCACGATCACCACAGCCACTCCACGACCTTGTAATTATTTTTCACAGACCATACATGATGTGAGGGACGTGAGAAAAATAGAGAATGAATTTCACAATGATCGAATCAATAAAAATGGAATTCTTACCTATCGAATGGAAAAGAAGAAGAATTTTCGATATCTTGCAAACCCGACCTCTAAAATTCGTGAAGCTATTTTTCTAGGCTTCTTGAGAACCTTGAGAACACAAGAAAATTGGTGCCTTATTTCCAGAAATTCGGATGGATGCTTGGGGAATTATTTGGTGAATTTTGGTTTGATCGGTTTTGGAGAAATAGGAGAAAATTATGTGTGTGATAAAAATATTGTGAGTGGCCGATTTTTAGAGGGATAATAGACCCTAATTTTCAGTAATTGGTCAAGGGAAAATAATTAGCAATCAATAAAATTTAATGTCCTTTAATTTCCTATTAATTTCCTTTTATAGAATTTCATATCTTTTGAATTTAAATTAGATTAGGCGCCCAAGGGCACTTTGGTAATTTCCATGGCTTGTATAAAAGTTAAATGAAGTTGTTAAAATTATTTGGGATCATAGCTTGCTCATTACTAGAAGTTTGGAATTTATTTTATGCTTTACATATGTTTTATTTAGGTTTTAAATTCCCAGGGGCAATTTGGTCATTTTACATGTTACAGAATTTCAGGTATTACAACTTCTTCCCCACTAACAGAAAAATTTCGTCCTCGAAATTTGCAAGGACATGAGAAAGGAAACATAACAGAAACGAAACTGAACATACCAGATCAAAACATGAAATGAGGATAACTCGATCGTATTGACTCTTCGGTCTCCCAGGTTGCCTCGCGCGCTGGGTGATTCCGCCAAAGAATCTTTACAAAAGGAATGACTTTGTTTCTCATAACGCGTTCTTGACGCTCTAGAACCGCCTCCGGTTCTTCAGATAAGGTCATATCGGGACGGATTTGATCAAACGGATAAGAAGCCACATGCAGAGGGTGATAGTTGTATCCCCTCAAAAGAGATACATGAAATACATTATGAACATGAGCCAACTGAGGTGGTAAAGCTAGACGATACGATACTTCTCCGATACGCTCCAGAATTTCAAAAGGTCCAATAAACCGAGGGCTGAGCTTGCCCTTAATACCAAAACGTTTGACGCCTCGAAACGGAGATACTTTAAGAAATACTCGGTCGCTGACCTTAAACTCTAGATCCCGACGGTGCTTATCCGCATAACTCTTTTGACGTGCCCGTGCCTCTTTCAATTTTTCTTTAGCCGTAGCAACCTTTTCATTTGTGACCTCAATCATCTCAGGACCTTCAAGAAGACGTTCCCCTACTTCATCCCAACATACCGGTGCTCTGCACTTTCGACCATATAACATCTCAAAAGGTGCCATATCAATGCTCGCGTGCCAACTATTATTATAAGCGAACTCTACCAAACACAGGTAATCGTCCCAACTACCCGTCCATTCCAACGCACACGCCCGTAACATATCCTCTAATGTCTGGATGGTCCTCTCCGACTGACCATCAGTTTGGGGATGAAAAGCGGTACTGAACTTAAGACGAACACCCCAAACTTTATGCAATCCCTTCCAGAAGCGCGAAGTAAAACGAGGATCACGATCAGAAACAATAGAAGAAGGAGTGCCATGCAATCTAACTATCTCCTGCGTGAAAATCTCTGACAACCTACTAACACTGTAGCTCATACGGATGGGTAAGAAATGAGCGGATTTAGTTAGCCGATCAACGACCACCCAAATCGCGTCATGTTTCCTACGAGTCAACGGTAAACCACAAACAAAATCCATGGATATTTCATCCCACTTCCAAACTGGAATCTCCAAAGGCTGCAATAACCCACTAGCTCTCTGGTGTTCAATCTTGACCTGCTGACAGGTCATACATCTAGCTACAAACGATGCCACATCCTGCTTCATGCCGTTCCACCAGAAGTGTTGCTTCAGATCCCGATACATCTTGGTAGAACCAGGATGGATAGAGAAAGGAGAACTATGAGCCTCAGCCAACAAGGCCTCACGTAGATCAGAATCATCAGGAACACATAATCGATCTCCATACCATACCACACCACTATCATCAACCCGAAACTCAGACTGCTTACCTTCCTCGACATTCTGCACAATAGCCCAGAGTTCACCATCGTCCTTCTGAGCTTCCTTAATCCGCAGCATCAAGTTTGATTCCACCTTCAGACTTGCCCAAAAACCACTAACGCCTTTTTCACATAGCTCAATCTCTAACCGCTCTAAATCCTGAAGAATACGAGGCTCGATATTCATACTAGCAATCATACCCGATTTCCTGCTGAGTGCATCGGCAACAACATTCGCCTTGCCGGGATGATACTGGATATTAGTGTCGTAATCTTTCAGAAGCTCCAACCATCTCCTCTGCCTCATGTTGAGCTCTTTCTGAGTAAATATGTATTTGAGACTCTTATGATCCGTGAAGATATCACATGATTCACCGTATAAGTAATGTCTCCATATTTTTAACGCAAATACCACAGCTGCCAACTCTAGATCGTGGGTCGGATAATTTTCTTCATAGGGTTTTAACTGCCTTGAATCATAGGCAATTACTTTCCCGTTTTGCATGAGAACACAACCTAAACCCTTCTTGGAAGCGTCACTATAAATCTGAAATCCTCCCGAACCCGACGGTAAGGTCAAAATAGGTGCAGAAACTAGTCGTCGTTTCAACTCCTCAAAGCTCTGCTCACGCTCATCCGTCCACACAAACTTTTCACCCTTTCTCATCAACTGAGTCAACGGTAAAGCCAACTTAGAAAAACCCTCGACAAAACGTCGATAGTAGCCAGCTAACCCCAGAAAACTCCTGACTTCGGTTACCGTGGTAGGTCTTGGCCATTTTGTGATAGCCTCAACCTTAGCTGGATCCATGGTAATCCCATCTGCAGACACGATGTGACCAAGGAAAGCAACTCGGTCCAACCAGAATTCACACTTGGAAAATTTAGCGTATAATTTCTGCTGCCTCAGAATACCCAAAACAGTACGCAAATGCTGCTCGTGCTCTTCCGCTGACTTAGAATATACCAGAATATCATCAATGAAAACGATGACGAATTTATCAAGAAATTCATGGAAGACCCGGTTCATTAAGTCCATAAATACTGCAGGAGCATTTGTTAACCCAAAAGGCATAACCAAGAACTCATAATGTCCATACCGGGTACGGAAAGCAGTCTTAGAAATGTCCTGCTCTTTAACCCGCAACTGGTGATAACCAGATCGCAAGTCAATCTTGGAGAATACTTTAGCTCCCTGTAACTGATCGAACAAGTCATCAATGCGAGGTAGCGGATAACGGTTTCGAATAGTGATGCGGTTTAGCTCCCGGTAATCAATACACAACCGCATAGACCCATCTTTCTTCTTTACAAAAAGTACAGGAGCACCCCATGGTGACACACTCGGGCGAATAAATCCACAGTCCAATAACTCTTCAAGCTGTTCCTTTAACTCTTTAAGTTCCACCGGTGCCATCCGGTACGGAGCCTTAGAGATAGGCTCAGCGCCGGGAATCAGATCGATAGCAAATTCAACCTCTCTGGCCGGAGCAAGGCCAGGAAGTTTTTCAGGGAAAACATCAGAAAATTCCCGAACAACATGAACAGTATTAATATCAGGACCCTCGACAGATGAATCCTTAACAGAGGCCAAATAACCTTGGCAACCATGAGATATTAGAGTCCTTGCTTTCATAGCAGAGATAATTTTCACAGATTTCAAAGAGCGTGTTTCATGAAAGACAAATTCAGGCTGAGTTAGATCACCAAAGATTACTTTGCGAGCATGACAGTCAATGGTGGCTCTATGAAAAGATAACCAATCCATGCCCAGGATAACGTCAAAATCAGTCATGTCCAGAGGAAGTAAGTTTGCCGAACGGATTCGGTCATCGAAACGTATAGGACAGTTTACATATTCATGATCAATAAGAGTACTGAGTTTCATGGGAGTGGAGAGGGATACTTGATTATTTAGTGGTGTTGGTGATATATTAAGTTTCTTAACCAATTTCATAGATATGATGGAATGTGTAGCTCCAGTATCAAAAAGTGTGAAAATAGCATGATCACCAATATATAAAACGCCCGTAATCGTACCTGAAGACTGTGCCGCCTGATCACGCGTCATAGAATATACACGGCCAGTGTTAGGTGGTGGAGGGGGTGGTTTCAAATAGTTCCCGGCTGCCTCCGGGTGTTTAGGGCAGTCTTTCACTCTATGCTCCGTAGACCCGCATCTAAAACATGCCCCAGTAGCCACACGACAAGCCCCAGCATGACGTTTCCCACAAGTAGTGCAAATAGGAAAAGAATAAGAACCCCCAGCCGCACCTCCTTGAGAACTAGAACCTGAAGCCCTGCCCTGCTGATTACCCCTACCAGTCTGGTCTCTCCACTGTTTCTGACCGTTGTTGCGTCCTGAGCGATCATCTCCCTGCCTAGTAGTGGACCTGGAATCCTGCCCTCTAGTATCCGACCTCCTCTGATCATGATTCCTGCCAGCCTGACCCTGATGGTCGTATCGTCGATCCCCCTGTCCACGAGAATCATAACTCCTGTCATTCCGACCCTTAAAATCCCTGCTCTGACCCTGAGTCTGAATCCTATCCCCATCTCTGTTCCTCTTATACCCAGATCCCTGATGAAATATCTCAATATTGCGAGCTGCGTCGCAACATTCTGCCGGGTCTCGAAACTCATCATTAAGTATGCGGTCTAGTACCCACCTAATACAATAGCAAAATAAAATGTATTATTTTTTTATTGGTACCAACCATCAACTTAAATAGGTTACTAACCTCTTGAGTCCCCATTTGAATTGTCTAGCCTGCTGCTTAGAATCCCCAGCAAGCGGACCCACAAAACTCACTAATCTCTGAAACCGCTCCAGATACTGCCCAGCATTTTCAGAATCAAGCTGAGAGATGGTGTTGTACTCCCTAATGAACCTCTGCTGTTCGGAAGCCGGGAAGTACCGATTATAGAATGTGGTACGAAAATCAACCCATGAACAACCCAGAACATATGCATCACCACCCTTTGCTTCTTTGTGCGCTTTCCACCAATTGAGCGCGTCACCCTCTAACTTGAACACAGCCAGACGAGTCTTGAACCCGTCCTCACAACCTAACACCTCGAACAGTTTCTCCATGTGGGTGATCCAGTCTTCTGCTGCATGAGGAGTAGCAGCAGAAGAGAAGGACAACGGCTTGAGCTTATTAAAACTTTCCAGCCACCCATTAATGGTAGTGGGTCGGCCCCCACCACCAGAAGAACTGCCAGCACCCCCAGATGGACCAGCTCCACCACTGATAAGCCGGTTGACCACCGCCTCAGTGTTAAGGCCCGGTAGCAGACGGGCTACAGCATTAGCTATCATTTCCTCCAGATTGGGGGTTTCAGCATCTCCTCCACTGTTATACTCCTGGTGACGAGTGTTAACCATCTATAGAATTACGAAGACGATTAGTAAGGTGAAGCAAATATGACAGAGCAGAATACGGAAAAGAGTACGCGAAAGGAAAAACCTAATGTCTACCCAATCCTCACAGGTCAAAGGCCTAAGCCAACGGGTTTCGGAAACCTGTCTCTCTGATACCATAAATTGTAACACCCCGACCCGACAAGGGTAAAGATATCACAAATATATGGTTTCATATCAGATAAACATAGTATCCATGCATAAAATAGCGGAAGTCAAATACATAATCCCACAATAAGTCAACATGACTTATATCCAAAATGAAAGGAAATAAAAGAAGTACATAAGTTCAATGCCCAAACAATGGCAACATAAAGTCTAATGAAATCAAATGGTAGATAAGCTATAAAGAAGAAGCTCCACTCAAGTGCACTCAACCCCAAAGCCATGCCCAACTCCTAGCTTAATTACCTGCCGCGGAAAAGAAACGCGGCTGAGCTACTAGAGCTCAGTGAACAGATATAACGATAACAAGCAGTAGAATAGAGAATAATAATAACAGTATGAATAGATCAGAGTTAAGCATTAATATGAAATAGCAGTAATGAAGGGTAAAGAGTAAAGGTGTAGGAAACAGTAATCCTCTACGAGCCCAGTATCAGTAATCAGTACAGTAATCAGTGTAATCATGTAACCATATAATCATATAGAGGGGAGACCTCTCAGTAAACCAGTAATCATGAGGGGAGTCCTCAAACAGTAAGTGGAGTGATCAGCTCCCAGTATGTGAAAGACGTGTATCGCACACACCATCAGTCACCAGTAATACAGTAATCAGTAACAGTAACAGTAACAGTAACAGTAACAGTTCTAGGATGCATCCATACGCCCCTGGTGGCCATAAACCTCCCAACACCAAATAAATACATAAAAGGGACGGAACAGGTCATCACTCTCCTGCCCTAGAGTCATGCCATCGGTGCATCAATGACATGGTCATGAAACCCTCATGACTAGTTATGGCTCGTAGTATCAAACTGTGGGTCAGTGGTCAAGTATCAGTATTCATGATTCAGTTTAGTTTCATAGGTCAATATCCAGTTCAGTATAACAGACAGTTCATATCAGATGGTTCATTGACAAAGGTTCAATATCAGTAGGTTCAATATAAGAAAGGTTCAGTATCAGTAGGTCAATGTCAAAGGTTCATAGAAACAAGGATCATGGCAGTGAATCAGAAATCAACATGAGACGAAGGCACCTTACTAAAGAAGGGCAGAATATCTGTACCTTATTGCTGACAAAGAAAACACACTGAGATAAGATGATCAAGACCACAGAACTACTCCCTCTTCACACCTAGAGGAGTAAAGACATGATTACTAAAGATCCCATTTCCATATTAAGTAACTTTCTATTTTTAGCAGGTTTCCATTTTTAGAAAGTTTCCTTATTTAGCAAGTTTCCAAAATTAGTAGATTTCTATAATGAGTAAGGTTTAAGTATTATGATTTAGTTAAGTCTTTAGTTTAGTCTCATTATGGAGTTAGGGTTGGTTTTAGCAAGTTATAAAAGTTTAGGGTTAAACATGACAAGTTTACATAGTTTAGGGTTTTAATTGTAAATATATCAAATTAAAGGTCTAGAATGAAAATATCATGATTTACTTATTTAAAAACTCCATTTATTCAGAATTACATCTATAGCCCCTTGAGTTCCATATTTTACACTTTAAACCCTTTATTTATAAAAGTTACAAAGCAAACCCTAAAGGTTACATAATTTACCATTTTATTCAAATATTAATTCTAATTACACCAATAGCCCTTATATTAATTTATTTTCAGAACATACCCTTAAATGTCATGCATAGTACGATTTACTCCTTTAGTTTCTCATAATTACACATTTAGTCCCTATAATTTATAAAACATATATATTAATTTGTAAATTCCAAATAATTACCTATTGGCCCCTATAATTATCCAAACTTACTCCAAAACATCTTAACATTATAATTTACTCAAAATGACCTCAAGTTTCCAGTATTTACATTTTTAGTCCCTTGTTTTAATTAAATTGCAAATCGAATCATTAAATATATATAATCACCCATTTAACCTTTTAAATACAAAATTTACATATAGACCCCTCAAGTTATATTTTTCTCATATTGTGACAGTCCTAAATATCATTTTAAAAATAGTCCATGAGTTTCAAAAATTACAAAACACCCCCTTGACAATTATATTCTAAATCGGTAAAACAATTATATTACTAAATCAAACCCTAATTATAATCAATCAACATGCAATCATTACCATATCATTTTAATATCATAAAAATTCAGATTCAATCACATAAACATTAATTCAATTGTTTTAGGGTTTAGTTCATATTATTCCTTTTTATTTAATTTAGCCGATTAGACATAATTTCACAAATAATATTTTTAGACCTCCACAATTCAAATGAACATTTTTCTAGTATTATATGATGATTATAGAAGCCATGAAAAATACTAACATGATCCAGAAAATTCGCATGCATGATTTAGAGAATTAATTCGATTCTAGGGTTTCACTTTCAATAATTAGCATGCGATCAATATACAATGCATGGATGTGTTTTAGCATTTTTCTCATGTTATATAGGATTAGAACAAGCTCAGAAAAATACCCAATAATTTATTGAACGAGTGGATAGGGCGATTTGATTTTGGACTTATCGGATCAACAACTCGACACCAAAGAATTCACCACGATCACCACAGCCACTCCACGACCTTGTAATTATTTTTCACAGACCATACATGATGTGAGGGACGTGAGAAAAATAGAGAATGAATTTCACAATGATCGAATCAATAAAAATGGAATTCTTACCTATCGAATGGAAAAGAAGAAGAATTTTCGATATCTTGCAAACCCGACCTCTAAAATTCGTGAAGCTATTTTTCTAGGCTTCTTGAGAACCTTGAGAACACAAGAAAATTGGTGCCTTATTTCCAGAAATTCGGATGGATGCTTGGGGAATTATTTGGTGAATTTTGGTTTGATCGGTTTTGGAGAAATAGGAGAAAATTATGTGTGTGATAAAAATATTGTGAGTGGCCGATTTTTAGAGGGATAATAGACCCTAATTTTCAGTAATTGGTCAAGGGAAAATAATTAGCAATCAATAAAATTTAATGTCCTTTAATTTCCTATTAATTTCCTTTTATAGAATTTCATATCTTTTGAATTTAAATTAGATTAGGCGCCCAAGGGCACTTTGGTAATTTCCATGGCTTGTATAAAAGTTAAATGAAGTTGTTAAAATTATTTGGGATCATAGCTTGCTCATTACTAGAAGTTTGGAATTTATTTTATGCTTTACATATGTTTTATTTAGGTTTTAAATTCCCAGGGGCAATTTGGTCATTTTACATGTTACAGAATTTCAGGTATTACAGGGCTTGTGTGTGAGTGATCAAAGGATCTAGAGTAGTTAGATTAAGTAGAGTTAAGTGAGAGTTGATCTTTGTGATCGTGTTGAGATCGTGGTGATCTCTTGTAGCCATTGGGCTTGTGTGATTGGTCATGTGGACCTTGGTAGATTGGTGCTAGCTAAGATTAGCACTCGACATTTAGCTTAGTGTCGGTAATAGGATAAGCGACGTGTACGGTTTTCTCCGCTTGAAGGGGGTTGTTGACATAGTGCTTGAAACTCTCCAGTGTGGTACTCGGGGAGTGGAGTAGGGCGAAGAAGAGTTCGTAGCCGAACCACTATAAATCCTTTGTCTTGGTTTGATCTTTCCAACTCTACTCTTTACTTTCATTATTTAGCATTAGTTAGTTTAGTGTGTAGTTCATATTGGTGTTGATTGATTACACATAGAGTTCGAATCAAAGTTTCCAATAGCCAACTTTTAAAACAAGATTTTTAAAAGAACTTAAAACCGGTAAACTATTCAACCCCCCTTCTAGTTTCCCACACTAATAAACATCTCGATTAGAAAAAACAATTAAGACCATGTATTACAATTGAATTAACTCTGCCGCAAATTACTTAGAACAAATATTAGAGTGCAGAAGCCTAATCCCTCAATTATACTATGAAAAGAAAAATATTAACATCAACATATGGTTACTTATCTTTTAAAATACAAAAATGCAAGAACTAATATGGTTACCACTAAATTAACATATGATTAATTACTATTACAAATTGACTCTGTCACAACGTACCATATACCAAAAATAATTTAAATTTAAATTAGGTCTGCCTCAACGCGTGGCAGCCTAATTCCTCGTTGAATACCCATTTCTTCGTAATGCATTTTCAATCTTGAGCATAAGACAATATTAATCTGATGTAACAATTGTAGAGCATTTATTGGATCATTATAGCTCTAGACTTGTTAGGTCTAATCTAGGATAAATAATAACAAATGCGGAATATTCAACAAAGAATCAATTGTTATTATCAACAAGGTTTTACAATCTCCTATACACTTCAATTCTACTTGATCATGGTAGAACGTGTTACATACCTTGTAACAGCGATCAAGACTTGACCTTGAAGCATAAAACAAACACTAAACCTAGGCGTTTTCACAAGAACGTACGCCTAGATACACACACCCCTTTAGTCGACTACATCTTGTTTAGACTTAATAAACTCAACGCCCCTATGTCTCTTTATGTACTAGAGACATCTAGAGTTTACAAAGGAAAACATTCCTAATACAATAAGGAAAGCATTTTAAGCATGTCTTCTAAGAATCTTTAAAAGCTCCATCTTTTTGTAGTTTCCCTTCTTGTCACTTTAAGTCCTTCATGTTTCATTCTTCATGTTTTGTATCTTCAAATCTTTTTTACCCAATAATCTTCCCCTATTTGATGATTATAAAACATACACATGCTTGTACGAACTTCCTTAGACGTAGTAAAGAAGTTGAGATAATTAAATCTCACCATGTATGAAACAATCTTGTCTTCCCCTTAATCCATGCCAGATCACCACAATATCTATATCTTCCCCTTTTTGTTATAATCAAATAGGGAACATATGCAAATATGATCTTGACCACCACAAACAAATATCACAAACTCCTAATCCAAGTCTTCAAATGTTTCAAATTGCCCTCCATGACGCATATATAAGAAAAATGAATCCAAAACAGTAGAAACTCCAACTACAATAGTAATAATGATCAACAGCAGTAAGAATCAAAAACTTCCCCTCGAGTGGTGCATGAACATCAAAGGATTAAACACATCATAAGAATAAGCTTCCCCTGAAACCAATGTGTTAATCATCTTCATGATTCTTCAAATCTGTAAGCTCCTCGTAATGATCACTAATGAAGAAAACTTGATATACCAAAATTGAAACCAAAATAAAATATCCCAAACTCGTTACTTAAGCTTGCACTATTATTAATTGAAAACGGTATAGAGAGTTATGGTGTATCAAATCTCTAAACCTCTTGAATTCATCCACATCGACTTCATCGTGTGACACTGAGTACTAAAATGTATCACCTTTAAGTGATAGTTAACTAGGTCTTCGTCCATCCACCCCTTGATCTATGAAAACTAGATAAACCAAGTTCCAATCATAAACCATATATAAACAAGCAAGTCACCAATCAATAGCTAGAAATATTGATGATGAACTAAGTAAACGCCTTCGTGAAACTTCACTTCAATCTCAAATAAGAGATAAACAATTTTTCTTCGTAACCAATTCTTTAATAAAATCCAAAAATACGAGCCTTTGAACTTTTAAGAATATCATTAGAAAGTTAAACAAATTATGTTTAAACCCTTTCTAATCCAACCTGTGTGTGTTAACCAAATTTGTGTGTGTTATTAGTCCAAATCTGCCATAACTTGCCAAGTACCAAACCAAGTTCTGTCCGAAATCTGATAACACTAGCAGCACTAATAAATATATCGGACATCTCTCGGAACAGAAAATTTTAACGAATCAACGCCAAACATCAAAACTGTATTCCAAGTCTGCTTCCATGTTTGTTACTACTCACGTATATGTATTCCCAAGCAGCATTAACTTTTAATAGAATTGCCTTTAACCAATAACATAAACCGAAAAGTACTAGCAACATTAAATATCAACGAGCAGCTTTAATGCAATGAGCAGCACTAAGTAGCTAACTAGCAACATTAACGAATCAAAGCTAGCAGCATTAACTTGTGATAAAACTGCCCAACAGCATCAACCAAATACTAACAGCTTTAACTAGATGCGCAGCAGCATTAACTGATTGGTAGCGGCAGTAACGCACAAACAAGCAACATTAATCACCATCAGTACTAATCGATCAACCCACTCCTCCACATCTAGAATCCAATTATCCAAAAACCTCTATCATACCTCTGAAGAACAAACTCCTAACATTAACTCACACAAACCATCTTCTTATCGTAGTAATTAACACTAGGTAAAGAGAACAAAAGAAATTAATACCCTTAGAAACCCTAACCAACCGTATACCAAAGGCTCACTTGAAGAACCTAGGGTTTCACGATTATTTGGTGAGTTTATGGAATGGCCTTTACTTCAAATCTTCTACATGATACATCAACTAAACAAAAATCAACTAAGCAAAAAGTATCAGTAGGCCAAGTGGTATGTTGAGATACGATTGTCAAAACAGTAAACCCTAATGTTGAAAGTTAGGATTTTAGATCCATACGAATCCATAATTTAACCAGCATTCACAAGCATTTGATCAACCAGAAGTATATAGAATCGACTATAAGAGTATAAGGAAAGCCTGGTGCCAAATAAAAACAAAAACGATAATCAGAAACCTTAAAAATCGATCATACCAAAACTGTTCTGCAACAGACTTCGACAACGTATATCTTTCAATAAAAAGCTCAGATTGAAGATCCCTCCAGTGAGAATGTTCCTTGATATATGAAGAACCTTCGGTAAAAATTTCGTTAAGACCCAACGGTTAACGAATAAGATATCACCTTTTAAAAATAGCACTACAGAAAGTTATGAAAATTAAACCAAAGTCGATTTTGTTCTTCTTTCTTCGACAAATAAATCCTTGTAGATCCTAGATCAAGAGCTCCCTGATCTCTGATACCACATGTTGGATCGTTATAGCTCTAGACTTGTTAGGTCTAATCTAGGATAAATAATAACAAAGGCGGAATATTCAACAAAGAATCAATTGTTATTATCAACAAGGTTTTCACTAGTACAGATATGGGATTTCGTCACACATGTGGTATTTTGAATGGCCACACAGTAACTTTTTTATGTGACTAAATGTACTAGAATAAAAGAAACAGCCACAGTTGATCCGACTTGTGTGACCATTTCGGAATTACATCTGAGGCTACAGGCACACATTTGAATATTTTCGTGACTAGAGATATCAGGTAAAACTTGTTTTGATTATTTAGTCACTTATAATTTGGGACGTGT
This sequence comes from Artemisia tridentata subsp. tridentata, assembly GCA_021014915.2. NCBI lineage: Eukaryota > Viridiplantae > Streptophyta > Magnoliopsida > Asterales > Asteraceae > Artemisia > Artemisia tridentata. The sequence continues at coordinate 72,227,518 of CP139504.1, forward strand.
GACAGATACAAATAAGTTTGAAACATTAGTCACGCTATATGTATACATATGTGACAAATATATGTCACACAATTGAACAGTGTGACCAAAATCCATATATGGTCACATGAAGTAATTGTGTATGTGGCTAAATCATATACTCAAGTTTGTCACACATTATTTAAAAGTGACTGCTAGTTTTTGTTGAAAATTTAGCCACATATGAATTTGAAATGTGTGACAACTGAAAAGTAAGTTTGAAGCATTAGTCACGATATGCATTTAAAAGTGACAAATATATGTCACACACTTGAACAGTGAAACCAAATGTCATATATGGTCACACTAAACCATAGGCATACATGATTAAGTGTAACCAAAATTCAATACATATAGTCACGTAAGTTAATATGTGTGTCTAAAGTTTAGTGTGTGTTTGCCTGCTAAATCCTAATGTGTATGATCACATTTAATTGTACCACAATCATGTGACTATAGGCTATACAATAGTCACACCATATCACAAATGTGTATCTAAATTATGTTTATGGCTACATTATAAGGGTATTATATGTGACCAATACATTCAAAATAGTAACACTGTGAAATATTCATATGACTATTATTTATAGCAAAATGTGAACTCGGTTATCATTAACCTTGATATTAGTCACATTGAGTGTTTGTGTGACTAAATTCAAGATGTTACATATGGTCACATGAAGTATTTATTTAGGTATCTAAATCATAGAGTCATATTTTCTCACACATTATTTAAGTGTAGTCACAATTCAATACATATGGTCACACATTTCTGATAACTTATGTAATTTTGAGGGGTTGGATATGGGATTTTATAGTCTATCTAGTTTGAGTCTAATTTGATATTCACTGAATTGAGTTCAGACTATTAGTCATGACTCTTCATTTGCCCCATTACAATGCTTGGATTTTATAGTCTATCTAGTTTAATGCAGTAGTATGTTACTTGCCCCTAGGAACTAGGTTACTTGACTTTCTAAAGTTAATTTTCAACTTTAATGAAGTAACATGTTACTAAAGTGCCTGCAAGTGCATATACATGATAAATGGAAACTGCAAATACAATAAAGCTTGACTGCAAGTGGATATATAATAGTGAAAACTGCAAAAAATTTCATTGCCATAGAAAAGCTTGACTTTTTGGAGTCAAAATCCATTACAACAGGCTAAATTACACAAACAACTATTTAATACTAAAACTGCTAATCATCTAACAGTACTAACTTAACAATACCAGCAGTAACCTTGCACTTAGCCTTGAGCAGCAGTCTTAACTTCAACCAGCAGTCTTAACTGTTACACTAGCAGTCTTAACTTGCAGCATGACATGCTTCACTTGGATTTTCGTATAACAATACCTTCACAGTCGGTTCGATAGTAGTCACTTCGTGATTCATTACCCAAGTCATGTTTACTTACACGTCGACTTCGTCATATGTATCTTTGTAATTCTTGGTAGGTGTTTTAAAGACAATAGACAAATTTTTATGTACCTGGTCTTTCACATAAAACACTTGTGTTGCTTGTGAGGCTAATATGAACGGATCATCCTTGTGGCCTAAACTATTCAGGTCTACCAACGTATAACCAAGAGTATCGTGTTTGACCCCACCAGTTTTGTGATTAACCCAATCACATTTGAAAAGAGGAATTTGCCTGAAACGGTAATCTAGTACCCATATCTCTTGTAAAACCCCATAATAAAATGCTTTTCTTGTTGTTGCAACTTCTTTGGATATGTGAAGATCTACTGCCTCAACACTAACCCCACTGTTCTAGTAAACTATGCCATCATTACTTTTCATACGAAATGTATACCCACTGATGTTATATGCCTCGTATTTCACTATGCTGGCGCGTGGTCCAAATGATATCCACCTCACAGTTTCTGATACACTATCTTTGGATATCGCTAGCTCTCTCTCAACCTGAATTTCATTACAAGTATATATTACCTTTAAATTGCAGGAACAACAAACAAACAATTAAAGAATAGAAGTGTTTGGGATAATGAAATGGTGTGCTGGTGGACCTCTATCTAATGTCATATACAAGAGGGACAATTATGATGATAGGTTCTATGATTGACAAAGTTGCTGGGCAGATCATTGGTAAGTGCTTATTTATTATAGACTACTACTATTGGTTTTGGAGCTTGTAGCTATGAGTTTTTCTGGGTGAATGGTACACCTAATTAATGGTTTATACAGCTTATCACAAACACCAGTTAAGGACTTATCAATAAAACACACTTCACATTTTATCTCAACTCACTTCTTTTTAGCAACAAACAAACAATTATAAACAACATACGAGTAATTACCTCTTCGCGTAACCACTTAGCAAAAGATTTAATGTGCTCATTCTCCAGCAATTCCATTTTTTACCCAGGTTTTTTGTTTTCAAAACTTCCTTGTGTTGCCTGAAACAAATAAATGTCTTTGATTATTATATTTGATAGAACATTTTAAGCAACGAAATCGAAATGTGTTAGTAATACTTACTCGATATACGGTTGAATTTCATCTATATTTTGTATTACATACAAATGTGCTTTCTGAAAGAATTCTCTGAAAACTTCACTTGATTTGCCGGCCGACAATGGCTTTCCGTCATCATTTTCATTGGTTACATGTTTATCAGGTGGGATACCAATAGTTTTCATGGTTTTATGATATTCGCTAAAAAACTTTATTGTTTCTTCCGCGATAGTCTCCTCAGCAATGCATCCTTCTGGTCTATTTCTTTTTCGCACATGTCCTTTAATAACCTTCATACATCTTTCGAAGGGATACATCCACCGAAACCATATGGGACCACATAATTTTACCTCCCTAGTTAGGTGCACAGTCAAGTGTATCATAATATCAAAAAATGACAGAGGAAAGAACTTCTCGAGTAGGCATAATGTCACAACAATTTCTTCTTGCATCTTATCTAGTTCTTGCAAGCTGATTTCTTTCCTGCATATAGATTTAAAGAAATAGCAAAACCTGATAATAGCATATTCTGTGGGTGGGTGCATGATTGAACGTATAGCAATGGGCAAAAACTCTTGCATTAGCATGTGATAGTCATGCTATTTAAGGCCAATCAGCTTCCTATCATTTAGGCTGACCAAACTAGAGAAATTTGAACAATAGCCTAGTGGTACCCTGATGTTGCATAACGTTTCACAAAAGATGTCTTTTTCAGCATTCGTTAATGTGTAACCTGCTAGAGGTAGTGTTGTTTTGTCTGCTTCTTGCCTAGCAAACAACTCTTTTTTTATCCCCAAATCTTCCAAATCTAATCGAGCATTCATTCCATCTTTTGCCTTTCCAGGAACATTCAGCAAAGTTCTGAGTAGACTCTCACCAACATTCTTTTCTACATGCATGAAGTCAATACAATGCGGAACAGAATTATGCCTCCAATACCTTAGCTTTCGATACCAAATGTTGAATTTCTTCCAATATGTTTCATTTACTTGGCTTGAACTACCCTCTTCTTCTGTTGTTTTTCTTTTCTGCTTTTTAATCTTCCCACCTCTGCCTCTAGTATCTTCTTGGTTTTTCGAGGTTTTTCCTTTTCCCCACTTATTTTCAATATGTTGTACCTCGTTGTATATTTGTTCCCCGGTCAATGGATTTGGAGCATGCTGAAATTCTTCTTGTCCATTAAACGCCTTCGTATGCCTTCTGAACGGATGGTTGCATGGTAGATATCGTCTGTGTCTAGCATAACTTTGCTTGGATGAGGCAGAAAGTCTAACACAGTGTGTGTCTTTCCCACATACTACATAACCTTGGAATCCACTGTATGGGCAGCCACATAATGTACTAAGTGCAGGGTAATCATTTGTCGTCCATAACACAACGGTAAGCAGATTAAAGTTTTCTTTTGTGGAAGCATCATATGTATCAACCCCTTTCTCGAATAAGGTATGCAGATCATCAACCAACGGTTCTAAAAATACATCGATATCATTTCTCGAGTATCCCGATATTAATACCGAAAGCATGATAAACTTTCTTTTCATACACAACCATGGAGGAAGGTTGTATATGACAGATAAAACTGGCCATACACTGTGATGCCTATTTCCCGAGTTGACGTCAACCCCATCAGCCGATATTCCTAGCCGTAGATTTCTCAGATCTTTAGCAATTTCGGGGAATTTTTCATCTATGGTACACCATGCTTGTGAATCTGCGGGGTGATGTAAAACACCGTCTATTATCCTCCTTGTTGCGTGCCATGTTAGATCTTCTTAAATACTTTCTAACTTAAAGAGTCGTTGCAGTTTTGGTATAATTGGAAAGTACCACATTACCTTTGCCAGAATGTTTTCGTACACTTTATGTGTCTTATTATCCACCTTCCATCTTGATATCCCACAAGTTGGACAAACAGTCAACTCTTTGTTATCCTTCCAGTAATGAATGCAGTTGTTGCTAAATACATGTATCTTTTTGTATCCTGATCCCATCATTCTCACTAGTTTTTTGGACTGATAAGTTTTTTCAACCATTTCGTTACTAGCAGGTAGCATCTTTTTTAACAATCCTAGTAATTCAGTAAAGAACTTATCAGAAACTCCATACTTACCCTTCAAGTTGAGTAGTTTAACTATTGTGGACAACTTTGTGAAGTCAGGACATCCTTCGTAAAGTGGCTTCTCCACGTCTAATAATAGTTCTTGCAACTTGGCAAGGTCATCCTCGTCAAAACCTTCTTTTGTAGCATTAACCATTTCTACTATTGGTGGGCCATCTGTTGGAATTTCTGAACCAAAATCCATGTCAAAATCCGTGTCGTCAACAAACTCATCTGTTGTAGCATTAACAGGTATTTGGGCAGTTGTTGCTTGCTCATCTTTTTCTCCATGTTTATCCCATTTTTTGTAGCTTTGATCAATCCTGTGGTAGAATAAATGAAACTGCACATCCTCTACTTTCTGCTCTATGTGGTTTAAACATGAGGTATACAGACATGGAATCTTAAGCTGTTGTTTATTACCTCGTGGGTCGATGTTCCTCATCTTCTGCAAGTTGTGTTCTGCATACTTAATAAACGCTTCTACTCTATCCATATATTATTTCTTGGTCCTACTAGTTCTCATCCAAGACTTGTCCATGCTATTGTTGAGGTCAAATGGTAATGTATATATCCTACAAGTCACAAATTAAACCAATATAAGCATCAAATCATTTGTGTATATGTAAACCAAGTATTTACCACTACTAGTACAAAAGTCACTACTGCTAGTGAAAGTTAGTACTGCTAGTATAAAGTTAAGACTGCTCAGAGATTAAGACTTATTTCATTTGTTTTTGCTTATACACTTTTGGTCAATATTTAAAAGTCAAATTCTTCATAACTCCATGTACCAAATACAGATACATTACTCCATATACTAACCAAGAATTTAATTGCATTTACTTTTACCTTGAGTTATGTGTTGCTAGGTACTTTAAATTCACATACTTACACACAACATACACCAAAAAAATCTGTCAAACCCTAAACTATATCCAAACTTCGCAAAAATGAGTTCCAAACCAGATATCATTGACATATCCTCTAATTCAAGCTCAAATTACAGCTCTGATTCCAGCTCTATTTCTAGCTATGTGTCTAGCTATCATTCAAGCTCTGAAGATGATCAATCTCTGTCTAAAAAGGGTACAAGTTATCAAGCTCTATCAAAAAAGGGTACAACCTCAAACACTGCTCCTGTACAAGCTATGCAGGTTCAAACTCAGTCAATCCCTGGTAAAAGGATTCAAGTGCAAGGGCTTGCAAACGAGCACACTTGGGCAGCAATCAAAGACAAGATGTTTGGGATCAAAAAAACACCAACTGGCACAGGACCAAATGCAGGCACCAAAGGGAAAGAGAAAAGGAGCATGGGCTAGCTTTTTATGTTGCTTCAACTATTTCTAATGTCTTAATTTTAATATGTTATGTCTTTATCTTTTGATGGTACTTTAACAACTTCTATTTAATGAAAATACGCATCTATATATGTATGCTCATTCTATGCAATGAAATATGATATTGTTGAGGTCAAATCGTAACATATATTACCTACAAGTCACAAATTAAACCAATATAAGTATCAAATCATTTGTGTATAATTACAATGGACAGTGGGTAGTGTAGTGGTACTCAAAATTCCCTTTGATCACAAACATCAAGCACATACTAATTGGAATATGTCTGGGCAGAATTTGCTATCTTTATAATTGTAAAAAAAAACAATTTCGAGAATAATATAATTTCACCATTGCATCAAAAAAAATAATTTCCTAATTAAAAAAGTACCTAATTCAGATCTAAACGAAACTCCCTCCGTTGTTGATGGTCGGACCGGCGAGTGGTGGCTGTGATTGGTTACTGGTGAATGGTGGATGGTGACTGGTGGCTGTGACGTAACTGGTGAATGGTGACTGGTGGCTGTGATTGGTTACTAGTGAATAGTGGATGGTGACTGGTGACTGTGACGTGACTGGTGAATGGTGACTGGTGGCTGTGATTGCTGACTAGTGGTTGTGATTGGTGAGAAATGTGAGAAATTTGAAATTTGCTGAAAAAAATAAGGGGGGCTTTAATTTTGAAATTTGCTGAAAAAAATATATATGGGGGGCTTTAATTTTGAAATTTGCTGAAAAAAATGGGGGGCTTTTTAAAAATTTTGGGGAGGGAAATACCAAAAAGGAAGCCACAAGTATCGAACCTGTGACCTCCCCTTCACAACACCAACAACTCAACCATCTCCGCCCTTGGGTCTTTTTCGATTATACCTTCTTTTGTATTCCTCTTATAGACTATCTGTTTTATTAAATAAAATTGTTACAAAATCCAAATATCTTCTATACAAAGTTAAACCTGTTAGTACAAAGTTAAACCTGGCAGTACTAATATTTACACTAGCAGTACTAACATTATTTCCTTTTTGCTTGTGTGAAGATCTTTCTGAGTAACTCTCTTTCCATTTCTAAGTCTTCATCAACTCTAAGCTTAGCATCTAACATAACAAATAAGATAGCTTCCCTTAATGGATAATCTTTTTCTATCAGCATGTAGACATCCACTCCATTCTTTGTAGATACATGATGAACCCCACATGTATCATACAATTTCCATGTTTTACTCAAATTATGAGATTGAAACTGCCATAAGATATCTCCTGGATCAGGTTCATACAACCTCTTCAACTCCACCCATAGCTCCTTGTCTTTGTCTTCTATAGAATCTGTAGATCTGAACCTTTCTTGAACCAGACTCCATAGCTTGTCCAAGTCTTCTCTATCAAAAATCTTCAGCATATCTTCAAAATACTTATAAACTTCTGAGTGTCCTCCTACCATGATTATCTTCCAAGCTTTCCCAAATGTATCTATGTGTATCTCCAAATCAATAATTGGATGTTTAGCTTGAATAGGATGATCAACATTCAATGCTTCTGGGATTACAACTATCATATGCTGATGAAGCCTTTTATCAGTAAATTCCTCTACTGTTTCTTCTACCTCAACTGCTTGATCTTCTTTATCTTCTTCAGTCTTTTGCTTCTTTGAATCGTCTGATGTAGGTACTTCTTCTTTACTAATCTTCTGTTTCTTTGAAGATTCAGACTCCAATATTATAATTGCTCTTCTTGTAGTTCTACTTGGTTTTTCTGTTCCCATGGGAATAAATGTGTTCACTCTTCTGTAAACCCTTTCAAACTCACTCTTGATCTCCTCAAAACTTTTACCTTGGAAATCCTTCCTTTTGTATCCAACCATGTTCCTCATGTAAAGACACATGGTGGTTCTTTGCTCAGCTTGACTAGGTGGTTTACTCCTCTTTTCTTTGGCTTTTTGTTCTGCAGCAGACTTTCTTCTTGAATTTATTAGTTCAGCAAGTTGTCTTGACTTCTCTTCAATGGAAAACACTTCATCTGCTCTGAGTTCACCAAGCCTTTCCTTTAAAACATCATCAGCATCAATCATAGACTGAACTTGTTCAGCGTCATTAAACCTTGCTTGTTCATCATCGTGTAACTTCTTAGCTAGAAGTGCATCAGATTGTTCTTGTGCTAACCTTTGTGCTTCAGCTGTTTCATTTGCAAGTCTTTTTTAATCAAGGAATTTTGCAATCTCAAATTGTGCTCTTTCATCTTCCAGTGCTTTCCTAGCTACCTCTTCATCAAAACTAATCTGAGCAAGAACACTCTTCTTGACCTTCTTTGGTGGCTCTTCTTCAATCATAATGCCCTTTCCTTTATCTGCCCTTTGCCTTCTATCATACACAGCCATAACTTGTTGATGAGCAGTACCAATATTTTCAGCATCCAAATTTTCTTCACCCATATCTTGCCTCCCCTGAAACTCAACATTCTCTTCAACCAAAGAAATATTGGGGTCTTGATCAATATCAGCTATCTTCCTCCCCTGTTTGGAAGAATCATCCATGTTATCATCTGAATCATCATCATCTGAGCTTGTAGACACCACAATATTTGCCTTTCTCTTTGCTTTAAGTGACTTGACTTTAGACTGCAATTTCTTCACTTTTTCAATGAGCTTCTTGTAAGCAGTACCATACAACTGCTTTGTCTCCTTGAGTTCTTTCTCCAAGCCAGTCACCCTTTGAGTCAATTTGGTACAAATATCCATCAATTCCGTTAGTGACACTCTGCCCTCATCACTTCCAGGTGTGTTACCTCCTGGGAGAGGTGAATCATGGGGCATTTCCCCCATATTTGGTTGTGAGGCTGATTGAGAACCAGATGAACCTGTGGGTGTGTGATGGGACTCAACTGGGCTTGTTGATCCTTCACCCTGAATGTTTTGATTTTGAACCAACATTGTTTCAAAAAGTGGAACTACTATCCCATTAAACCCCTTAGAAGCCATGCTCATGTTACTGAAAAGTTTTTGAGTAAGGCAAGGAGTTGGATAAACATTTTTATGAGATAGAAGCAAACTTTTCCTTATATTCAAAACCGTTTGTATAAACCTTGGATACATTAAAAACTTGTATTTGTTATCCATATTTTTCACCATACCATAAAAATTTAATTTTGAAAAGTTAAAAGTCCTGTTTGTTGCTAAACAAATGAGAGCAGTTGCAATATTGCTACTGAATTGCTCCCATGAGGTTTTCTTTGGACTTAAATAATGAAGGATGGTATGTATGAAGAATCTCCATTGTGGGGCAAAAAATCCTCTTTGAAAAGTAAGAATTTGAGAAGATGTGTCATACCCCATTCTGGAAATGTGATGAAAAATTTCAGTATTAGGCAAAGAACTAATACCATTTTCATCTGCTAAATGGAGATGCCTCCTAACAGATGACTCAGTAATAGTTATTGTTTTGCCATCAACTGTTGCAATTAACTCTTTGTCTCCATTCTCAAATGTATTGGTAGTAACAGTCTGCCAAAACTGTTTGATTTGAGAGACATAGATAGTAGGATTGACTGTAAGAGCATACCTAATGTGGGTAGTGTTTAGAAAATCTACTATCTGGTGGAAGTCTTGACTCCCTTCTGGTTTCTCCAAGAATGCAACCTGGTTATGTGTATCACAAAACTCTAAATTTGCCATGAAAATTGATTAAATGCTTGATTAGAGTGCTGGGTTATGATTGGACCGACTTCAATAAATTGTTTCTTTAGTTTGAAGAAATCGTATAAATTATATAAAGAAAGAGAATTATCCAATTTATGAAACCCTTAAGCGAAGTAATTGACAAAAATTACCCCAACGGCTATAAATAAACCACGGTTATTACCCAACCAGTACTAACGGCTACCCAGCAGTACAAAGTTTTACGCTAGCAGTACAAACTTTGTGCAAAAACTTTTTCTCAGCAGTATGAACTCAATTTTCTTTTAAAACAATATTGCACTCATACATTTGGAAGGGATTAAGTGTAAAGGAAGACACTTATTCAGTTTTGGTGATATTGTTGTTCTTGCATTACAACACAGTTTACTGTTTCAGTGTTAATAGTCTTCTAAGTATTAAACCCTCAGCATTCTTTTCACCACTTACCCTTATGCAAATTTTGGTTTGTTGACTTTTTTAAATCAAACATTCACAAGCAACCATAAACAATTAATTAAACATCAAATATTTCATTGACATTTTCTAAAAGCTACAACCATACATCTAATTATCCAACCTAAATACTAAACATACTAAAAACATAAAAACACCATCATCATAAACTGCTTCACTCCATTTCACACCAACTTGTTAGAACCAGAGCTCTCTTCCCTGCTTTCCTTCCACTTCTTCCTTTCCTCGAGTCGTTTAAACATAATTTCAAGATCGCGAATCCTCTTTTCTAGATCATAAGGGTCTTCAAACCCATCTTGTTGCTCCCCCTGGTTTTGATGCACCACCACATTTTGCTGCTCCACCACATTTTGCTGCTGATCCTCTTCATTTTGCTGCACCACCTCACTTTGAGCCACCTCCACATCCTGTTGATCCTCCTTCTCTTCATCTTGTTCCTCCTCCTCCACCTCATTCACTCCCAAAACCACATCCTAGTAAAAGTCTTTTGAATGCAGCCAGTTCAAAATTCTTGTCCTCATCCACATATCTACCTACCTATACGACCCATATTCTGCAATGGGTTCATCCCCGAAAGCATCAAACACTGCGTCAAACTGCAAATAGTTGTTTAATACAAACTCGTACTCTTCTGCATCATTTTGAAAGTTACCATTATTTGCTGCCATTGTTGAAGTTTTCTTTGAATTGAAAGGGATATATGTGTTTGTGTGTGTTCTTTGGTATACAATCGATAGGTATAAATAGGCTGGAGAGGTAGATGAATGGTTCCCAAGACTTTAGGCGGGAAAAGGGACCAAAGGCGCGCGCCAAAAGTAAAGTGTGAATTGAAGTTGTACGAAAAAGTCTCCAATTTTCTTTTACCAAGTATTGACTTTCCATGTACAACGAGTTGATACAACAACTAGTTGGATCTCAGGCTTTGTGAATAATAAACTTCCAAACTCAATATTTCCAACTAGTTGTTTGTGATGTTTGGGATGATTTGGGATCGGGTTCATTATTATTGACCCGAGGAAATATATGTTTGACCGTGACTCTAAAGGAAATAGTAACTCATTTGTTGCGACTTGATATTGACTCGACTTGGACAAAATAAAAGAAAGAAATAAAAACAATTGTTAAATTAAAAGTTATAGAGATATTTGTTATTAAATTTGGTTAATAACGAAGTAAGGAAATTAGAAGTGTACGTGAGACCATGGTTGTCAAGATCCCGATCCTAATCTTTGGATCTTACGATTTTACGATACTGCAAAGCAAAAATGATCCGGATCTTACAAAGGATCTTTAAAAGCTTAAGATGATATAGTATCCTGATCTTTACCATAGGATCTTAAGTAGGATCCCAATTTTGAAAACCTTGCGTGTGACATTTGGGATAAAAACAGAACACACGAGGGCTATTGGACTATTCGAGACATGCTACCCGTACACTAACATATTTGGATTTATTGGACTATTCGTTTGGTTATTGTTTGAGTTACGGATTGGTTTAGCTTTTAGGGTTTAGGGTTTAGGGTTTAGGGTTTATATAAATACTCATTATATTATAAATTACTCGGGAAATTGATTTTCAATAAAGTCTTTTGACTTGGAAACGTTCGATAAATGAAAGGGTCATGGCGAAATTTTGTTATTTCCAAAGATTAATTTTGTCGTAAGTCCAAACTTGTTTTAAATCATAAAACAAGTATACCTTGTACTAATAAATGGGATTATGGAAAAATACCGACGATTACTAATTGAATCATCTTATTTGATATGTTTGTTGTTAGTTATCTCTTTGACTTGTTTCCGTCATCTCGTCTCGACTCGAGTTATCGTCAATACTCTTCTCAACTATTTGGTTATTCGTTTATTTGGAGTGAGTACTCGTGAGTCTGTGTTCTCTACCGTTGCACGAATGATGATACCAAACCCTTTTAAAAGGCTAAAACGAGATTGATTTTGGAAATAAGAATGATTAACTTTTGAAACCTCTTGCGCATTTGATTTTTTTTGGTGAATATCGTGCCGAGTACGTTGCGTTGTGATACGTTGCGTTAAATCATTTTATACGATATTCATTTTCTTTAACTTTAAATTAAGGATAACCGATACCCGGGGGAAACCCGAAAAACCGATGGATAATATTAATTGGGTATCCGGTGGGATATAGGGCGGGTACGGGTATATTATAAACGGGTTCGGGTACGGTTACACTAAAACCCTCCCCGAACCCAAACCGTTGCCATCCCTAGTTACCGGCTATAGTTGGTTTTCATCGCCACGTCAACACCATTAGCCTTTTTTTTCTTTTTTTTTTACACCTCTTGCCACGTCATAGTTAAACCAAACCACAACTTCAATAGTCAACCGACAATTAATCCCTTTACCCGATCATTTGTAAACACACACAATAATCAATAAACCCTAATCAAAACACACATTCTTTTGGCAAACAAAAACACGCAAACAATGAATCCAAATAACAACAAAGGTATGTTTTTTAATGTTTTAACATATCAGTTGATGATTCATTGTACAATAATTAGTAACAGGCTTTTCATCTATAAATGGTGATGTTTGGGGTTGTTACCGATTCTAATGTAAAGCTGTGTGAATTTATTGTTGAGTGTAAAGCTGTGTGAATTTTTAATTTATTCAAGTTTATGCTTTAACAGGTTCAAAGGCAAAAATCCCTAGGTCCAAATTCAAAATCATTTCCAACAAGGTATACTAAAGTTGTTATGTGTTTGTGGCTAAAGTTGTATACCTTTATACCATTAATTAAATTTTTTGAAACACATGGTATGTTGAACTATTAGGAGGTATGGGAAAATGCAGATTGGAAGAGAAAGAGCCCTTTCTATTTCTCTAGCGATGAAGAATCTGGTGATGCTGACACAAAAGGGGTAATAATGGTCCATTTAATAAGTGTTGTTTCGCTACCTTTATGACATTCTCAAGACTTAATCCATTATACTCGCTCAACTTGTAGGTAAATGACAAAGATGAATCCTCTGAAGCTACTCCCAAAACTCAATCCTCTCAAATACCAGTTGAAAAGGCACACAAAAGAAATTTACTCAGGATATTGTCTTGGGACTGCCGTGTAAGAAGATGGTTTTGGGGTTTAGGATATCCATTAACAGCTTTTGCGTTTTGTAAATGGTATTTGGTACTTTAATATGGTAGTAGTAGTTCTGACATTTAATTTGGATAAATGTAATTATTAACGGTACAATAACTGGTAATTAGTAGTTTAACTGTATCTATTTTATAACTGTAATGATAGTATTTTGGTTTGTTAAATGGTAGCAATTTGTGTTCTTGATGTGATGATTGCACAGTTAGATTTAATGGTAGCAGTTTCTGTTGTTGATTTGATGATTGCACATATTTATTTAATGGTAGCAGTTTGTGTTCTTGATTTCATGTTGGTTTATGATTTAATGGTAGCAGTTTGTGTTAAATGGTGTCAGTTTGTGTTCATGATCTTGGTGTAATTGTGTAAATTTGAGTTCTTGATTTGATATGCAGTTTGTGTTCATGATCTTGGTTCTAGATCTTGGTTCATGATTTGCGATTAAGATAATGATATATAACATTTGGAGCCAAAATTTTGATTTTTTCAAGTTTATGCTTTACTTAACAGGTTCAAAGGAAAAAAATTTAAATAATTCAATTTTTTTTTGAAATTCAACCCATTGTTGATAATCATCTTTTGCTTCCTGCTGATAATGAACATGATGATAACAACATAGAATATGAATCCGAAAAGTATTCTGATGATGAAGATCTAGATGCGCCTGGAACCAACCAATCAGATCGGATACTAGCTAAGAGAGGCATAACCAGGCTATTTAAGTTTCGCATGAAATATGGCAACCCTGGTGGAATAAAGCTCAAGGTAACCTTCGATGCATTGAATAGGGTATCAGGGTTACACAGAGCACTGTTTTCGAGTTTTTTAGGAGATCTGGTTCGTGAGCACATAGGTTTGAAGATTCTTTCCTGGAAGAAGGTGAATAAAGAATCAAGAGATAAACTATGGGCTGAAATCACGGTACATATATACTATTTTTTAACCCAGTACTACATAAGTTTATCTATGCAGTTACATTATGTGCAACTAATTAACAACATTGTGTTAATCTTTGCAGCGATATTTTGATGTTGACGTGACATTCAGAAAATTGGTAATGACTCGTCTTGGTCTTTACCAATTTTCGGAATGTCACATCAAGTATAGTGCATTTGTGAAATCAGAAGACTGGGTCGAGTTTGTAAACTACACGACCACCGATGCATACAAGGTTTTAATTAGTCATCTTTATTTAAGTCTATATGTCATTTCATAATTTTCAGTTTGCAGCATTACCGCATCTAAACGCCTTATGATTTTGTGTTTTTAGGAGAAATCTGATAAAGCTAAAATGGCGCGTTCCAAAAATATTTATCAGCATAAAATGGGACGAGGTGGATATGTTTATGTGAAAGAGAAAATGGTAAGATTACATGTGTATGCATCCTCATATTTTCGTTTATCTTGTTTTAACTTTACATGTGTATGCATTTGATGTTTATTAGATCGAAAATAAAGAGATTGAAGCAGATGAAGAACCCCGCGTTGTATAATGTGGTTGAAAGGAAGGGTAAACAAAGACGGCGAATTTCCAGATGATGAGATTAGATCAGTGGGAGATAAACTTGTAAGTTTGACTGCAAATTCTATTATTATGCTTATATACCAGCAGCATTAACTGTGTACTAGCAGTAGTAACTTGTATACCAGCAGTATTAACTGCGTACTAACAGCAGTAACTGTGTACTAGCAGTAGTAAACACTAGGCATATTTTTCATTGAAGTTCATGAGCAGCACTAACTCCAGCTGAGCAGCATTGACACAAATATGAGCAGCAGTTACTCTAACAGCATCAAGAAGACTTTTAATCCCAACATTTCCTATATTTTTTGTGCAGAAAGAAGCTGATGACCAGATCAAGAAATTGTCCAATGAGATGACAGAAACAAAGGGAATACTTACTCAACTGATGGCACAGTTGAGTCAACAAGGGGTGCAGTTAAATTTGTCATCTCAATTGCCAGTAGCCTCAGATGTAAGCCATTTTTTATGTTGTTAACAATTTCATTTTCTAATGCTAACACCATTGATGCTAATGATAGCAGGCATTGAACATAAACTGATGAGTCAATGTATTTCTTAATTTATATTGCAGGTGACTCCAATGGCCATTGACAATATAGATAGCAGCGCTAATGAGGTGGACGAAACTCAGCTAAGTGATGTTGTACGTGCTAAAGATGCGAGAATTCAGGAGAAGTCTAATGGGCTTGTAACTTCGGAAAAGGTAATGGAAACAATGGTAAGTAATAAAACAACCCCCTTTGATTTTTTAATTTTACATACATGACTGATGAACTCAAATAAGTACATTTTATTACCATCATTTATCCTATTTATTTGACTTGTTTTATTATATTATCTATGAGAATTGATACGTTAATGTTTACTTTTGTAATTCTCAGGTAAAAACAAGTACTATGTGAAACTTGGCAATTTTGGACTAATTATGGAGCAAAACAAGCAAGAAGTTAAGAGTCTACTGAAATGTACAAGATCAAGACCATTCTGCTCCAGATACGCCGCATCCTACTTCTTACATACGGCGCATCACTATCAAGATTTCACAAGTTACGATCCAAGACAGCGAAGGACATGCGTCGCATAGAGAAATGGAGTTACGCCGCATCTTAAGGCGGTATACGAATATTCCTGAATATATTAATCTTGGACCCCACGCGAAGTTAAGTCAATGCGCCGCATCTACTTATTCTATGCCCCGCATCTAACCCTCAGACAGAAACTATAAATACCCCAAAGTCAGACGAATTTTGTGTGCAATATACCGAGACAGAAGAAACCCTAGGACGAAGTCAGACGCATTAGTAGCACAAGACACACCTTGAACGAAGATACAAGAGCTGTAAGAAGGTCCTGCATTTATTCAATTCATTAAGTAGTTTTGTTTTATTGTATTAGTACACTTTAATTCATCAGGATTGATGGGCCGATTCCATGTGACTACGGAAAACCATGGGCACTCCTTAAAATTGCTTTCCCATTAATTAAAGTTTATATGTTGATGTCTTTGGTGACTTTTATTAGTGCATTGATAACCTCTGTGTCTAGCTGAGCATTGCTTGGGTCGCCATGCCCCTTCCTCGCCTATTTGTTTCAGCATCTCTTTGATAAATAGGATAGACATAAGTAATCATTAAGGGTTTACTCGCCGATAAGATTAGAGCCAACGAGAAAGGTTTAATTCTCGATGCGTCGCATCGAACTATACACTTCATATAAAACTAGCAATAAAACAAGTGACAAGCTACTTAATTATCAGGACAGGTCTTCTTATTGTCTCAAGTATCTATCTGTGTACGTGTGTGCTAATCGCTGATTCGTGCTCATTAGTTTAGTTTATTATTTAATTATAACCAAACCGTGCCAGTCTCTCAGGCTGAACCCCCTTGCGTTAGATTAGGTTGTATAGCTAACTTAAGATATTAAAATACTGATTAGAATAACTAGATAATACGTTCCACTCTTAGTGATCGACACTCTACTTACCATTATATTCATACTGACCGGGTACACTGCTCGTTAAAGTGTGTGTTTTATTGATAAGTCGGCTAAATATAAATTTAAAACTTGAATACTGCTAAAACCACAACGACATCACGCGCGCACCAAGTCTTTGGAGCCGCTGCCGTGGATATAAAAGAATTAGAGCAATACACACGCACATCAAGTTTTTGGCGCCGCTGCCGGGGAGTGAATTGTTATTATCTGTTAATTTGATTAGTATTTTAATTAGGTTTTTCTTTTTAATTTTTATTCTAACCGCTAACCCCGTTGTATATTAGTTAATATGCATTCATTGTATTATTTGCATATTTTCTGTTTTGTGTGTTTTTATTTTCTTTATTTTTGTTTCTTTTTGTTTGATTTTATTTTTGTTTTTACTTTTCTATTTTCCTGTATTTTGCTATCGTTGTACTGAGCTAATATAAACGATACGGCGCATCTGTTTTCACAGATACTGCGTATTGCGTTTAATTTTAATAAAATACAACGCTTTTAATTAATTCGATACGACGCATCTTTCCCCAAGATACGGCGTATTCTATTTTAATAAGAAATTTTTCTAAACGATAACGCCATACGATGCATCTGTTTTTGCAGATACGGCGTATCTATTATTTAAATTAAAAACAGTTTTTCGAATTATTAAACAGATACGACGCATCGATTTTTATCGATACGGCGCATCTTCTAAATCAAAAATCTTGTATTTTGAAACGTAACGAAAATACGGCGCATTAACTTTTGTTAATACGACGCATTTAATTTTGATAAATATAATTGATTTTTGATAAATTAAACTGATACGGCGCATTCTAAAATTCTAAGCGGCGTATCTTCTTTCTGAATAAAAGTCTGATTTAATTTTAACGATTATAAGATACGGGGTATCCATCTTTTTGGATACGGCGCATCGTCTGCAGATATCAGCAACTTTTATTTTTCTTATTCCCGAACGAAAAATATTCTAACTTACCCTTACACTTGGAAATTTTTACTTTGAAATCTACCTGTCTTTAATTTTCAGGAACAATGTTCGATATTTTCCCCAACTGGTTCGGAAGACCCCAAAGAAACCTTACTATGGAAGAGTTTGCACTACAAATCGCTCAAGCAAATGAAAAAGAACATCATGAAGCAAGAAACTTTATTAACGAATTCAAAGGCAGCCATGAGCTGTTACTAAAGGAACAAAACAACATGATTTATGGATTGGCAATTGAAGTGCACCAATTGTCAACGGTGCTTAACAAGATTCTTTTGGTAAAGCACGATTTGAAAGGGATTACAACTAGTTGCGGAAAGTCAACCTTTCAAATCGGAGAGACACCCGAGGATGACAGTACAAATAAGATTTCCCCTGAATCTATATCATCTGAGCAAGAGCAACTAAAAGAGACTAATCCAGAACCTATAATTAGAGAAGAACCTTCTGTTGAACCTAAACGATCAACACTACCTTTCCCACATAGGGTAAGGAAGGAGAAAGAAGATGCCTATCAAAAGAAGTTCTTGGAAAATCTCAAGCAGCTGCAGCTAAGCATACCATTTATGGAAGCCCTAGTGCAAATGCCAAAATACGCTAAATATCTGAAGAGCTTACTTACAAACAAGTCCAAACTTGAAGAGGCTTGCACTGTAACAATGGAGGAAAGAAGCTCAGCAGCATTGCTCAACAAACTTCCATCTAAGGAAAAAGATCTAGGGAGTTTCACTATTCCTTGTCAAATTAAAAATTTACATATTGGTAATGCTTTAGCCGACCTAGGAGCTAGTATAAGTCTTATGCCCTCTTCTATGTATGAAAAATTAGGCTTGGGTGAACCAAAACCTACTAGGATGTGCTCAGAGCTAGCTGATAGGTCCATACAATACCCATTAGGAATAGCTGAAAATATATTAATAAAAGTTGATAAATTTGAATTACCTATTGACTTTGTTATCCTCGATATGCCCGAAAATTCTAGAACTCCTATAATATTAGGACAACCATTTTTAGCCACTGCTAGGGCCATGATTGATGTTTTTAATAAAAAGATAACTCTTACCATAGGAAAAGATGAGGTTGAATTTAATATGGAACAATCTATGAGTAAAACTAATTCTGAAGACGATGAATGCTATAATATCGATGTTTCTGATGACATGATTAATCAATTTACTCAAAAATTGTTAAAAAGTAATTTGCTTGATTCTTTTCTGCTGAAAAATTTAGAAAACACAATTGCTATAGAAGATCAAGTTGATGAAAATACTTTTGAAAATTATTTCGCTGTTGATTCCGCTGTTTGTAACGCCATACGGCGCATCAGAAATATCGATGCGGCGCATTTATCTGATGACAGCAACGAAATAATAAAAGAACAAGTTTATTCCGCTAGTGCTAATGAAATTGATGATGTTAAACCTGTGCTTAAGGATCTCCCTTCTACTTTGGAATATGCCTATCTAAATGGGAACACTAATTCGCTCGTTATTATTGCATCTGACTTAACGCCAAAAGAAAAAGAATCCCTTTTGCAGGTACTATATAAACGAAGAGGAGCATTAGCGTGGAGTATGTCTGATATTAAGGGAATTAGCCCGTCATTCTGTACACATAAAATCCTCATGGAAGATGAATTCAAACCAACCATCCAACCCCAAAGGCGTTTGAATCCAAAAGTCCAGGACGTGGTGAAAAATGAAATTGTGAAATTACTTGACTCCGGACTTATCTACCCTATTTTCGACAGCTCGTGGGTCAGTCCTATCCACGTTGTACCAAAAAAGGGAGGAATGACGGTAGTACTCAATGACGACAATGAGCTAATCCCTTCAAGAAGTGTTACTGGATGGAGAGTTTGCATCGACTACCGCAAACTCAATGATGCTACGCGAAAAGATCACTTCCCTCTTCCATTTATTGATCAAATGTTAGAAAGACTGTCAGGACATGATTATTATTGTTTTTTAGATGGTTTTTCAGGTTTCTTCCAAATACCCATTGCCCCCGAGGAATCAAGAGAAGGCAACTTTCACCTGCCCTTATGGAACCTTCGCCTATAGGAGAATGTCGTTCGGACTACGCAACGCCCCTGCTACTTTCCAACGTTGTATGACGGCTATCTTCCATGATATGGTAGAAGACTTTATGGAAGTCTTCATGGATGACTTCTCGGTGTTCGGTAACTCATTTAGTGATTGTGTCTTTAAACTTGATAAAATGCTTGCTAGGTGTGAAGAAACTAACCTTGTTGTTAATTGGGTAAAATGTCATTTTATGGTTAGAGAGGGAATTGTGTTAGGACATAAGATTTCTCGGAAAGGTATAGAGGTCGACAAAGCTAAAATTGATGTAATTGCCAAACTACCTTACCCCACTAATGTAAAAGGTGTTAGAAGTTTTTTAGGGCATGCTGGATTTTATCGTATGTTCATAAAGGATTTTTCAATGATATATAGGCCTATGACCCAATTATTGCTAAAAGATGCGAAGTTTGATTTTTCTGAAGATTGCAAAACGGCATTTAATATACTTAAAGAAAAACTAACTACTGCACCTATTATAATTTCACCGGATTGGAATCTGCCTTTTGAACTAATGTGTGATGCTAGTGATTATGCTGTTGGAGCTGTACTTGGCCAAGAGATAGAAAAGAAATTTAAGCCAATTTATTATGCTAGCAAAACATTAAATAAGGCCCAAGAACATTACACCACCACGGAAAAAGAACTTTTAGCAGTAGTTTTTGCATTCGATAAATTTAGGTCATATCTTATATTGTCAAAAACTATGGTTTACACTGACCATTCTACTTTGAAGTATTTGTTCAATAAACAGGATGCCAATCCAAGGCTTATTAGGTGGGTTTTATTGCTCCAAGGATTCGATATTGAAATTAAAGATAAAAAGGGTGCCGAGAATCTAGCTGCTGACCACTTATCTAGACTTGAAAACCCTGATATGGAGGTGCTTGATGAAAGGGAAATCGCTGATGACTTTCCTGATGAACACCTTATGATGGTAAGAATTAAGAGCAATAATAATAGACCATGGTATGCCGACTATATAAACTTTATTGTTGCAAATGAAATTCCAAAAGGGCTAACATCCGACGAGAAAAGAAGATTTCTAAATCGCCCTAGTGAGTATATTTGGGATGAACCTTATGCCTTTAAATTATGTCCTGACAATATTATACGAAGATGCGTAGATGGAGATGATGTCCCAGCAATATTAGCACATTGCCATTCAGGGCCGACGGGGGGACATCACGGTGCAGTTATTACAAGAAGAAAAATCCTTGATGCAGGATTTTATTGGCCCACTATGTTGGATGATGCAAAAGATTATATAAAAGGATGTGATGAGTGTCAACGATCCGGAAATATAACTTCAAGAAACGAAATGCCGCAAAATTATATCCATGTATGTGAAGTTTTCGACATATGGGGATTGGACTTCATGGGACCGTTTCCTGAATCTAAAGGTAATAAGTATATTTTGGTTGCTGTTGATTACGTATCAAAATGGGTCGGAGCGCAAGCATTACCAACAAACGACAGCAAGGTAGTACTTAAATTTTTGCAAAGTTTATTCGCTAGGTTTGGAGTTCCTAAAGCATTGATTAGTGATAGGGGAACACACTTTTGTAATCACCATCTGGGAAGAGCATTGCAAAAATATGGAGTGTATCATAGGGTTTCCACTGCATACCATCCTCAATCAAATGGGCAAACTGAAGTAACCAATAGGGCTATAAAGCGAATTCTTGAAAAAACGACTGGATATAATCCGAAAGGGTGGTCTGACAAGTTAAATGATGCTTTATGGGCATTTCGTACAGCCTATAAGACACCAATGGGATGCACTCCATTTCGTCTTGTATACGGAAAAGCATGCCACCTACCGGTCGAAATAGATCAAAGTGCATATTGGGCTTTGACGAAATGTAACATGGATATGGAAGCTGCAACGAAGAACCGTTTCATGGAACTTAATGAACTCTACGAACTAAGAGATGAGGCCTACAGAAATACTAAGATCTACAAAGAGAGAACTAAAAGATGGCATGACTCGAGGTTACATGGGGATAAAACGTTTACTATTGGAGAGAAAGTGCTGTTGTTCAATTCTCGATTAAAGATGTATCCTGGTAAACTTAAATCAAGATGGACGGGTCCGTTCGTTGTCAAGAAAGTGTATCCGTACGGGACTATTGAAATATGCGATAAAAATGGTTATATATACAAGGTAAATGGGCAACGAGTAAAGAAATACTTTGATAATAAAATTGAGGATACTGAGAACGAGGTGGTGGAGTTTGAACCTGAAGTATTGGAATAAGGAGCTGAACATGAGTCTAACTTGAAGACTCTGGAATAAAGACAAGTGCTGACCGGGAGACAACCCGGAAAATTTTTACTTTTCTGTTCTGTGTCGAGTCAGTCAGGCCCGCAGAAGATACGGCGCATCTCAATCCTAAGATGCGACGCATCTCCTGCAATGGTCATATCTTATTTAATTTTCTGCATTTTTATTTTTAATTTTAAAACTTTCTGTCAGTTTATTTTAATGCGGCGCATCCCTGGTTAAGGATGCGATGCATCTTTTATTCTGATTCGTATTTATTCCAGGCTCGATACGGCGTATCTTCTTCCATAAGATACGGCGTATCGACTGACCTGATGATTTTCATTTTAATTTTTAAAGTTTTATTTTTACTAACTACTAATGTATTATGCAAGTTTGAACTTTCTTAACTCAGGTGTGTTTAAGTCTTGATGGTATTATAGATTCCTGCATTTCCTATGGATACATCAAATATGAAGCTTAAACGTTCTCATCCACAAGAAAGATGATTTTTGCTCTTATACAAAAAATGGAGGATCATACCGAGCAAATCTCAGGGGAGTTTTTCTGTTCTAATTCTTTTATTTTCTAGTTTTTAATCTTTGATACAAACAACGAGGACGTTTTTTAACTTAAGTGGGGGGATTGGAGAATTAGAACACTTACTTGTCCCAAACTTTTTCAAAATATGCTTAAAATGCACTTAATATATCAAAATTTAAAATTTTTAGCATTTTTTTGTTTAAAGTCTAATTACATAGCTGCACACATAACATTATTTCCAAAAATTGTGAACTTTTCAAAATTCACAAATCTATGAGTGTGCCGGTGACTTGTAAACTTTAGAACTTGGCTTGTATACTATTCGAGACCACCATAATAAGTATTATCTACATAATTGGAATGACTTGTCTAAATTGGTAAATTTCTAGGATTACACCCAAATAGCCTTTATGTGTTAAGTGATATTAGCTAACTACACTGGTTAGATAACCCTCGTATAAACCCCTTTTGTTACTCTCACTTTTAGAGTAAGATACCCCTAGAAAAACACTCAGAGCCATTCCTTTCGTTTCTTACACCTTTGTTATAATGTTTCGTTAACACCCTTACACCTTAGTCTACCCTGTAGATTAAAATCCGTGGTTGGTTAATTGCTTTAGGCAAAGTGTGTTTCCTTACATTACCTGTGTTCGCGTGCGTAATTCATTATCTTTGGTTGAGTCAGGAAATTGCACAATGCAATTGGTATGAAAGTAAATATTGTATATCTTTGAGTTTATTTTTCGTGTGTTTACTACTTTCGCTATTACAGTTATTTCTGAAAGTATGAAGAGTATGGGAAAAATTATCCGGAAAAATGGTGATAGTAAAGTTGTGAAATTTTACACATTTCATTGATGAAAAAAAAAAAAAAAAAAAAAAAAAAAAAAAAAAAAAAAGTTGGAAGTTTGTTTTAACCAACTTATGTAAAGTTTTGTATTAAGTGGTCGATATCACCACTATTTGTTATATATTATATTTATGGATTGAATGGGAGTTGGCCTTTATGGGAACGCCAACTAAGGTTATTCTTTGATTGAGATCTTGTTGAGTATAATTCGTGTCCACCTAAAGCGCATGTTTCAAGTGTTAAAGCGTGAGTTATTCAATGATATGAGTCTTATTCATGGGATGGTTGGGAAAGTAATTTACCACACTTAGGATTTTAATTTATCTGTTTTGTTTATTTTTCATTTTACGCCAATTTGTATCCCAAATATTATCCATACCCTATATTATTCTTTATCCAAACCTTTGATTTATTGAGATTAGGGATTTGAGCAATCTTAAGTATCGTAGTCGTGGATTCGGCTATGTATTTATGATTTTTTCGCCCTTTTTGATATAATATTATTGGTAAAGATTACTTGGTCCTATCTTTAGCTTATTCGAGTTAAGGATTTGAGCAATTGCAAGTATCGTGGTCGTGGATTCGATCATGTATTTGTGATTTTGTCGCCTTTTCTGGAATTTGAGATCGATAGAGATTAAGAAGAATGATTAACTCTTAACCAACAAACCCTTTTTACCGCTTTAGACTTGTTATTCCTTGGCTTTAGTGGGGGAGATGCGTATACTTGCCAAGCTTATGATAGAATATTCGTCACGACTGGACAGTTAAACGATTAGATTTGCTTTTATCAAAATATTTTATTTTATTTCTAATTCGTTAAGTGTTTGGTTGTGTGATTATGACAAAACGAATACACGCTTAAATATAAAAATAAATCCTAATATCTTTTAGGATACATTTTCATAAGATTTATTCTAAGGTTTACTTGGGTCAAGTAAAGTTCAAGTGGGGGGATATTTGATGAACTCAAATAAGTACATTTTATTACCATCATTTATCCTATTTATTTGACTTGTTTTATTATATTATCTATGAGAATTGATACGTTAATGTTTACTTTTGTAATTCTCAGGTAAAAACAAGTACTATGTGAAACTTGGCGATTTTGGACTAATTATGGAGCAAAACAAGCAAGAAGTTAAGAGTCTACTGAAATGTACAAGATCAAGACCATTCTGCTCCAGATATGCCGCATCCTACTTCGTACATACGGCGCATCACTATCAAGATTTCACAAGTTATAATCCAAGACAGCAAAGGACATGCGCCGCATAGAGAAATGGAGTTACGCCGCATCTTAAGGCGGTATACGAATATTCCTGAATATATTAATCTTGGACCCCACGCGAAGTTAAGTCAATGCGCCGCATCTACTTATTCTATGCGCCGCATCTAACCCTCAGACAGAAACTATAAATACCCCAAAGTCAGACGAATTTTGTGTGCAATATACTGAGTACGAGACTTAGCAAAAGACAGAAGAAACCCTAGGACGAAGTCAGACGCATTAGCAGCACAAGACACACCTTGAACGAAGATACAAGAGCTGTAAGAAGGTCCTGCATGTATTCAATTCATTAAGTAGTTTTGTTTTATTGTATTAGTACACTTTAATTCATCAGGATTGATGGGCCGATTCCATGTGACTACGAAAAACCATGGGCACCCCTTAAAATTGCTTTCCCATTAATTAAAGTTTATATGTTGATGTCTTTGGTGACTTTTATTAGTGCATTGATAACCTCTGTGTCTAGCTGAGCATTGCTTGGGTCGCCATGCCCCTTCCTCGCCTATTTGTTTCAGCATCTCTTTGATAAATAGGATAGACATAAGTAATCATTAAGGGTTTACTCGCCGATAAGATTAGAGCCAACGAGAAAGGTTTAATTCTCGATGCGTCGCATCGAACTATACACTTCATATAAAACTAGCAATAAAACAAGTGACAAGCTACTTAATTATCAGGACAGGTCTTCTTATTGTCTCAAGTATCTATCTGTGTACGTGTGTGCTAATCGCTGATTCGTGCTCATTAGTTTAGTTTATTATTTAATTATAACCAAACCGTGCCAGTCTCTCAGGCTGAACCCCTTGCGTTAGATTAGGTTGTATAGCTAACTTAATATATTAAAATACTGATTAGAATAACTAGATAATACGTTCCACTCTTAGTGATCGACACTCTACTTACCATTATATTCATACTGACCGGGTACACTGCTCGTTAAAGTGTGTGTGTTATTGATAAGTCGGCTAAATATAAATTTAAAACTTGAATACTGCTAAAACCACAACGACATCACGCGCGCACCAAGTATTTGGAGCCGCTGCCGTGGATATAAAAGAATTAGAGCAATACACACGCACATCAATGACTAATGTACCATGTTTTATATATACGTATAGGAACCTGCTAAAACTGTCAGACCTAAGAAAACGCCTAAGTCACAACGAAACGGGTCTACAGATTCCCAATTGCAAGTAAATGTGTCTCCAACACAAGGAGTACAAACAGTATGTATTTCAACATGTTTCTTGTTATTCTTTTGTTTAAATAATGTAACGTGTTTTATATATACATATAGGAACCTGCTAAAACTGTCGGACCTAAGAAAAAGCCTAAGTCACAAAAAACGGGTCTCCAGATTCCCAATCGAAACAAAATGTGTCTCCATCACAAGCACTGCCAACAGTATGTATTTCAACATATTTCTTGTTATTATTTTGTTTAAATAATTTCTGATTTATACATGCAAAAATTCTTTTTTTTAGCCATTTAAGTGCAAACTGTGGCACTTAAAGAAATCAAATATCGTTGCTTTAGGTACATACATGTCTTTTTTTAACCTACATATATGTGATTCTTCATATATAATTCAATGTTTGATACAAGCGTCTTTTGTTACTACAGGTTACACCACCAACTACGACGCAAAAGATTAGTGACAACAAATGTGGACCAACAGCACCATCGAAGCGCAAAAGTTATGTCTCTATTGAAGCCCTAAAGCAAGCTAGGACGGCGAAGAGACAAAAGTCTTTAAATTATGGTACATGAGAATTTGATTATGTACGACATTACAATTGTATATTTTGTTTAGTTATATACATTCGAGTTTAATTCAATTTGAAATTTCTTTTTTTTTTTTAATTATGTTTTTATATATATATATATATATATATATATATATATATATATATATATATATATATATATATATATATATATATATATATATATATATATATATATATACTCATTCCAGTAGCACCAGCATAGTACTAGCAGTAGTAACTCTGCTTCAGCAGGACTAACTTAGTACTAGCAGTAGCAACTCTCCTCCAACAGTACTAACTTAGTAATAGCAGTAGTAACCCTGTGACTAAAATATGAACTCACATAATACGGTCACACTTATCAACATTATTGTTCACTCTTTATTTAATTCGATGTGTGACTAAATATTACAAAATGCCACACAAACTAAAAATTCATGTGACCATTGGATGAACAATAGTCACGCAAATACACATTTCTTCACTTTAAACAGCATATGGTCACACTTATTAACACTTTTGGCCACTTTATGCTTAATTGTATGTGACTAAATACCCAAAACAAACATGCTTTATGTGACTAAATATTACAAAAGGCCACACAAACATAAAATTCAAGTGGCCATTGGATGATCAATAGTCACACAAAATACACATTTCTTCACTTTAAACAGCATATGGTCACACTTATTAACACTTTTGGCCACTTTATGCTTAATTGTATGTGACTAAATACCCAAAACAAACATGCTTTGTGTGACTAAATATTACAAAAGGCCACACAAACATAACATTCATGTGGCCATTCGATGAACAATAGTCACACAAAATACACATTTCTTCACTTTAAACAGCATATGGTCACACTTATTAACACTTTTGGCCACTTTCTGCATTTTTTTATGTGACTAAATACCCAAAACAATCATGTTTTGTGTGACTAAATATTACAAAAGGCCACACAAACATAACATTCATGTGGCCATTGGATGATCAATAGTCACACAAAATACACATTTCTTCACTTTAAACAGCATATGGTCACACTTATTAACACTTTTGGCCACTTTATGCTTAATTGTATGTGACTAAATACCAAAAATAAACATGCTTTGTGTGACTAAATATTTCAAAATGCCACACAAACATAAAATTCAAGTGGCCATTGGATGAACAATAGTCACACAAAATACACATTTCTCCACTTTAAATAGCATATGGTCACACTTATTAACACTTTTGGCCACTATTTTTTAAATTATATGTGACTAACTCCAAACAAACAACATACGTTGTGTGACTA
This sequence comes from Artemisia tridentata subsp. tridentata, assembly GCA_021014915.2. Taxonomy (NCBI): domain Eukaryota; kingdom Viridiplantae; phylum Streptophyta; class Magnoliopsida; order Asterales; family Asteraceae; genus Artemisia; species Artemisia tridentata. The sequence goes on from CP139504.1 coordinate 72,255,341, forward strand.
AGGTTGTGTTTGTTTATTAAGAGGGTCTGAATCTGAATCTGAACCGCACGTCTGAATCTGAATTTGAGGCGTAAATGTCTGAATCTGAACGCATCTGAACGGGAAAAAAAAACTCGTGTTTGAACGGGAATTTTTTTTTTTTTTTTTTTTTTTTTTTTTTGTTATTTTGTGTCAACAAGAGGCATTCAGACGCATTAAGACACCCCTCTCAAGTCTTGACCATTAAGATCAAATAGTGTCATTCAGATGCTGTTCAGATGTAAAAAAACAAACGGTCTGAACGGGCAAAATGTCTGACCGATTCAGACACAGTGCCCGTTCAGAGCCTGGTCAGATGCACAGTTACAAAAACAAACGCAGCCTAAATCATCACAAACGTCACATTTATTATATATTCATGTGGCCACAGGACGGGAAATAGTCACACAAAATAAATATTTACTTGAATAAATCATCTCAAATATCACATATATTATATATTTATGTGGCCAAAGGACAAACAATAGTTACTCTCAAATAAAATTTGTGTGACTATAAAGTGTTTACAGTCACTGATACTGATTAATCCATCAAAACTTGTGCCTAATTTGTCACACATATTCGGGATTTGGTCACTCTTTTTCAATTAAAACGGCCACAAACTAAACAATGTTACCATATGCCACCTACGGTGGCGCGACCTTTGGTAACACACACAAAAAAAACGTGTGTGACTATATGCATATCGTCCCACATTTTTTGTGTGACGAAATCCCATATCTGTACCAGTGTTTACATCTCCAATACACTTCAATTCTACTTGATCAAGGTAGAACGTGTTACACACCTTGTAACAGGGATCAAGACTTGACCTTGAAGCGTAAAACAAACACTAAACCTGGGCGTTTTCACAAGAACATACGCCTAGACACACACACCTTTAGTCGACTACATCTTGTCTAGACTTAATAAACTCAACGCCCCTATATATGTCTCTTTATATACTAGAGACATCTAGGGTTTACAAAAGAAAACATTCCTAATACAATAAGGAAACTATTTTAAGCATATCTTCTAAGAATCTTCTGAAACCTCCATCTTTTTGTAGTTTCCCTTCTTGTCACTTTAAGTCCTTCATGTTTCATTCTTCATGTTTTGTATCTTCAAATCTTTTTGACCCAACAGCATTTACTCTTTAAAGATAAACTTGGCTATTTGTTGATTCTCTACACGACAATTAAAGTTTACATATTACATTTAAAAAATAAATAATGTTTTTTTGGGCAAAAGGTGTTTTAATGCATCTGGTAAATTTTATTACACCAAAAACATTTAAGTACATAGAATGTGAGTGAATCTCATATCACAGCCCGTTACAAAGACGGGAAAATAAATGCACCATTTGTTCTTCAAATCAAACCTATTATAAGTATGACAAACCCAGACATATGAACTACGAATGTCTAGTATAACCGCGAACATTTATATCAAAAGCATCACAAATAGCTACTTGCCCTTCAATCAAATAACTAAGGTTTTTGTTTAAGTTAAAAAGAGAGAAACAACAAATTTTTCATTCACATAGTTCATATATAGTTAACTGTTGAGTCTAAATTTGACCAAATTACAAGTATTTGAAGCATAAAAATCAGCCTAAGTCACTAGCTGATAAAATCAAAGAGCTAGTCCACTCTCTGATAAAGTCAAAAAGCAAACCATGAGTAAGTTTACTCCCTCACAACGATCAGCACAAATGATCACAGTCAGCTATAAAAGACCTTAGAAGAGTTAAAATCAGACCACTTGATATAGTCAACCACTGATATAAAGAACATCAGTTTTGACCAAAAGAACTCATTGAGTGTCTTCACATATCAGAGCATAACAACTCAAATATGCTGTATTCTTCTTGGTTAAAACAGTTAAGCTTCAAAGAAGTCGAAGACTAATGAATACTTTGTAACTTGATGCGAAGTCAGCTGTCAAAGTATAAGGAGTTACAAACAACCAGAGTCTTGGAGGACTGACAAATGTCTCTAGGACTCTGAAAGACTTATCAACTTAAACCATCCTGAAGAAATCATGCAGCCTGACTAGTTAAACACTGATCAGTTATATCCATCTTATACTTAAGATATTTGCTAAATATGAAGACGGATCTGGCTGAAGTTCTCAGACACACTTAGGCGGGATTAATTCAAGATAAGCAAAGCAGAAAAACCCTTGGGAAGATAAGAACTCATCGAGAAAAGAGAAAGCAGCTTGCATATACTGCATGCACAAAGTTGTCAGCATAGTAATGCAACCCTAGCCACACAAAGGCACGTGCACCTGACTTCCAGTTTACTTCTAGTTTGAAAGTGACTATTATCTCGTAACTACTAACAGTGTATCTCCCTATTATATTAAGGGAGGATGTTAGAAGGAATAATTAATCGATTCCACCACTAGAATCTTCCTCATCTTCTAAGTGGAATCTTCCTCTTCATAACTTGAAGAGTTTCATTTGTCATTACCAGGGATAGTATTCCGCAACTATCCCTCGTAAAGCCATCGCCTTAACTTCTAAGTGAGACTAATACTGTAACACCCCCAAAATCTGGTGTAGCGGAAGCATTCGGGTCATGTGGTGCTACTACATTGATAATCACAACACAAGGTAACAAAGAACATAATACATACTCCGTTTAAATGCATTCATCAAAGTTAAATAAGTTTAAAACAAAGTTTGAGTTTAGAAAATAAGGCCCATAATTAAGTTGTCCCAAACAAAAACAAGTCAAGTAAAAATGCCACAATACATCAGACCGGAATCTATGACCCTTGCCCTGCCACAGTCTTGTCAGAATAATTCAGCTTAAACACCTGAGAAAAACATGCTAAAAGTCAGCAAAAAGCTGGTGAGTTCATAGGTTTATCAATAAGCAGTAAATTCAGTAGTTGGACCATGAGTTTGGTATATGAAACATTGCAACCCATGCAATGTCATATAAAGATACAGTCTATTACGTTAGCACTAAGTTCATGCAACCGAAGCTCAACAGTTCAGTGCGCTACAATGTAGCACATAAATAATAATAATAAGGGACCCATAGCGAGTGTTTAACCCAATACACTCGTAGTCCGATTTGGTATACGCCCGTATTGACCTGTCTGGCCAACCGAACGGGGAAGTCACCCCAATAGATCTATTTATATCAATCGTGCTTCCCAATGGGAACTGACGGTTCATGAAGGTGGGCATAACAGTGGGTTCAGGGGCTTAGGCTAACTACGCAATAGTTTTGAGAAAGTAAAATATTGTAGTGGTCCAGAAAATGTTTTGCATGTTTCTCACCCCATAGTTGTAAAGCAAGTATAAGTAAAGTGGGGCTATAAACTCACCTTGTCAAGTAGTAGTCAGATAACACAACTAGTCAGACAATGTTCAGCACCAACACGTGACCTAGATTAGTAAGGTTTGTTTTAGTTCACGAATAGAGTTTAAGAATTTAAGAACTTTAGTTAAATCTGAAAGATTTAAAGAGTATATGTTATTGTTGCGGGTGTGGCAGCGTTTAAGTTTAAAACAATTTTTCTAAATCATTTGAGAGTATTGGCTCTTGGAAGTGCTTACGTGTATACCAAGACGAATAGTCTCCAGTTTGGCAATAACTGAAAGACTATGTACGGGACAATCAATAATTGTAAGACGTTGATGGTATGAGGGAAAATGTTATGGTCAAATGAGTGTGTATATTACAAAGTGCGCGTAAGTATGAGAGAAATAAAGAAAATGGTGTGTGTGTGTGTGTGTGTCTATATATATATATATATATATATATATATATATATATATATATATATATATATATATATAGCATTTATAAAAGAATTGTTTTGATAATATATGATCCTTGTGCTAACGAAGTTATAAGATTTACGTTAAAACGATCATTTCATAATCTATAAATCTATTATGAGTTTTAATAAAACATTCCAAATTTTATATGTACTCGAGTAAATGAACGAGTTTAAAATTCACATGGCTAGTCGTAGTTTTTATCGTTGTTGAATACATAAAGAGTTTCTAGTCGTTTGAGTAGAGAAAAATCAATTTGATTAATTATATAAAACATTACGCCGAGTTTACTTATATATGTTGCGTTGTTTAGATTTACTAATATATATCACGAGATTTCTCGTAGTGTAACAATTGATAATAGGATCGTGAAGCATAAAATGTGAGATGGTCGTGTCTTATTAATTAAACGATTGTGACGACAATTTTATATATGAATCGAATACATAACACAATCTCGTGTTGGGAGTGGGCTGTGGCCCAATTTATTTAACTCGGGTGGGCTGTAAATAAACTAACAGATTTTATATTTTGACATTGGGCTTGGATTGCTATGGGAAGGAAAAGAAAGCTGAAATGGAGTAGGCCAATTGGTGGGCTGCGGCCCAACCAAAAACCCAAACCAGTGACAACCAAAATAGGCCAACGACTTGTGGTTTTTGGTCTGTTGGCTAAAAATAAAAAGATGTTTGGCCATGGCTTGGCCCAAGGTGACAACTAAAGTTAGTAACAATAAGGACAATTTCCAGTACGTCTCTTTTGGGACTAAAACTAGTTTTAACGCAGACCATGAACTATTTTTGGACTCAAATAGAACACGACTCGGGACATTTTAAATCGATACGAGTGACACAGTTTCATGGGGGACTCGACTCTCTTTTTTGACACATGGTATACCCATTTCGAGGGTTCTTGGGGAACCTTTTTGACCGAGCAAACAAACACCCTGTTGGGGGAGGTATCTACCAAGACAACAACACTAAATAAGCGCAAGTATAAACACAACAAGTTCTTAGCACACCCAAGTCTTCCTCACTCTTATTGGCACGTAAAAGAGAAATCAAACACACTTCCATATTAGAGCCGATTATTAGTTTTTCAGATTGATTTGAGTCACACCAAAACAATAACATAACTAAAATCAAATGATTCCATAATGATAATTTTTCGACAGAACATGACATAATTCAATAAGAACATCAACGAGTCATATGTTTAGCAACTTCAATCGAATGACACTAACATCAACATATTAAGAACATGGATATATTCGAAATAGGAAAAAAAATAAAGCTTTTTAGAACTCTTACAATTCGATCGAACTGTTACAGGAGGACGAGGAGAAAAACCAAAAGCAATTAAACCCGATCCAAGCAAACCCACTTCCTCTTCTTACCAAGCTATTGCCCTTGTAATTGTGTGTGATGACGATTTGGATGTGAGGTGGGTTGCCTGGAAATCGAGTGGGGTTAATAGCAAATAAACAAGAACCGTTTGACCCTCCTTTCATGAACACTAGACGCTCCCATGGCCAATTTAGGAAGTTATGTCGACATTTCTTTGGCTTGACTTGTTGACTCTTTCCTCTATTCCTTTCTTTTTTTTTTTTTTTTTTTTTTTTTTTTTTTTTTTTTTTTTTTTTTGTTTGTTTATTAGTAGTGGGTACGAATTTGGTATAAGATTTATTATAAAATTTGTTTTATGTGTGTATTACGTGTACCCCGTGTCCCGTTGAATCCCAGTGTCACCTGAGATTTCCGGGTTGTCATGAGCATGAAAAAATATAATTCATGAGACGTTTCTATTAAACTGACACAGAGTAAATTTTTATTGACTCTGACATGAATTTATAAAGTAAACCTTTACTGGTGTGGTGTCGGTACGCGTGTGGTGTCATTTTTCAAGAAAACGAGATAACCTCTCGTTTTTGTTACGTTTGTGTCTGTAACCGTCTGAAAGTGAAAATTTTACCTTTTTGATAAAATTAAATAGTTTTGATGAGTTACTGTACGTTACAGCGTGCGGGTTTGTTTTCCGTAATCGTTATGTAAACACATAAATTCTTAATCTAACAGTTAGGAAAATAATAAATTGACATTTATTATTAAAATATCAGTGGAAAATTACCGTTTGTCACATCCTCCCCGCCTTAGAAGGAAAACCGTCCTTGGTTTTCACTTAGAGTTACCCGATGTATTTGAGAAAAGGTGTGGGTATTTACGTCTGATCTCGTCTTCACGCTCCCACGTGTATTCGGGACCTCTTCGGGTGTTCCAGCGAACTTTAACGATAGGGATACGGCTTTGCTTTAGCTGTTTTATTTCTCGATCCATTATTTCTACAGGTTCCTCAACGAAATTCAACCTTTCGTCAACCTGAATTTCTTCCATAAGAATGGCAAGCGTCTCGTCGGAGGGACATTTCTTTAGATTGCTCACGTGAAATACGTTGTGTACGGAGCTGAGTTCTTGTGGTAACTCAAGGCGATAAGCTACCGGTCCTATTCTCGTGAGAATTTTGAAAGGCCCTATATATCGGGGGTTTAGCTTTCCACGCTTTCCAAAACGGATCACACCTTTCCATGGCGACACTTTTAACATAACACGATCTCCAACTTGGAACTCAAGTGGTTTTCATCTTTTGTCAGCATAGCTTTTCTGACGATCTTGAGCCGCCTGCATCCGGCTCTTGATCTGTACAATCTTTTCCGTAATCTCCTGTACTAACTCAGGACCGGTGAGCTGACTTTCTCTGACTTCAGCCCAACATATTGGGGATCTGCACTTTCTGCCATACAGTGCCTCAAAGGGTGCAGCTTTGATGCTGGTGTGATAACTATTGTTGTAAGAAAATTCGGCCAACGGCAAATGTCTATCCCAGCCGTTTCCAAAGCCTATCACACATGCTCTCAACATATCCTCTAAAGTTTGGATAGTTCTTTCAATTTGACCATCTGTCTGAGGATGATATTCGGTGCTCATATCAAGATCAGTACCTAAGGCATCTTGTAGCAATCTCCAAAAATTTGATGTAAAACGATTGTTTCGGTCAGAGATGATGGAAAGTGGGACTTGTCACACCCCAAAAATGGCGCAGCGGAATAGCATTTATGGGGTATGACCTCATTGTCAAGAACACAAGGCGTCACAATAGAGAAATACTAAATGTAATACATTGATATGATATTAGTCACAAACTCCCTCAACGGGTTAAGTACAAAATACAAAACAACATGAGTCTCAAAGTTACACAACATCACTAAGCGATATCCAAATGCAGATTCACGAGTATAACCCAGGAAGGTCTTGTCTTAAGTCTTGCTAAGTCAGGTCACTACTCAACCTTCTATGGTACCTTCAATCTTAATACCTGAAAATGGATACTTGAAAATGTCAACATAATATTGGTGAGCTCGTAGGTTTAAAAGTAAAACCGCTGAGCAGTGATAGCATAGTGTAGGATAAAAGTGAACATGATAACCAATTATAAGCACAAGTCAAAACAAAATAGCGTCGCGCCAACAGAACCTGCCACGTTGGTTGCACACATAAACATACGCTGGTTGCACACATAAACATACGCTGTGGGGAGCTACCCCGATAGATCTATCATATTGCTTCGGCTCTCAAAAGAGTTAACAGTTGCGCAGTCATGGTCGCACAAAACAAAACATGTCACAGCATATAATCGCATCAACGTACATAATGTCCAAATCATGTAAAACAGTAGTTTACAGCATGAAAACATTTAAAATATCATTTGAGTAACATTTTCCCCCAAGGAAAAATATAATGAAAAAGGGGCTACGAGAACTCACCTTAGCAAAATCGAATTCCGATTGATAAATTAGCAAACGGTAAATTAAGCCCGATAACTCTAATCGCGACCTAAATAATACATATTCCTTAGGTTCGAAAACAAGGTCATGCACGCAAGTTCATACTCTACATTACCGCTTGTACACGTTGTTGTAATATTTGTCGTCAAAACATGGTTGCGTCGATTTGATCATTTATTTAGAAAATTACCACTTTTAGAAAATGTAACTTGTTTATCTTGCGACCAAATTTTAGTCGTCATGTTAATGGTTATTTCGAAAATCTATAACGTGCCTAATAACTATATATGATGTTCTACCATTTCCGTTTACATCATTTTAACCAAAAATGTACTCTAAAAGTCCAAAAATCCATTTGAAATATTTCTAACAACTTTCTAATAGCAAAAATAGAAGCTGTCAACGTATATGTCGTCGTAAACCTTCTTTTAGCCATAACTTTTTCGTCGTAGCTCTGTTTCTTAAGTTTTACCTGTCCCCGCGAACGTATTTAAGTATACTTTAGGCTTTTCAAGGTCTCGGCTAGTCTAGACATCATTTAACCTCAGTTTTCATTTCTTAAAATTCTGGACATATTCAATTAATTTCTAAAAATGTAGTTTTCGTCGTTAAAATTGAAAATAGCGTATCTTTTTCGTTATCGGCCCGTTTTAAGTCATTCAAGCGGCTACGTTTTCGATATTGAGTCTATTTTCTATATTTCTAGCCTAAATTTGTTACTAAGTTACTGAGGTTGCTGTATAAATCAAAATGGGATAGAATCATTTTTAAAGTGTCAAATTAGTTTCCCTAGTCTTCTAGCTATTATACCCACTTAACAACCACTTCAAATCTAGTCCTAGTTCACCCATCAACTTCTAAACATAAATATAGTCATCTAACCATAAACTTAACAATATTCCATAGTCCATGTAAATAATTATCAAGAATGTTTAAAATTAATAGCTTACTAACATAATATATATATATATATATATATATATATATATATATATATATATATATATATATAATATATATATATATATATATATATATAATGTGTTCATCACTTTCTTGTGAAGATTTTTAATAACCAAATTTACTTGTAATAAAAACTTGTTCAAAACATAATCTTTTGTTAAGAGTTCGTTGTGAATGTAAACTTTTTCAACATGTACCAAGTGATAACTAAGTATAGACACTTGACAAGCATTATGATATAAAGAAAACATGAAATTTTTGTGAGATTATTTACAAAAGTAATTAGTGAGATGTGAGTTATAAAACACTTGATTAACCTCAAGATCAATGTTTCAAATACTTGCTAGAATACTCTAATGACACTAGAACTAGCCACAATCAAACTTTCCTTGCTCCTTGATGTGGGTCGAATTGTATATGTAGAATGGGAGGTAATATCCTTTTCTTTTTGCCTTGAACTAGTTAGTGCAAGAAATGGGTATTTGTGACCTATTTATACTAAAAGAGTGTTCAACCTTTGTATAGTTAGTCAAATGGTATCATTGGCTAAGATAGGAAGTTGGGGCCGATTAGGGGGGGGGGGGGCTAGGGGGACAATATGGTGGTCAAGCCACCAAATGAACATTTAGGCTCCATGTTTCATGCGTGTTTGTAGGCTAATTAATGTGGTGTAGTTTTTGGTCTAACAATTTATTATGGCATATGGGGGGGAGGAGGGGCGGCACAATAGGTATATATGGAACTAGATGAGATGTTTTGTTACAAGAGTGTATATATTGTATGTCTTGGGTGTTAAAAATAGGTGTTGGTTGTTGGTATGGTGATTAACAAAAGTTGTACGTAATTAAACGTAAGGTATAAAGAAATTACTTTAGGCGTCAGGAAATATTTTTTGGAACTTTGGTAATAATTTTGGAAGTATAAAAATACTTTAGAAACAATCATTGGGAGAATTGGGGATATCGGGTGTTAAATCTTAAATAGCGAATAGCATTTGTTGAATTGACAACCGTAAGTATTTAAAGAATAGGAAATTGTTTTATGGTTTGAATTTGTAAACCGGAGTAGGAGCAAGGTAGTGGAGCATTGTGGACTAAATATAGCCTAAGTCCTAGTGTACTTGAAATTTATTCTAAGTTTCACGTTGGTTCAGGTAAAAAGTATATGAAAAAAAATGGTTCTAAAATAAATGTCAAGAAAATAAATTCGAGTTTGTTGAATAGAATTGTCCTGTAAATTAGCGGGTTGTTATAGTCTACCCCCGTTAATAGAATTTTGTCCTCAAAATTCAGTTGACTAAAGGTCTGAGCTTGATCGGACAGTATTCACCCTTCGGTTTGGTTGCACACAGAAGGTAAGGGTGTGGGTGTCAATCCAATTAGTACCGGGTGCTACTCCCTATTTGGTACTATCAATACTACCTAACCTCCAGAAATCACACTAATGAAACCACATAATAATCACACAGTAAGGCAAGCTTTCCCTTCCTTGAGTAAAGCCGTCAAAAACCTTAGGCATCTTTTTAGTAGTTTAAGTTGAGCCTCAACTGAAATCTAGTTTATCCCCACAACTCATCAAACAAGAACTGTCATGAGATTAAGCTAAACCAAAAGTTTAAGCCCAGTAACAACTTATTTTCAACTTAATCTCACAACTCATCAAACAAGAACTGTCATGAGATTAAGCTAAGCAACAAGTTGGACCTATCCTTAAACTACGTAACAACTTGAATCTAACTTAACTTCACAACTCATCAAACAAGAACTGTTATGAAATCAAGTTAAATGTCAAGTTGTAAGAAGAGAACTCAACATTTTTGAAGGATTGGCTCAATTTTTGGATCTCTTTCAAATAAACAACTAGTAGATATCCAAAGAGAAGATTCAACTAAGGATGATGTGCATTCCTGTTTCCTTCAAAATCAATAGTGCGTGCCCTAAGTATATCTCCTAATGTCAGATAGTATGCTCGCCCTGACCATCGGTCTAGGATTGGTAGGTCGTACTCCACTTCAACTGTGTTCCTAATGCTTCCTATAGTGTCTACCAAAATCGCGATGTGGATTGTCTTGTCACGATTCGATATAATAGGTAAGGCGCTCCTCATGTATGTCGCTCTAATTGGATTTCTTATCTTGAATATTATGGAGGCACTGATCAAACCAAAGGACTTATCCTGAAAACTCGAATTGCCTGTATATCATTCTTAACACGGTTTTAGGGTTGTCAGTCTTGTGCACTCTCAACTAATGATATTCAGGTTCGGAATCTTTCTTCGAGAAGAATCGCGTATCATGAAATTTGTGTCGCTCCGGGAGTTAAGTTGATGAGTATCTCAATTCTTCAAGGAGGGGTAAATCCTGTCAGGTCTTTACAAAGTACTCCAGGGAAGTCTTAAGCACGCGAGGTGTCTTTGGGTTTCTGCTCATCCTACTAGGCGCACTGAAATAGGCGGTTTTATAGTAACTATCAAGTGATTAGGCCTCTTGAAATGCCTCGTCCATTCTTGAGCAAAATCATTTAAAAATTTTAAGCTAAGTAGCAACTTTAAACTTAATCTCACATCTCATCAAACAAGAACTGGCATGAAATTAAGTTAAAAGTTGTTAAAAAGCTTACCCTTTTTTTTTTTTGAAGAAAAAGAATTTTTTTAGTTTAAGTTTGGGGTTGCTCAAAAATGAACGGGTGGCATTTCAGTACCAAGAGATCTTGTTACCAGGTGGTGAAGATTTGAACCATCTTATCGGTTTCTACCTTTTTGGTCATACACTGTATCAATCACATAACTAAGAGCTAGGACACTAGGCTTCGCCTTTAAAAGAGGCATGAACTAAGTGGAAACAAATCTATAATCGACGTCGGAGTCAAACAGTATGATAGTCTAATATCCGTTTAAGGAGAACATACCCGTCACGAGGTTCGGGTCCTGGCATCCTTCTTCAGCGTTCATCACGAATACCCGCCCACGAGCGGGGTTGCCATTGTTTCCAGTGTTTCCATTAGTCACTAAGGCCTGATTTTGATTATTCTGCACTTGCCCCTGTGCCCTATTCAGCTTAGGACACGTGTTTCGGAAATGATCCGGGCTCCCGCGCTCAAAGCATGTCCTTGGGTAGATGACATTAACTGGAGTCGCTTGCATAACTACTGCTCGACAATCCCTTGCAATGTGACCAGTCTGATTGCAGCTTAAACACACTAGGCAGGGTTTAGTCTCCAGGTGTTGGTAATTACATTTAGCACACTTAGGGTGAGGACCTTCATATCCCTTACTGCCTGAGCTCGTTGCCACAAATCCTTTGCCACATTTCGCCTTCTTATTGTCACCATTTGCATCTCCTTGCTTACTTAGCTCACTTATGGTCTTCCTCTTATCACCATTCTTGGACAATGTCCCATTCCAAACCATTTCATCCGTTAAGGTTGCAGATTTTAGTATCGCGTTCTGAAGGGTAGGGGGCTCAGTCGCTTTCACCATCCCGCGAATCTCAAGGACCAAACCATAGATGCACCTCTCAATTCTCTTGGATTCAGGAGTGACCATGTGAGGTACCAGTCTAGCAAGCTCATGGAACCGATCTGTATAAGTCGTATGATTAGCTCCTACCATGGTATGGTGGTAGAACTCATGTTCCAGTTTCTGCATCTCATGTTCTGGACAATACTCTTCTTTTAACAATGCCTTAAATTCATCCCAACTCATCCCTATGGCAGCTTCTCTGCCCTTAGCCTGAATTTGCGTATTCCACCAAGTCAATGCTTTTCCAATCAATGAACAAGCAGCATACTTCACCTTCTGATGGCTCGCACACTCACTTATGTCAATTACTGACTCCATCTTCTCGATCCATCGAATATAAGCTATCACACCTCCATTGCCATCAAAGTCCATCGGTTTTCACGCGGTAAATTCCTTGTAAGTACATCCCTTGTTACCGTTGTTATGGTTCCCATTATTGATGTGATCACTTCCACCGTCGTTGTTAGCTTGATCATTCCCACTCACGTTGTTCCCTTGGTTGCTGATATGGTCGCCAACTTGGGTGACGATAGTGGGTAACAGTTCTCGTAGTTGTTGGGCGATAATAGTAGCAACATCAGGAGTCTCGTTGCCGGCACCGTCGCTTCCCGTGCCGCAACCTCCTGCCCTACCTCCTCGTCTACTAGTCCTTCCACCCCTCAGTGGTGGAGCACCTCGGTTAACTTGAGTCGACGTTCTTGAAGGCATGATTCTACAAGGTAGGACATTGATAGACGTTAGATAGGAGATAGGTAGGATAGGTCGGCATGCGTATCGTACTACTACACTCAGCTTCCTATCTTGACAATCCATGAATTTGATAAGTCCATGCCGCATCATGTTATCGTAAAAACGTTGGCTAGGCATTTTTAAGATAGCATCAAGTTGCATTTACTTATCATCATCACTTTGTGTCATACTATACACACTACTAGAAAAAGGTCTATCCTTGACTCGCATTTTATGACGCACGCTACAAGATGATGCGCAAATAGCAAAGTCATAAAATAAGAGTCATAACGAGTAAATTTTCTATTGGGGATGACTCGCTTTAAGAAGCGTCATAACATATGGGTCATAATCACATTTTTGGCTAACTCTCGCCCACTTTTTTCCCCCAAAATCAAATGATTTTCATTGTCCCTCCATACTTATCTCCATACTTATCTAGGTCACCCACTATTTTCACTAATCCCCACTTATCTCTCTTCTCTGCCGCTATAACACAGCCCTATAACCCTAATCTCTTCTCTGCCGCTATACCTTGTTGGTTTTCTTTGCTAGTCAAACACAGTCCCACTCTCGATTTCAGGTCCACATTTCCATGAATCAGGTACTTTAATGTGTTATATGTTCAATTTAATCATCAATTCGTGGTGTTCATGAGTCAATTTCGTGTTTGGTTAACTTTTGAAATTAGGGTTATTTATATTAGTGGGGATAGGATGTTTTGGAAGCACCGCAATTGGTGTGAAAAGTATATCCTTAGCTTTATTTATATTAGTGGGGAATAAGATGAAAATTTATCTACTTGTAAAAATTTAAATTAAACGCAAAATAACTTGAAGAGGAAATCGCGGGCACTGCACGTGTCTTAGATACATTCTGGATACTGCGAGGCCAGCTGAATGATGTCTTTATTAGCTCAAACTTTAAGGAAAAAAGAAAGAACTTTGTAATTTTCAAATCAAGCAAAAGCCCTATGTGCATGAAGTTCATGGTTCGATTCTTTCTAGTTTGGTTCCATCAAGGTTTATACCCTCAGTTCACTTGTCAGGAGTTCCAAGAATAAATTCATTAGATTTAAATATTCAGCTACTTATTGAACTTTTTCAAATGTTAATCATTATAGTTTGATTATAAATCTTCAATATACAGGGTAAAATGAGTGCAAATTATCCATGTCATTAATCGAACTCATTTATGTTCAGTGTGTTTGGCTTCATAAAATCGTTGGTGTATGTTGTTTCTATTGAGAGATCTTGGAGTCGATGGAAACTTGGTTGGAACGTTAGACTGTTGTGTGTTATTTTCCAGGTAATTAGTTATCCGGTTATCCCTGCTCCACAGAGCTGATCGACTCGGTCTTCTGATTAACTACAAGTACATTATATTTTGATTCAATTGTATGTGTCACAGGGAATAGGTTCACTGGCAGCTATTATATTGGTCATGGCAGCTGTACATCTGCAAGGGCCATTGTTCGGTTCAGTATTCAACCCTTTGGTGCTTGTTTTCGTTGCAATAGCTGGCTTTCTTCTACTCGATGAAAAGCTGCATGTGGGAACGTAAGTAGACGAAACACACCATAAAGATGGCCTCATTTGTACATATAGTAGTGAGTTGCTAATTGTGTTATGTGACACCTTTTTTCCTTTTTAAAAACATTTCGCAAACTATACTAATCTTTTTAGCACTTCATGCATCACTAAATGACGACATTGCTAATTTTTTGATCTTTGCTATGAAATTTTGTTAAATGACTATCATACGATAAATGATAACTTTATATTGTATGCAATGTGATAGGATCGATAATAATTGTAGTGGGCTTGTATGTGGTGCTCTGGGGCAAAAGCCAAGAGATAAAGAGGTTGTCCAAGCTAACACCTTCAGGAAGCGCAAATGAGTCGAATGATGCCTTAAACACTACAAAAAACTCGACTCTCAAAAACGTTTCCATGGCTGGTGCTTCTTTTTTGACTGGTAATGAAGGCAATGATCAGTTGCACATAAAGTATCCAAGGGAAAATCAGGAACCTCAAGTTTAACATTTTTTTTTTTGATATTTCAGGGGGCTAGAAATGAAATCTTTGCTCTGCAGCCTGCTCCCATTCAGGTGTCATATATGGGATTCCCTGGTACAACTGGTGCTAGCTATATACAGTATCTGGTTACTGATGAAGTAAGACAACTTCTGTTATCTTTTCCCCTTAGTTTGCTTCCCCTCTAGTGTATGCTGAGTTGTCTAATTTTATATGGCAGTTTGTCTCTCCAACTCGGTTTGCTCATATTTACTCTCTGAGAAGCTTGTTCATCTCCCTCATTGCTACTTTTTGAACGACTATAAGCAGGTAAACCTTACTAGGCAGAAATGTTTTACATATTCATACGGAAATGAGACTTCGTGCCTGTATGTGATTTATATATCAAATTGTCAACAGGTTGGTGGTCCAATCTCTAAATCAAATTGTCAAATAAATTACGATACTTGGGCATTGGCTCTACACTTAAAGACCACCAAGTTGTAGTTTTATTACCAATTTGTTATTTCTTTGTGTATATTCATTCATCACAAATCTGCAAAAATGACCGTCGCTTGACTTTGATATCCTACTTGATTAGTTTAAGGTTCTAAGCAGTTTTCTCAGAGAGCAAAGCCTGTTATTGTTGATCCCGGGTTGTATATGAGTAAAAAGTCTGATGTTTTTTGGATCACACAGCGAAGAAGTGTACCTACAGCGTTTAAATTATTTACAGGTATGTAAATATTATATTACCTTACAGCTCTTTTAGTTTTATCGTGTGTGCTATGAGGTCTTACTAGTATAGTTTGCTATCTGATGCTTTACTTCTGAATGTGGTTTAGCTTAGCATGATTAATATTTTTCAATGTTCTTTATAATGGGCATTTTTGCTTTATCCAGATCTGAATATAAAGACACGGCATTGTCTTTGCTGAGATGTCGTAGTGTCTGTGTTTTTCACTGGATTTGGCTAGTAGTACGGGACAGTTTACATTTGGAACCATTGATAAACTTAGGTGATACTTAATTGCTTTATATGGCCATCATGTTTGTTTCTGTCATAAGTGATCACAATGGTATGGAGTATGGGCTTTGGACATCTTTAGTAGGGCTTTGGATGAAACATTTTGCGGTGATCAATACAAAGTTTAACTTGTTTACTATACTTATTATTTATGTGCTTTGGATGATGACTTAGACTCTTACATATCTAGTTTGTTATCCTCTTTTTCTCCAAATATAAGCTTTTGCTTTTCTACTAGTGTGTTGCAGTGACTAGTACTTAAGTCTTTGAAAGATTGTAGCAGTTTAGTACTTGTCTTAAGATGAGTAATCCAACTGAAACATAAATCCAGTTAAACTTGTATGTTTCTATCGAAATATACCACTCCCTTGGATTAGGAAGCTATTTAGGACTATATGATGGCTGCACTAGCTATGCATGACGATTCCATTATTAGCAGACTGCCTGTCTCCACAATAGATAATTGATGATATTGACCTGAAACTTAGAATTAACTTATTCGAATAAATAGTTTTTGTAATCATAGTCAGGGGGTTTGAAATGTTTTATTTGGATTTTAGGATTTAATCTAAGCAATTTTCTCAGGCCTTGAACAGACATGTTTTTGCCCTGCCCCTAGTTAGACAGCAGACTGATTGAACAATTGGCATGTCTGCAATATTCTATTGACGTGTAAAGTATTTTGAATTTGTCTATCTTTTCTCTTTTTTAGATGTGGTTAAAGGGAATGGGAGACTTATTCCTCAAGCGGTTAAATCGTGGGTCGAACAATACGAAAAGGAGCCAAAACCAGCAATGGTTGAACTACTGCTTCAGGAGAGCTGCACGGATGACTCGAGTAGTCTTGTTGTATACTCGGTGGTCGATGTGGAAGCTGTCAAACTTACTTGTGAATTGCTATCGATATGTAATTTTTGTCGTTAATTAACTTGTGACTTATCGTGAATTAGTACTTTAATTAACCTCATTGTTTTGATATATATATATATATATATATATATATATATATATATATATGAAATGCGTTATTTTGATATTTGTGTTTTTAATTTTGTATTATCAGGTTTTTAATTGTCATTTAATAGAAAATTAGGAACTGGAAAAAATTAATTTTTTTTAAAAAAAAAATTTAGGTTATGACACGCAAAAAGGAGAGTCATAAAACGTGGGTCATAAAAAAAAATTAGGTTATGACACGCAAAAAGGAGAGTCATAAAACGTGGGTCATAAGTGCGCGTCATAGAGGGATGACGCACAAAGGCGAGTCATGAAGCTTTATGACGGGTCCATCCTTGACTCGCATTTGCGCGTCATAAAGCCTCTTCTTGACTCGCATTTGGAGTCAAGAATAGCTGTTTTTCTAGTAGTGACACATAATCGCACACGTAATTCCTATAATGCAAACTATATGAGGGTTCTTAGGTTATAGTCTAGGTTAAACCACCTAATTCTCTATAACCTTGGCTCTGGTACCAATCTGTCACACCCCAAAAATGGCACAACGGAATAGCATTTACGGGGTATGACCTCATTGTCAAGAACACAAGGCGTCACAATAGAGAAATGTTGGGAATTATGATACGATTCAAGAGAAGACAACTTAGGTCTGGTAGTATATCAGAGTTAGGTCTGTCTTTGTAATTAGGTCTGGTAATGCAAAGTTAAGTCTGGTAGTATGTTTAAGTCTGGTTGACTTATAATGTTAAGTCTGGTCGTGAAGTTAGGAAAGTCTGTTAGAGATAAGTTAGGAAAAGATACAAAACGTGTAAGTATCTTTATAGAAGATTTGTGAATATCTTCTTAGTTGGTTAGTATTAGGGTTTCCTTGTGTTATAAAAGGATCCCTAAGGATTGTTAGTTTCGTGTGTGAGTTGTACGAGTTTCACTATTGTGATTAAAATCAATACGAAGTTAGTGATATCTCTGTGTGTGTTCTTCATTGTTCTTGTTAAGATTCCGCATTAACATTAACAATCGTCTAGGGTTTCTCACTTAGATTGGTTTGGATTTATCCCAACCATCTACTAGGTATTCAAGACTACTTAGAGATCCACATACAATTCGTGGACCAACAAGTGGTATCAAAGCAAGGCGAGAGACTCTGAATTCGAAGAACACTTAATCTCAAAAACCTTATTCTCACTCAAATCACCCTACACAATGTCTGAATTCGATAAGCCTGTTAACACTGAAACTTTTTCAATCCATAACAGTGAGGATGAGAAATCAAACCATGAAGATGAATGAAAAACTGAAACCAGTAACTCCCAAACACAACAACAACCCATCCCTTCCACAACCACAATCTCAAACATAAAACTTCCATTACTGAAAAGAGAAGAATATGATATATGGGCCATGGAGATGGAACATTATCTAGAGTACACTGATAGTGATGTATGGAAGGTTATTCAAAAGGGAAATTCTAAGAAAAGAATTTCACAAGGGAATGATGGGCAGATAAGAATAATGCCACCAGTATCTGCTGAGGAGATTAGGGCTGTGGAGAAGGAAAAGAAGGCCAGAACCTTGCTTCTTATGGCTATTCCTAAGGAGCATCTACAAAGGTTTCATGACATCCTTGATGCAAAGGAGATGTGGGAGGCTATCAAGAAACTATTTGGAGGCAATGCAAACTCCAAGAAGATGCAAAAGGCTGTTCTTAAACAGCAATTTGAGACAT
Source organism: Artemisia tridentata subsp. tridentata (assembly GCA_021014915.2). NCBI lineage: Eukaryota > Viridiplantae > Streptophyta > Magnoliopsida > Asterales > Asteraceae > Artemisia > Artemisia tridentata. Next base: position 72,273,935 of record CP139504.1, read on the forward strand.
TCGGTGTTTCAAAGACTGAAGGTTTGGAGAAGGGCTATGACAGATTTCAACATCTGTTAACACAACTGGAAGTTCATGGTGCAGCAGTTTCAAATGAGGATGCAAACCACAAGTTCCTTAGGTCTTTACCATCAGAATGGGGCAATGTATCTGTGGCAATGAGGATTAAGGAGGAAGTAGATTCAATGACACCTGATGACCTATACAATAATCTCAGGATGTTTGAAAGGGACTTCAGTAACAACACTCAGGCTTCAACCAGTTCATCAAATGTTGCTTTTGTGTCACAAAACAAAAGCAGTACTTACAAGGTTAAACCTGGTAGTGTTAGGTCTGGTATCTATGAAACTCCTTCAAGTGAAAGGTCTGCTTCAAGTTTTACTGATGAGGTGATACATTCTTTCTTTGCCAGCCAAACAGAAGATGAAAGCTTTATTAGTGAAGACTTAGAACAGATTAATGATGCTGAAGTGGAAGAGATGGACATAAAATGGCACATTGCCATAGTTTCTTTAAGGGTCAAACGATTTCAGAAGCAATATGGGAGGACCATCAACTTCAACAACAAATCACCAGTGGGATACACAAAGAGGACAGTTGAATGCTACAACTGTCACAAGCATGGACATTTTTCAAGAGATTGTCCAGAGAAGAAGTCTGCTGATGGGAAAAGATATGATGATGGGAAGATGGAAAAGAATCAGATGAGCCTGCTGACAATGGAAGCTGGAGGAGTCAACTGGGGTGAGCATCCAAGAGTGAATGAGGAGTCTGATCATGCTCTCATGGCCATTGGTAATGAGGTATCATTATGCTCTAAATTATGCACTGACTCATATAATCATGTTAAAGCTTTGTGTGATGAGCAGTTAGAACAAATAGGTGACCTAGAAGTAAATCTGTTAGCACATAAAAATGCTGTAAAAACATTAGAGGCACAAAAGGTCACCCTTCAAAACCAACATGCTACTTTAAATGAAAAACTATACTTTCAAGCTAATAAAATATATGAACAAGATGAAAAGCTTAAAAGGTATAGACAATTGGGGCTTAGAATTCAGAAGGAGAGGGATGAGTTGAGAAAAAGGGTTGATCAGTGGAACAATTCTAATAATAACCTATTTAAGTGTTGGGATTCTCAAATTAAGTCAAATAAAAAATGTGGCTTAGGATATGAGGAAAATGAGAATAAGGCTATATTTAAGAATAAAGAAGAGGACTATACTGATAAGCCTTTATATAATAGGTTTGTTAAGACTGGTGACTTTAAGGGAGTACCACCACCTTTGAGTGATGACTATACTCCTCTTGAAAAAGAAGAGTTGGATGATTCACTCTTTGTGTATGGTAAGAAAGGTTCTCAAGTGCCTGAATCAAACACCTCAGAGGAAAAATCCAGTAGGTATTCTTCTTGTCAATCCAATGACTCTGAAGGATCTATTGATGGTTCCTCTGATCACTCTAAGTCTGAGTCAAAAAGTGAGGTAAAAGAGAATCCTGAACCTAAGGCTGTTAAGAAGTGTGAACCTGTTGTTACTAAACCTGTAGTGACTGAACCAAAGCCTGAGACAGTCAAACCTAGTTGTGTCAATCACATAAAAACTCCTAGGGAATTTGTTAAAATGAGTGAGTCACATAGAAGCAATAGTGTTCACAGAGAAATTAAGAGTAGTTACACTTATGCTCCTAAAAGATGTTTTGTGTGTGGAAGTTTGAGTCATTTAATAAGAGATTGTGACTTCCATGAAAAGAGAATGAAGAGAGAGGCTGAGCAAAAGAGAATGAAATTTAATATGGGTCATGTTTCAAATAAACCAGTTTGGAATAATGCTAATAGAATTAATCATGCCAACCAGTTTGTTCCCAGACCTGTCCAACTCAATAACTCTACCAGACCTAACTCTTATGTTAATTCTGGTAGACAAAATTTTAGGTCTGGCTACAGGAACTTTAATGTGAATAGGCAAAATGTTAATTTTATGAGGCCTAATGTGAATACTGGTTATGTTAATTCTGTGAGATCTAATGTGAACACTGGTTATGTAAGACCCAAACAACCATTTCAAAAGTCACAGGTGAATACAAATTTTCAAAGAAATAATTTTTATAAAACTCATTCACCTGTAAGGAGACAAACAAATTCAAATGGGGGTTCTGCTGATAACCTCTCTGATTGCTGGGCTTGGAATCCATTTAAAAATGAATTTACCTATAAGTCCAAACATGGTTTCACTGGAGCAAGTTCATACAAAACCTATAAGTATGTTGCTCCACAGAAAGAACTCAAGCCCACTCAGGCCTGGGTTGTTAAGAAAAACTGATTTTCTTTCTTAACTTTGTATAGTTTGTATATTTGTTTGTTTTTAATCTTGCTATTCTTCTTGGTTATTCTTATTTTCAGTAGTTATTTTGTTTTCAACTTTCCATAGTATGTTTGTTTTTGGTATATTGTGCTTAACTTTGTTTTGCAGTTGTTAACTCTTCTCTATTGCAAGTGATTCATATGTGGAAAATTTAAACAACAGAACCATGGAGCTTTTTATTTATAAAAAAATGATTGCATTCAAGGATGCAATTTACATTGCATCATAAGACAAAAGCTTTAACATAAACCAGCCAAACACCACCACCTACATTTTCTGTTTCCCTTTGCTCATGAAGTCAGGAATGGTCTTCTTGGCTCCTCTGCCACCAAACTGATTCCACGCTTTTGGGCATGGGAATCCAAGAATCAGGCTGCTTGGTGGTGGACGTGGTAAAGAACCACTTCTCAAGGATGGCACAACCTTCGAAGGAAAAGTCACTTCATCATCATTTGAGGGGTCTTCTTCTTCAGCACTTCTATCATCTACATCAGAAGGGGGAATTGGTTTTGAAGTCTTTGGTGCTTCATCTTCTGGTTCCTTTTCAGTAAGATCATAAGCAGCTAGCCATTGCTTAAGAGTTGATTCTCTTAATGTCTTGTTTCTTGTGATTGAAGAATACCCTGGTGGGAAGTATCCACCCCATCCTCCTGATGATGAATCAGAAGATGAGCCATTTGGATCCCAAGAAGAATCGGATGAAATCTCTATGATTTCTGAGTTGGAAGGATCCATAATATTTATAAGGTTTTTCTTTTGATTTGTGATGGCTTTGTGATAAAACAATGGGTGGTTTTATAGGGAAAATCAAGGTTTAATACCATTTAATGCTCGGTTGGTGTATGGGTTAATACTTGCAGGCAAAGAGTTATTAATTGTACTTTTGGAAAGTTGACCACAGTTCTTATTTTGGTTAAGTATCTTTGTTAAAATAAATAAAAAAATAAAAAATAAATAAATAAATAAAAGGATTTACACTTAAGGGGATGTAATGTACATTTAAGGGGAGGCAAACGTACAAGTTTTACAAGTTTTTAAATCGGGTAAACTTAAGTGTTAAATCTGGTAGCTTGTGAGTCTTGCAAAGATTGGTTTTAGTCTCCCTTTTCTTGTTGTTAAACTAATTTTTGCAGAAAAGATTGGAATGAGATGATGTAAAGCCTTGCATTCGCTAAAATCAGTGTGTAAGTCCACTCTTTTGGTTAGGTCTGGTAAGTTTATGATTCGGCCTGGTTGACCATTTTAGGTCGGGTAGTGTTAAATTTATGACCGTTAGATCTGGTCAGAGTAATAAAGATTTATCTAATATATTACCGTTGCACTATTTTCGGTAAAAAGAGATATTTATGAAGTATATAAGATTAAAATTTGATATATTTTATCTCCTTTTATTCTTTATTTGCTTCCAAATTTAAATCATCTTTATTTTGAACTCACGACTCTGTTTCTACGCAAATATTTTCAAAACCCTACCCTTCCAATCAACCAGACCTAAATCATTAACTCATCCATGGCTAACCTCAAGTTTGTTGACAAGCATAATCAAGTTGGTTTCTTGAAGAAGCCAGATCAAAGTGCAGGTTTCGAGGAGATTGTGGATTTCCTAAAAGGTTCTTACATTTGTTATTCATTAATTCATAATCCTACTATTTATCAGTCCCTTGTTAAGCAGTTCTGGAGGTCGGTTACCTCTGAGACTCTTGATGATGGGACACCATGTTTAAGGGCAATTATTGATAAAAATGGTTTTACCATTACTGAAGCCTCCATTAGGGAAAGTCTTCAATTGGATGATGCTTTAGGAGAATTTGATTTGCCTTGTAATGATATTTTGGAGGTATTGGATAACATTGGGTACCCCACAGATGGAAGTTTTACCTTTTGGTAAGTCATTTTACACCTCAGTGGCGGTTTTTAGTACATCATTTACTTCAGAGCTTAAGTCCCAAGAGTGGTGGATGGGATCAATTTGGAAGCAGAATTGCTTCTGCATTGGTATGTTTATCACTTGGAAGGAAATTTAATTTTTCAAAACTAATTTTTGAAGGAATGGTGAAAAATGCTAAAGACCCTAAATTTTTAATGTATCCACGATTTTTGCAAATGGTCTTGAACTATGAAACTAAGGATAAAGTGCCTTACATCAGTGTGGCCTTTACTCCAAAACGTTTTGCAAATATAAAAAGGGGTTTTCAAGGAGTACATAGACCTTTGCTTGCTGCTATGCTTGGTACTAACAATTCAGGTACATCTGGAGCTGCACAAGTGCAACCTGCTGAAGAACAAGCCCAAGCATCATCTAGGTCTGCTACACCTGCATCTACCCCAACTCCATCATCTCAACCAGGTCCCTGTCCATCTGCTGAAAGATTACCTACACCTATCCAACAATCTTCACCTTCACAACCAAATGTTCCAAGTCCTGCAAGGGAGGAGGAACATGCACCCATAACTGTGGAAAATCTTCTCATCATAGTTCCTCAACAGCAAAAGAAGATAGCCACTTTGGAAAAGTCTAATGAGGCACTCAGAAAAGCTTATGTGACTTTGGTGCAAAAAGTAAAGAAAATGGGAGTGGCAATGAAGAAAAAGGGAGTTTCTTTTGATGATGAGGAAGGAGAATGTAAAACCCTAAAATCTGAATCATGTGAAAAGACCAAAATACCCTCTAAATTTTGAACTTTTAAGAACTTATAAAATTATATGAGTAACACCATTTGCACTTAATATAATCAATAACCTAAGTTACCTAACAAATTAAATTAATAAAAACTTTACATTATGAAGTAAAGATTACAAAACAAATAATTCTACACATCTTGGAAATTCTAGGCGAGTTATCTTTGTAACCAAGACCCAAAAAAATTCGGCTAAGAAATGGATCAAGAAGATAAGTATGCATTGAAAATTGAAGATATCATAGTCCCACAATTTTCGCATGTTCCTATTTGACAAAACCTAAAAACCCTACAATCTTTGTCGGCTGCTACTTTGTTTTATTTCTCCCTTCCTGTTCGAATCAAAGGCAGAAAAAGAAAGAGATTTTTTTTTTGGTTGCGACTTGGAGGTCTAGTCGAGGCGTACTACTGGTTCGAGGGTGGGACTCGACCAAGTTTTGAACGTGGTGTTTACAACAGGTTCGAGGGGTGTGTTCGTGTTCTCTTTGGTTCGTTCTTCTTATCTTTCACGCTACAAGGATTTCGGTGAAGCGGGAGTAGTTGTCATCCCTTTTGTGATCATCCTTGGTGTTTGTTTGTTTCCGTCAAGGTACAGATACTCTGCCCTTTTTCAGTAAGGGTTCTTATATTCTATAAATTGATTTTGAGTTATGATTCAGTTAAGATTTCCCAAGCCATTGCTATGTTCCCTTTGAGTGGACATTTGATATTACTTTTGATATGACTTTGAGATGCACCTTTTGATATATGACATTCTGTTTTGATATTGAGACCTGACTCTTAGTTTGATACCCGAGCCATTTTCTGTTTTCCTAGCCAGGAAGGTAACCTGGCCATGTCTGTGATGCACCACTGGCATGACTCCCGTGTGGGGGAGTGATTTCTCACACCGTCCTTTTTATATTCTGCTTTGGCCATTATGACTTTGAGATTGACTTTGAGTTCTGGGGCGTATGGATTGCAATCCTAGATTTGTATGTTTAGTGGATTTAACTATGACTTTGAGTTATGACTTTGAGGTGACTGGTACTGTGTGCAATACATGCCTTTCACATTTTCTGGGAGCTGATCACTCCACTATTGTGATACATGAGGACACCCCTCATATTATCTGGTTGCCTAAGAGGTATCCCCTCTGATTGTGAGACTATGACTTTGAGATTATGATGTTGAGATTATGACTTTGAGTTTCTGGGCTCGTGGTAGATGACTATCCTATATTTCCCTTACTAATCTTTTGCTTGCTTATACCTTATGACATTCCCATTGCCTATATTATATTTCTGTTTCGTTATTCTCTGCTTTGTATATGTATCTGTTCACTGAGCTCTCGTAGCTCAGCCGCATTTTCTTTATCCTGCGGCAGGTTTTAGTAGGAAGCTGGGATGAGTGGAGAATACCTTGGACTTAGAAGACTTGATAGTATTCTGAAGTAGAGATCATTAGAAGGAGTTGCTTTTGCAGACTTAGTAATTAGCTTTTGTTTCCCTTGTATCCTTGTGTATTCAGTATTTCATTTGTAACCTTTGAGAATCTTTGTATTACTATTGAATGTATGTTTTGTTTGAACCTGTCTCTGATACCATAATTGTAACACCCCAACCCGACAAGGCTAAAGGTGTCACAAGTACATGGTTTCATATCAGATACAAGCATTCAAGAAATAAAATAGTGGAAGCCTTAACATTAAAATTCAAAGGAAACGAAGTACAAAACAGAATCCAAACTGCCCAAACAATGGCATAACAGAAAAATATCCAAATGGTCACACTAGAATGACAAGGTCTAAACTTCACACAAGTTGCTCTCATCCCAAGCTAAAACCCAGCTCCTAGCTTAAATGTACCTGCCGCAGGAAAAGAAATGCGGCTGAGCTACGAGAGCTCAGTGAACAGATATAACGGAAACAAAGCAGTAGTAACGGAATAATAAAGTAAAAGAAATAATACCAGGAGTAACAAGAGTCAGGAAAAGGAATACAAGAGTTATGCAGACATACCAGGAATTAAGGATGGTTACAATGGTAAGTGCAAATGAAACCAGAACCCACCACCAGCCCAAGTCGAAATATAGTCAAGTCCAGTATCAAGTCATAGGGTAACAAATCCAGAAATCCACCACAAACCCAAGTCAAATCAGGTCAGGTCAAACGTCAGGTCAAGTGACAGGTCAAGTATCAGGTCATCAGGTTACAAGGTTTCAGGTAAACAGAAATCCTCTACGAGCCCAAACATATCAAATCACATCACATATATCAGGGTGTATGGAGGGGTGACCTCAGCATACCAGGAAACAGGGTGAGGGGATACCTCCAGGGGTTGGAGTCGCGAACTCCCAGGGGTGTAAAAGACGTGTATCGCACACACTCGTCAGTCACCAGGATAACAGGAAATATAACAAATTAGGACATGTCTAGGATGCATCCATACGCCCCCGCAGGCCACAGGGTCTTCCTCTACGTACAAATTAAATCAGGACAGGGGACGGGACAGGACATCACTCTCCTGCCCTAGAGTCATGCCACCGGTGCATCAATGACATGGACATGAAACCCTCATGCCTAGTGGGTGGCTCGTAGTCTCAAACTGTGGGTCAAGGTCAGGTATCAAGTCTCAGGTGTCAAGTCTCAGGTATCAAATGTCAGGTCATATCAGGTTTCATATCAGGGTTCATATCAGGATTCATATCAGGGTTCATATCAGGGTTCAAGACAGGAGATAGATGCAGGGGTTCATTATCAGGAGGTCAAAATCAGAAAGGTCAAATACTAGAAGGTTCATAATAGTTTATTATAAGAAAATCCTTTTTACATGGTTTTAATAATATGGTCCTTAGAACAGTTTCATAATAAAAGTCCTTTAAAGAAATGTTTCAAAACCTCTTCATATATATCTAAAAAGTAGTTGTAAAATCCTATGAACCTTCAAGTACCCAAGGTCTTAATTATTCAGGTTATCAGGGTTGAACAAGTCATGTCAAGTATCATAGCAGGGTTCAAGTCAAAGGTTCAAGTCAAATGGCTCATATCAAGAGTATCAAGGTTCAAGTTCAGGTTCATGACAAGGTTCAAGACAGGTTAAAGCAAAGGTTCAAATCCATGGTTCACAATACAAGGAAAACATAACAATGAATCAGGAATCAGAAATGAGACGAAGGCTCTTTACAAGAAGAGCAGAATATTTGTACCTTGAATCCCGACCTCGCTGATCATGACCACGGTCCGCCCGATCTCGTGATTCCAAACCCCTACTAGATTGCCCCTTCCGCTCATAATTCTGGTCCCGATGACTCTTATAATCCCTACTCTGGTCCAGCTGACTCCTTCCATATTCGTAAACGACTGCTATGACGGTTAGTGACGCTAATAGTATTAGCTAAAACTCTGACAATTTTGTGAATTTGATAAATAATGTTTTCTCGTGAGTACTTAGGCAAGTGGTCATTGTATGACTAAATAGTACGTTCAGAAACGAGGAAGAGCATGAAAATCATTTCTTTGCACCTTCTTAGAAAGTTGACGATCATTTGTGCATTCTGGGAGATGGATATTTGCTGAGACAACGGTGTTCGTTGCCTGACCTGGAGTTAACAACAACGGAGGCTACCCTGAAGAGTGAAGACATTCCTTTCAATGCAGAAGGGTGGGCGGTGCAGAAGATCTAGTCAAGATGGCGAATCTGGAGTTGATGAAGACGTACAGTCTCACTTCCCTATTCATCTTGGTTGTACTAAGATGAATTGAGAACGGGAGCAGACTGGATGATGAAGAGATTTAAAGATCATGCCAGAAAGCCACAACACTCCATCACATTCCAAGAAGAACTGCAGGAGGCTCGACGAACCAGACACAAGTTCCCGATCTTGGTTTCACTTCCCGACTGATGGACAGACGAAGACAGATTAGCCGGACTTGAGGAAATTGGATAATTTGAATGAACGGAATTTGGAAACAGACCCTTTATGTTTGGAAGAATTGATTCTATGAAGGCCGAAGTTCTTGGCGACTAACTTTCATTTCCGTTGACTCTCTAAATTTTCGTTATATAGTAATAAGATCCTTTAATGATTCAAGTTCCCTATAAGCATTTCAGTTCCGCGTTCATATGTTCGGTGATGGTTTTGTTTTGAGAGATTTTGGCGAGTTGTGGAAGATATGATACTTGTGACGACGTACCCCAATTCTGCTAGGCAATCTTGGATTTTGATACTCTTGCGGATAGTTTTGTTTCCCCTATTGTCTATGGTATTCGATTTTGGTTGACCTCTGAGGCTGTAGAAGTATTAAGTGGATTAAGATAGGTGGTTTTGATTACGATTTGAGATAAAGTATGACCATCATGAGGGCATATTTATATGATGCCAGTATTATGACGTCTGGCCAACGTGATAATACTTACATCATATAACGTGCACTTGTTGTGGGCATAGGATATCTTGGGGAGTAACTAAGAGGTTTAGAATTTGAACTCCGTTGGATTATCCGCGAATAGTGAGACTCTAGGTTCATCCTATCTATCCGTATACTCTGCTTTCGTTCATTTGATATCTGATTGAGTTTGAACTCTCGATTTGTATTACGTTGACCTCTGTCATAAATCTTGAACTCTGGTAAAAGCTCTCTACTGTTGATACAGTTAATTTGATTTGAAATCTTGTTCGTTGTCCATATGAGCTTTCTAGAAGTTTTGACTATTGTCTATTTTGTGTTGCATGGACCTTTTGATTCAAAATCAACTCATTTTGCCTCATTCTGAGAAATTTGAACCCACCTCGTTTTGATCTGAGTCATGAGAAACTTTTGTTCTGAAGATCTTTTTGGAAGAACCTCCCCGGGCATGAGAATGTTTGCAATGACCTGTTGCGACTTGCTACGACTTCGTTTCACCTTGCGACTTCAAATTTCGAGGACGAAATTTTTCTGTTAGAGGGGAAGAGTTGTAAAACCCTAAAATCTGAAACATGTGAAAAGACCAAAATACCCTCTAAATTTTGAACTTTTAAGAACTTATAAAATTATATGAGTAACACCATTTGCACTTAACTTAATATAATCAATAACCTAAGTTACCTAACAAATTAAATTAATAAAAACTTTACATTATGAAGTAAAGATTACAAAACAAGTAATTCTACACATCTTGGAAATTCTAGGCGATTTATCTTTGTAACCAAGACCCAAAAAAATTCGGCTAAGAAATGGATCAAGAAGATAAGTATGCATTGAAAATTGAAGATATCATAGTCCCACAATTTTCGCATGTTCCTATTTGACAAAACCTAAAAACCCTACAATCTTTGTCGGCTGCTACTTTGTTTTATTTCTCCCTTCCTGTTCGAATCAAAGGCAGAAAAAGAAAGAGATTTTTTTTTTGGTTGCGACTTGGAGGTCTAGTCGAGGCGTACTACTGGTTCGAGGGTGGGACTCGACCATGTTTTGAACGTGGTGTTTACAATAGGTTCGAGGGGTGTGTTCGTGTTCTCTTTGGTTCGTTCTTCTCATCTTTCACGCTACAAGGATTTCGGTGAAGCGGGAGTAGTTGTCATCCCTTTTGTGATCATCCTTGGTGTTTGTTTGTTTCCGTCAAGGTACAGATACTCTGCCCTTTTTCAGTAAGGGTTCTTATATTCTATACATTGATTTTGAGTTATGATTCAGTTAAGATTTCCCAAGCCATTGCTATGTTCCCTTTGAGTGGACATTTGATATTACTTTTGATATGACTTTGAGATGCACCTTTTGATATATGACATTCTGTTTTGATATTGAGACCTGACTCTTAGTTTGATACCCGAGCCATTTTCTGTTTTCCTAGCCAGGAAGGTAACCTGGCCATGTCTGTGATGCACCACTGGCATGACTCCCGTGTGGGGGAGTGATTTCTCACACCGTCCCTTTTATATTCTGCTTTGGCCATTATGACTTTGAGATTGACTTTGAGTTCTGGGGCGTATGGATTGCAATCCTAGATTTGTATGTTTAGTGGATTTAACTATGACTTTGAGTTATGACTTTGAGGTGACTGGTACTGTGTGCAATACATGCCTTTCACATTTTCTGGGAGCTGATCACTCCACTATTGTGATACATGAGGACACCCCTCATATTATCTGGTTGCCTAAGAGGTATCCCCTCTGATTGTGAGACTATGACTTTGAGATTATGATGTTGAGATTATGACTTTGAGTTTCTGGGCTCGTGGTAGATGACTATCCTATATTTCCCTTACTAATCTTTTGCTTGCTTATACCTTATGACATTCCCATTGCCTATATTATATTTCTGTTTCGTTATTCTCTGCTTTGTATATGTATCTGTTCACTGAGCTCTCGTAGCTCAGCCGCATTTTCTTTATCCTGCGACAGGTTTTAGTAGGAAGCTGGGGATGAGTGGAGAATACCTTGGACTTAGAAGACTTGATAGTATTCTGAAGTAGAGATCATTAGAAGGAGTTGCTTTTGCAGACTTAGTAATTAGCTTTTGTTTCCCTTGTATCCTTGTGTATTCAGTATTTCATTTGTAACCTTTGAGAATCTTTGTATTACTATTGAATGGATGTTTTGTTTGATCTGATATGAAGCCATTAATGTGATACTTCTACCCTTGCTGGGTTGGGGTGTTACAGAGAAGCTAAAAATTCTTCCAAACAGGGGAGGAATTTGGAGCAAGAACACAACACTCTTCAAACACCAAATCAAGAACCTCCAGTTCAAGAACCTGTCACCACCATCAGTCCAGAGACACTAGAAGTAGCAGAAACTTTGGCTCAATCTATGGGCAAGATTAAACAGGATAGAAAGAGAAGAAGGTTAATTTTGTCTGCTGAGGAAGAGATTGAAAAGTTTGGGACAGTGTCTGATGAAAAGTCTGATAATGAAGTTAATACTGGTGAAGGTAAGTCTGGTTCTGTAGGGTCTGGTGATGAACTTAGTTCTGGTAATGAAGAGCAACAATCTGCACAAAGAGAAGGAAAGCAGGTTGTGGATGAAACTTCAAAGCCAATGAAGTCTAAAAGAAAAACAAGAGAAGAACTAGCATCTGAGGCTGAAATTGAGAGGATTAAGGCACAAGATATTGCTGAAGAAGAAAGACAAAAGAGGCTAGATGCATTTTATGCAAGAAAATTGGCTGAAGAATCTGATGAATTTACAAAGTTGCTCAATGTTGATGCTGAAGTAAGAGCAAAATATGAAGAGCTTCTAACTGTTGAAGGTTTAACTGCTGATGAAAGAGCCAAACAGTTAGCTGACTTCATAAATGCAAGAGACAATGATGACACATTGGGTGGATTCTTAGAAAAGTTCAAGCTTAAGAAGAAATCAAAGATTCCCAAGAAGATGACTATTGCAGAAAAGAAACATGATATGAAGATGTATCTAAAGAATCAAATGCATCTATCTTTGGAACAGATGAAAGGGAAGTCATATGAGGAAATTCAAGCTGCATATCTCAAGGCATTTGAGAGAGATCAAGGTTATAAAGCTGTTGATTATGATGATGTGCAGAAATATTGTTTTCAGGGTAGAAAGGCTAAAGAGACTAAACTTGTCATTGAACCTGATAAAATGATTGATATACAACCTGAAGGTGAGAAGTCATCAGAAGAAGTGCAAGCTGAAGTAGTAAAGCCTATTGTGTTTCAAAGAAGAAAAGGTTTGGAAAGAAAAAGTAAATCAAAGAAAGTGGTTGTTGAAGAGGAATTAGAGGAAGAACCTTCATCTGAAGGAGCCACTATGGGAACTATTGAAAGCACAAAGGAACCAAGTAAGGTAGTCAAGTATCAATTAATCATGACCGGTGAAAGAGCTGCATATCATATTATAAGGGAGAATAATTCTGACATTGTTTATATGAATTTTGCTGGAATTCTAAATGATGTGAATAGGGAGGATCTTCAAGAACTTTATCAGTTGGTGAACATTAAATATGGAGATCATCCACCTGAAGATGAATTTGAAAGAGTCTTTTGGGGTAATTTGAAGGTGATGTTTGAGCCACCAACTGAGTCAGATATAGTGTGGAAACTTCTTGAAGAGCAAAATATTGTCAGCTGGAGATACTTTCATACCTGCAAGGTACATTGTGTTTCATTAAAGAATGCTGATATTTATATGCTTGCAGAAGTGGAATATCCTTTATCATCAAGTGTTTGCAAGGAAATGATGAGCAAAAAGTTGTATACTGGTAAGAAGGATGAAGGATATGAGATGTTATTGGATTTGATTAAGAGGCAGTCTTTGAAGGATGTAGCTTAAGGGTGTTTGAAAGAATTTTCACAAGTTGTTAAGTGAGACTATTGGAACTTCTCACTTGGTGGAGGTGCTTTGCACTAACACATCAAAAGGTTATCAGTCCACCTTGTCTCATTAACACAAGGACTGGCTAATCCTAAGCAAACGACTAACAGGTAAAGATTGCTCAAATCCATTTATGGCTGACAATTTGCCAAAAATTGTATGGTATTCAACTCACCATATCTAAGATAAGTGAAGAGTTGGCTAGCCCACAAGGTTATGACTTGTGGTAAAGGCTGTGGAAAACCATAAATGGTAATCAATTCATCATGATGAGGTGCTTTTCCATCAAAGAATGGGCTAGTCCAGAAGCAAACGGCTTTTGGTAAAGACTTAACAAATCCGTTGATAAGCTGATGATTTGCTAAAAATCATATGGTTATTAATGTACCATGGTCTTACACACCAAAACATTGGCTACTCCAGTGGTAATGGCTATTGGTAAAGAGATTTCAAATCCATTACATTTTCAATGATTCACCTCTCACAGATGGTAACACATTTGGAAGTGATGAGAATAGTCTGGAACTTAAATGAATTTGATGTACATATAGTCAATGTTGCTGCAAAGACCATATCAGAAGAGCTTATCAAGATTCAAGCAGCTAGAAAGGTACAAGACCTAAATACAATTCAAAGTGTTCAAGATTCAATCCTCAGAAAGCTTAATCAGAAGAACTTGAAGTTCATGGAGCATGAAGATCAAGTTAGGGGAGGATTGTTGGGAATTATGATACGATTCAAGAGAAGACAACTTAGGTCTGGTAGTATATCAGAGTTAGGTCTGTCTTTGTAATTAGGTCTGGTAATGCAAAGTTAAGTCTGGTAGTATGTTTAAGTCTGGTTGACTTATAATGTTAAGTCTGGTCGTGAAGTTAGGAAAGTCTGTTAGAGATAAGTTAGGAAAAGATACAAAACGTGTAAGTATCTTTATAGAAGATTTTTGAATATCTTCTTAGTCGGTTAGTATTAAGGTTTCCTTGTGTTATAAAAGGATCCCTAAGGATTGTTAGTTTCGTGTGTGAGTTGTACGAGTTTTACTATTGTGATTAAAATCAATACGAAGTTAGTGATATCTCTGTGTGTGTTCTTCATTGTTCTTGTTAAGATTCCGCATTAACATTAACAATCGTCTAGGGTTTCTCACTTAGATTGGTTTGGATTTATCCCAACCATCTACTAGGTATTCAAGACTACTTAGAGATCCACATACAATTCGTGGACCAACAAGAAATACTAAATGTAATACATTGATCTGATATTAGTCACAAACTCCCTCAACGGGTTAAGTACAAAATACAAAACAACATGAGTCTCAAAGTTACACAACATCACTAAGCGATATCCAAATGCAGCTTCACGAGTATAACCCTGGAGGGTCTTGTCTTAAGTCTTGCTAAGTCAGGTCACTACTCAACCTTCTATGGTACCTTCAATCTTAACACCTGAAAATGGATACTCGAAAATGTCAACATAATGTTGGTGAGCTCGTAGGTTTAAAAGTAAAACCGCTGAGCTGTGATAGCATAATGTAGGACAAAAGTGAGCATGATAACCAATTATAAGCACAAGTCAAAACAAAATAGCGTCGCGCCAACTGAACCTGCCACGTTGGTTGCACACATAAACATACGTTGGTTGAACACATAAACATACGTTGGTTGCACACATAAACATACGTTGTGGGGAGCTACCCCGATAGATCTATCATATTGCTTCGGCTCTCAAAAGAGTTAACAGTTGCGCAGTCATGGTCGCACAAAACAAAACATGTCACAGCATATAATCACATCAACGCACATAATGTCCAAATCATGTAAAACAGTAGTTCACAGCATGAAAACATTTAAAATATCATTTGAGTACCATTTTCCCCCAAGGAAAAACATAATGAAAAAGGGGCTACGAGAACTCACCTTAGCAAAAGCGAATTCCGATTGATAAATTAGCAAACGGTAAATTAAGCCCGATAACTCTAATCGCGACCTAAATAATACATATGCCTTGGGTTCGAAAACAAGGTCATGCACGCAAGTTCATACTCTACATTACCACTTGTACATGTTGTTGTAATATTTGTCGTCAAAACATGGTTGCGTCGACTTGATCCTTTATTTAGAAAATTACCACTTTTAGAAAATGTAACTTGTTTATCTTGCGACCAAATTTTAGTCGTCATGTTAATGGTTATTTCGAAAATTTCTAACGTGCCTAATAAGTATATATGATGTTCTACCATTTCCGTTTACATCATTTTAACCAAAACTGTACTCTAAAAGTCCAAAAATCCATTTGAAAATTTTCTAACAGCTTTCTAATAGCAAAAATAGAAGTTGTCAACGTATATGTCGTCGTAAATCTTCTTTTAGCCATAACTTTTTCGTCGTAGCTCTGTTTCTTAAGTTTTACCTATCCCCGCGAAGGTATTTAAGTATACTCTAGGCTTTTCAAGGTCTCGGCTAGTCTAGACATCATTTAACCTCAGTTTTCATTTCTTAAAATTCTGGACAGATTCAATTATTTCCTGAAAATGTAGTTTTCGTCGTCTAAATTGAAAATAGCGTATCTTTTTCGTTATAGGCCCGTTTTAAGTCATTCAAGCGGCTATGTTTTCGTTATTGAGTCTATTTTCTATATTTCTAGCCTAAAGTTGTTACTAAGTTACTGAGGTTGCTGCATAAATCAAAATGGGACATAATCATTTTTAAAGTGTCAAATTCGTTTCCCTAGTCTTCTAGCTATTATACCCACTTAACAACCACTTCAAATCTAGTCCTAGTTCATCCATCAACTTCTCAACATAAATATAGTGATCTAACCATAAACTTAACAATATTCCATGGTCCATGTAAATAATTATCAAAAATGTTTAAAATTAATAGCTTACTAATATATATATATATATATATATATATATATATATATATATATATATATATATATATATATATATATCTACATTATATATAACAGGAGGCGTTACACGTAGATAATGCCACATAAATGCCACCTCAATGCGACATAATCAATTTAATGCCACCTAATCAATTTATGCCACACAAGCAAGCCTTTTCCATTAATAAATTCAAGATTTAATAAATGACCACAGTAAGATTCGAACCTGCATATTTAGCTTCCAATGCAAACATCCCAAACCAATGGAGCCAAGCCATTAATTGTGATCAACAACCAAAAACAAAATAAATATACGGCTAAATATTTAGCAAACTAAATCCAATAGATATATACGGCTAAATACACTTTTTCTCCAAATCCAAATTTCATCTCTTCATCATAAATACGCTTCAGGCAAATTACCTCTCGACTCCATCTCCCTCAAAAGCTCCGAAACCTTCCCCAAATCACCCAGCTTCCCAAACGTCTGAACCAAATAATCATAACTAGATGTAATTATATATACTATCTTCATACGATTTTAGGGTTTTGGTGGACTGCCATTATACCATTCATCACTTACTTAAGGTTAGTTTTTTTTAATTCTAATTGGTTTATTCTAATATGCTTTTATTCTAATCTGCTTTTAATTATTGCTTTTAATTATTCTATAAAAAAATGCTTGACCGATAATATTGGTTAAATCATGGATCTAGGAGATATGATGTTGCAGCTGTTTAGTTAGGATTGTGTGCAAACCGTAGATTCAGACTGCTGTTCCTAATGACTTAGTACTGTTTGGCTGTTTTTAGTACTGCCAGTTGAGAGTTAGAGATCATTTGTACTGCTGCGTTTATGTTTGTACTGCTAACTGTTAATGACCAATATTTTTGTTAAACTAATGATATGATAGATTATATTTTTATTAATAAAACATATTTCTTTCAGATATGGGATGTGGTTTTACCTATGTAATAATCACACACATTTGATTGGTTGGGGTATTAATTATGTTATAATCAAAATCAATGGATCCCAATTTGATTTTAATTGCTAAGATTGTGAATTGCAGAATAAAAAAAAAAAAGATGTAGCAGACAAAAGGGTCACCGATACTAGCAACTGCATTCTTGGACATACAGAACAAGAGCCAATAGAGTTGCGGACATGACAACCACAAGGTAAGACATTTCAGATATTTGGGTTTAACCCCAAATGTTGTGAAATATTAGTATGAAGCTTGAGCGACTGTGTTGCTGCCTTTGTTTATCATTTGCGTTGTAATTGCAGATACGAATTCTGGAACTTCTACTCACATAGCCTGCAACAACATGCTGACACAATACGCTTTGCCTTTAGGTACGATGCGTTCGCCATTGGCTGTTTTCTACGGTTTTTGCGCACCCACATGTGTCATGACATGTTGAATGCAACTCTTGGATTGCAACCACTTTCCAGTATGCATATGCTCCTCGCAAAAGGAGGTTTAACAGAATTTCCGCGGGTATGTTCGAATACTAATGCATATACTATAGGTAGGTTTTTCCATACATGTGTTCATACTTACTATATTGGGGTTGTTTCAGTAATCACTCATATATCTGCTGCAACATTAACATCTGCTGGAACATTCAACCCTAAATTATTTTGATAACAAGATTTCATAAGTTTTTATTGCTGGAACATTCAGCCCTACTTTATTTTCATAAACACGCCATTTTTTTAAACAAGAAGAGCCATAATGTTAGCAACTATTCTCCTAAAACAAACTGGCATAGGCATACTACACAAGGTACACTGATTAATACCTATATACATACAACTATTTACCATCCGTTGTTATCTTGCGACCTGGATGGAATGGTGGCTTTTATAATGGTTATACCTGGAATGGTGGCTTTTCTAACAGTTGCCAAACATGGTGGCTTTTCTAATAGTTGCCAAACATTGTGTTAAATCACAAATTAGGAGAACCAAATTCAATAAGAATAGCCAAAAGTATGAAAAGCCATATACAACGATCATTATCGTAAAAGCATACGGAAGCGAAGAAAACGTATGTGATACGATCAGAGATTACTGATTCTTGCCGTAAAGATCACAAAGTGATTTGAGATTACTATATGCAACGCACAAAAGTCGATTTTATTGAGTCTTTGCTCCCTATTTCTAACCATTGTTACGATGCGTGCTCGCAAAAACTAATACAGGCCTAGTATGCAGGATGCGCAATAGTCTTCAAAGCAATCAGGATTACAAGTATATTGCTTAGGAAATGAAGTTGAAGCTTAATTAATTTAGTAGTTTTGTGTATTTAATTTGGAGACTTTGAACATATCAATGTTGTTTTTCCCTTTCTTTTGACTGATCATCATTTATATCATATAATAAATACTCATTATCATATCTATGATGCATATCAATAAATCAATTATATTTATATATTATTTATATTATATATATTTTTTTTTTTTTTTTTTTGTAGATGGGATAATCACATACAGTATTTTTTTTATTTATTATCTTATCAAAGAGTTGTTACTGTTGTAGGTGTCTTCAAACTATATATACATGAATATTTACCCAATTGTTTGTTTGGCTTGACTTTTTATATATATACTAACATAACGAGCATGACTCTCGCATTCCTTACCTTTGCTTTCTAAATTTCAGGTATTAGCAGGCTGGAAAACGATATGTTTGATGTCAAATATTTATCCATGCCAATGTCACAAAACTTGATCATACATGGGAACCGTGCAGGTAATTTATTCTATATATGGATTGACAAAGCCCTTATTCTATTCACTTGCATTATTTTTTATAAACAGACACAATTATAACAGTTGGTAAGTTATTTTCCTCTTTGTTTGAAATTACTCAACTATTTTAAATGACTTTAATAGTTTACTTTGTGTTTCACAATTAATTTGTTTATTGTATACACCTTTTGTAGGTACCGTTAAAGTTTGAGCACCGTAATAGTAAAGGTTGCAACTATTGCCCTCCGTATGAGTGGCAAGTGTACAGGTATGTATCACATTCTTATTTGCTGCTTCGGGTGTTGTCACTTTAGGTAAATTTGGTTTTTAAAGTATTATTATTACTATGTCTTTCCTTTATTATTTCTGTCATTATCACTATTATTTACTTATATATATTTGTAGTTGAACATATTCATGATGCTCCAGGTGGTTGCTGTAACCATCCTTTTAGCAGTCCAGGTGTTTTGCCGGTGACAAATACACATCAGTTTGATGTTAATGTGCAAGGTTATGGCCCGTTGCATTGTATTTTGTTTGATGTTTGCTATTTCTAATCTACTTTCAGACTATTTTTTACATTTAAATTTTTTTCATGCCCTTCTCACCATTGCAATTTGAGGCAACAATGTGTTCAGCAAGATGTGTTGTTACATGCCGTTCTTGATTGTATGTTACAGAGCCAACCTTCATCAAGTGGTAACGGTGTGTATACATTCTATGTTTTCCTTAACTTAGTAGTCGCTTTTGTGTGACCTCTATCAGCCATTAATGCTATATTTCATTTACAAACGTCATGGTTGCAGTTACACATACACATCCCGTATCTAAGACAGATTGGAGGTATTTTTTGGATGTCTCTGCACAAGTTGATGCTGAGTCCTCAGAAGCTTCTTTGGTTGATGTTAACGTCAAAGGTAAAAAATGATTTGTAAATTCGCCTTTGGATTGTTGTATATGCATTGAACACTTATATATACATTTGAAAATTGTTGGCTGCAGGCATCGGTTGTTCATGCAGCGACAATTATGCAAGCTTCTGCACATGCTTATGAGAAATATTTAGAGATTAATGACAGAAATAAAGTAAAAAAATTTGAGAGTTTTTTTTCAAAATGACAGACTGAAACTCATCACATCAGAAGGTATAATAACTTCTATATTAACTGTTATAAATGTTTTTTTATAATCATATGCCTTTTATTGAAATAAATGCAAGATTACTTACATGTCTCTTATGTTAATTAACTGATTATTTGTTATCTTTCATCTCTAGCGGGTCACTTGGGTAAAAATATATAATTAGCCTAAAAGAAAACAGTGGAAGGTGTCCAAAGTAAATCTGATTGCATAAAATCATCAATCATGTTTTTCAGAGATTTTTTGTAATCATATTTGAAATACAAATTGTAGGATATTCAAGTTTTTGGACAATATGTGTCATCCTAATCTGACCTCTCTCAAATAATCACTCATTTGACCCGCTCATTGTATCTAACTTCACATCCATTTTAATGTGTAGCTTCAACGATAAATGTATTGCATCTCCCCAAGAAACCTCTATTATGCATAGATGTGTGTTCTGGGGCTAAGTGTTTTGAGTTTAATCCCAGGAACGTACTCATACTTCCAAGTTTTTTTTTTTTTTTTTTTTTTTTTTTTTTTTTTTTTTTTTTTTTTTGATCTTTTCAATTGCATTGTCGTAACATTATATATCTTTGACCCTTTCGTATGCGTGTTTCAGTTGCGACACTTGATTGGAGCCTTTTTTTTTACTCAAGGGACTTTTTGATATGATGACTTTTTATACTCTGATTTTGTTTTTTAAGTTTTATTATCATAACATTTCTTAAAAGCTTATGTGTTTTTTTCAGGCCACGAGCAACACATTTTGTGTCACATGTATAAGGTGGACTGCTTTTATGGTTACGTATGTTCAGTTTTAGAGTCTTACTGGAGAAACTGTGTTCAAACAGCGATGATTCAACTGTCCAAAAAGCACAGTCCACCACAAGCTTCTTGACTTGGTGAATCGCAAAAGAAGTTTTTAAGAACTATGAGATACTCGAAACCATTGAGCACAACTGCAAGTGATGTACACAACTTTTATTCTGCAACTGGAGTTACAAAACCGAAGCCAAATGCCTTGAAAAATGGTGCAATATCTAATTCATTTTTGTATCTTTTTTTCTTTTTTCTTTTTTTTTTTTTTTTTTTTTTGGCTGCACTTAATTTTTGTATCAAGATAAGTGAAACCAAGTGCAGATTTGCTACCAGGAGTATTTTTAATATCTGAATTTAGGGGTGTTTAGAACAATCTTAATAGCTAAATTCAGGGTGTTTGGGACTATTTTAAATAGCATAATTTAGGGGGTGCTAATCACATTCCCAATCCTTCATTTCTCAGGTACCCATAATCAATCAAGAGGATGTGACACAAGAAAGAGAACCAACTGAAACTATGATGAAGCCCCGATCAGTCAAAGCTTTAGAAGTGAACAAGTAATTGGTGTAGAATTGGCTTTAGATTAGTAAATCTTAATAAAATGTACTTTAAATTCTAAGAAAAATATTAATGTGCCTGTAATTCTTTTGTTATAAGAATATTAGAAGGGGTTATTTTGTGTAATGAATGAGTAGTTGTGCAACATTATTATTAAGTTTATATTTAACTTTTTTAGCAGGGATCTTTCCTCTAACTGGTCTCAAGTGGAGGTTAATGGTCTCGCTAAGGAACTAAGATTGAACATAACTCTGCCGTACCGGGCATGGTTCAATGGCAAACAGGTTAGTCCTCTTCTATTTCAAAACTTATTGTTTGTGGCCGATGGTGTAAATGTGTAATGAGTCAAGAAGTCGACTGTCAATGAATGGGTATTTAAAGTAGGCAATTAAAACCTTTTATGAGAAAATGGGTCAAATTATATTGTAACATATATCATGATTTGTTAAAAACTTCGTTGTTTGATTTTTTAGATGATGGATAAACCCAATCTTCATGGTCGAGTATGAGGTGTCGTTATGTGGCAAAGTTCACGATCGGTGAGTCAAGGTATATTCAGACGCCACCACGTTTGTGTTATGGTATTAGCATACAGCCTATACATAATTGTTGATAACTACGGCCGTTTAACTATCTAACAGTTTCTTAATGTCGTAGGCGTAACTGAGGGCACACAAAATAACCGTGTAAGGTCGCGCACAAACAGTGAACGTGTACAGGTAGTTCTAATATTATGCATATACAGTAATTATACAATGTGTTTTGATTAAGATATAATGATTGGAGTTTTAAACGGAGGTTTCAAGGCTGCAGCAGATGAAGTGTTAGAGAAAGATGTTTTCCAATAGGCTATAAAGCTAAAAAAAGCTATAGCAGAAGCAACATCAAAAGATAGTGTTGCTGAGATAATGTCTGAGTTGAAGGTCATACCAGATTTGAGCTAATAGAAGGGCTATGAATGTCCGTATATCAAAAAGCTCACTGGTTTCTTTGTTTGCAGAATGCAATAAATGAAGAGCGTTATCATGATGCTTCAACGTTGTGTAAAAATACCGGAAGTGGTCTGGTAATATTATTAATACTCCTATACATAGGTGACACGTGTTGTATATTATTCAACGCGGGTCAAGTAAAAAAATAGATTGAAAGGAAACGGGTCAGGTGAGCCAAATAGATGTTGCTTATTGTTCTTTGATAGTTTTATGCAAACTTCATATCGGCATGTTATTGTTTAAAATGGAGGAAAGTGGATGACTGGATTCAAAATGAACATATTTTTTAGATGGCATCTAATGCTTTTAACAATGACCATGAAGCTACATGTTATTTAGTGTAGGTTTGTTTGAGATTTTCTCAGTTTTAGTCGATATTGATGTTTGAAGCTCTTGATCAACTTTATTTTAGTACATAATGCATTTCTATGACGCGTACTCTTGATAGTACATAATGAATCTATATGACACTTACATAATGCATTCCTACTATATTGAATATTTCAGGGTATAATGGGTGTTAAGGATTCTAGCCATGCTTCTGGTTCAATGGCTATTGGTAGACCTGTTTATTATACTAAAATGGATTTTAGAGGTAAAGTATGCAAGTCACTCCCTTTATCATGATCATTTTATGCAGGCGTTTGTGTAACTCTATAAATCCTTTTATGTGTTTTCGTACAATGTCTAGGGTGCTTGGACACAGTATAACAAGAATATTAGTTAATTGTGTGTACAAAATCCTCGGGCTTCAGAAACCTGGGCTTCATCAAACCTATCGCAAGGCCTCTTAACCTTGATGGTGCAGTTGCTAATCGTAAGTATATCTGGTCATATATGCATAATGTAACATTACGTAGGCATGATAAAATGAATAAACTTATGTATCTTGATAAGGTATTTAATGAAATTAAACATTATTATCAGTTTGAAGTTATTTTTCTGTTATTTTTAATTAGCATAAATAAGCCACTGTTTGTTATATAGAAGATCTTTTACTTGGCTCAATTAACGAGGTTTATATTTTATTAAATCTTGCATTACATCAAATACTTTTTGTGTAGTTGAGAGCTCACTTTGTTACTTTCTTTTTCAGATCATAGTGTTTGAAATGTCGCCATCAGGATTAAAAGCTTTCGCGAATCCCAGTGAGGTATTCTTGAGTGTAGAACACTCGGTTCAAGAGTTTTTGGCAGGTCTTGCAATTTCCAAATGGAAGTATCTCCGTCATTGAAATTCAGGGCTTTGTTACGCGACGAGGAACATCCAGCCAGATAGTGAATTTGGAAAAGGGGGTTTCGGTTGTGTGTTTAAAGGTTGGGTGGATGAGCATTTACTAGCAGCTTCAAAGCCGGGAACCGACATTGTGATTGCTGTTAAGAGGTTGAATCAAGAAGGATTTCAGGTACACAAGGAGTGGTTGGTTAGTTCTTTTCACTTTTTTAATCATCTACTAAGTTTATAGAAAAAAAAAATTGCTGCTTGAAAGATATAGTTACACAAGTGGTAATGTATTGATAATATACACGCATCTGAATGTAAACACATATTTATACGAAGGATTCAACCCATTGGGTGCTTCTGCTCTTTTTCATTATTATTTTTTTTGTGAGTGCGTGTCAAAAACAGATTATTACCTTTTGATGATTTAGGGACAACATTATCGAATATATAAGAAAAAATGTTTGGATCATTCAGCATAAATATATAAGAATATTAGCAAGATACTGTTTCTATATGCTTTACATTATTAAATAGTAGTTAAATTCTGAAAAATGAGCAAAAAATGATAACAAAGTACACGTAAACTTTAATCATAACACTCTTCCGGTCAATTTTAGTGTCAAAATATATCTCCGATTAGTGGCAATATCGTAAATTTCATCCAAGTTGTAACAAAAAAACCATCTTCACATAAGTTACATTCACAGTTAAAAAAATTACTTGAACCGATCCTTTGAACAATTTTATCATCCATCATCGTTAATGTGGATGTCATTGAGGTATACTACTGTTAAATGCCATGGTTATTGGTTATTATCCAACTGTATGCAATATTAACTCTATCTTAAATTATACCCACTATGGTCTAACTCATCTGAGGTTATTTTGAATAATTTTCAGTAACATTAATGGGGAATGTCATATTATTAATTCACATGCATAACATATGCCATCTATAGTTACTTTTTTTTTTTTTACTCACGTGTATTTGTGCATTATTCATCTTTAACTATAGGGAGGTAAGAAAATGGCATAGATCATCATTTGTTGACTGCACGGAAAAGTGATGTTTCGTTTTTGCAAGACACACCAGTAAGATTAGCTAAAGACTACCTATATTCTATTTTATTATTTTTTTTGTTATGTTCTAAAGCAATTCGTTCTATTCGATGGTAGTTTATTAAATGTTAATTGTAAAGATTTATCCAAAAGGTTTTAAACTAATACATAATGCATGTTGATCTTTTTTATTATGATTTTTTTTTCTTCATGTAGAGTATGTTTTTTGTTGACTTACATGCAACTGAATCTCGGAATTGGTTCACCTTGCTATGATATGATCTAATATTACGAAATACATATATAATAAATGCCCTTCAACAATATTAGTTGGTACGATAAGAATGATTCTATTAGGAATCGAGGTCATCCTAATAGGACTCCTAACCAAAGATAGGGATATATGTAATGTTGAATTATAATCTTCTTATTATTGATTGGTAGCAGCGCATATAATTTTGAATCTTCTTCCAGTCTTCATCTATCAGCAGAATGGATAATAGTATGGACGCTACATCTGAAAGGTGGATCGACGGGTCGCTGTTTTGGCCTCATCCGTAAGACCCAGAACAACACAAGGTATAATAATTCATGCTCATCATATATATTAATTCTGGATGGAGTGTGTTTTCGACAACTCCATATTATGTATGATGGTACTGAAACGTACGTGATACCATGACACAGAATCTCAAGAAAGCACCATCAACCAGATAAAAGCATGTTCATTCATTGCTCACAAATTTGAAGGTATTAACGGTATCTGTGAAAAAGTGACTTTAACGTGTATTGGATTTTGACAATATAGCTTTAAAACAAACCTTCACGCCCCTTTTCGCATTAAGCATGTGCGTAATTTATACTTTGATTTGATATTATTACTTGCCTGATACAAGCTAAATTCTTATTATAAATATAACTGAAAGTTATATATTACTTTTGTATCTTATATCTTACTTTTGATAAATTATCATATAAGTCATGTTAAAGAAGTGCCTCATTATATGCCGGATGTATCATTAATAGGCGAGGCAAACTAGATGCATCATAATTAAATCAAACCTAAATATATGCAGCTATAACTCATGAACATGATAGCACAGGACCATTAAATATCTCAGAATATCTGCCCCCACTGATAGGAATGCCACTTTCACGAGCATTTTGAATTCCAAAGTCGATTTTGGGCTCTTCTGCCATTTTTCCTAACCATGCCTATAGTCTTATTATGCATAGTTACAGCTCAAGTAAGCCATTTTCCATATATCGATGTTATATATTGATACTTTGTTTATATAATTAATGAAAAATATAACGACTACGACAGGGGCTAGGCCTGGCTACTTAAGCTGCAATGATGGCTTTGAGTAAGGCAACAACTTTTGCTTCTATGACTGTAATGACTTTCATGTTCGCCAAAGGTTCTTTTTGTAAATGTAAACACAAATAAACTTTAATCTTACGTCTGAAAAAGTTGTTTACAGGTACCTACTTTCATTCTCATACTAATATGACATGTTTAATGGTATATACTTTGTTTGTAAAAAAATTGCAAATGTATTTAATGGTAGATACTTTCATTCTCATACTAAGAATGTTGGCGCGAGTCCTCTGAAATAGGTTTCTAATGCTACAAATGATGTGGCTGGTGATGGTAATGTTCAATCCAAGGTTGACGTTTTGATTTTCTATTTAACATATATGTTTCTGAGGTGTAAATTGTTTTTAAGATCGATAAAAGGGATAATAATGAAACCCCTAGCAGGTTTTTAACATGGAATGGGTTAAAGGGTCTTCAAAGATGTATCATCAAATCATACAGATAGTTACA
Organism: Artemisia tridentata subsp. tridentata; assembly: GCA_021014915.2. Classification (NCBI taxonomy): domain Eukaryota; kingdom Viridiplantae; phylum Streptophyta; class Magnoliopsida; order Asterales; family Asteraceae; genus Artemisia; species Artemisia tridentata. The sequence goes on from CP139504.1 coordinate 72,300,534, forward strand.
GAACTTAATCATCCTTTAATGATGCAGTCTTACTTAATATGACAATCTGTTCAAGCGAATTCAAACATAATAAATGATACAACTCTTGATAGTATTTAGATGTTCACAACTCAAGGGGTCCTGATTTGGGCGGTTATTAGTTTTGTTATACATCATAAAATAAAAAAATCTATTCAACATGGCTGTCATTGTGGAAGTTTACATTTTTTGGTGCTTATACGTCCAAATATTTAAGCTTTGTGTCAATGGATATTAACAGTAAAAATTTTGCACCACAAATACCACCAGTATTTTTATTTTTATTTATTTATTTTATTTTTTATTTTTTTTTTTGGAATTTTGAACAATGTAGTGGTCGCGGCTTAGTTTATAACATAATAATGTTTGGTATTTTTTTTTTTTAGGTACAAATGAACGGGAAGCGGCAGGCTGTAGTGGTCTACATTCCTTACAGCATTAAATTAAAAATACAAGTCATGTCCACACGTCGAGTGAATACATAAGGAAAAACTATAAAAGATCACTAATATACGTACATGATTAAATTAAAACGTAAAATTACAAGTCATGCCCGCCCATCGGGCGGGCTTCGAAAACTAGTATATAAATATATACATACATATATATATATATATATATGTATATATATATATATATTGTATATATATATATATATGTATATATATATATATATGTATATATATATATATATGTATATATATATATATATGTATATATATATATATATGTATATATATATATATATGTATATATATATATATATGTATACATATATATATACATATATATATATATATATACATATATATATACATATATATATACATATATATATATATATATATATATACATATATATATATATATATATATATATATATATATATATATATATATATATATATATATATATATATATATATATATATATAATGTGTTCATCACTTTCTTGTGAAGATTTTTACTAACCAAATTTACTTGTATTAAAAACTTGTTCAAAACATAATCTTTTGTTAAGAGTTCGTTGTGAATGTAAACTTTTTCAACATGTACCAAGTGATAACTAAGTATAGACACTTGACAAGCATTATGATATAAAGAAAACAATAAATTTTTGTGAGATTACTTACGAAAGTAATTAGTGAGATGTGAGTTATAAAACACTTGATTAACCTCAAGATCAATGTTCCAAATACTTGCTAGAATACTCTAATGACACTAGAACTAGCCACAATCAAACTTTCCTTCCTCCTTGCTCCTTAATGTGGGCCGAATTGTATATGTAGAATGGGAGGTGATATCCTTTTCTTTTTTCCTTGAACTAGTTAGTGCAAGAAATGGGTATTTGTGACCTATTTATACCAAAAGAGTGTTCAACCTTTGTATAGTTAGTCAAATGGAATCATTGGCTAAGATAGGAAGTTGGGGCCGATTAGGGGGGGGGGGCTAGGGGGACAATATGGTGGTCAAGCCACCAAATGAACATTTAGGCTCCATGTTTCATGGGTGTTTGTAGGCTAATTAATGTGGTGTAGTTTTTGGTCTAATAATTAATTATGGCATATAGGGGGGGGGGGGCGGCACAATAGGTAAATATGGAACTAGATGAGTTGTTTTGTTACAAGAGTGTATATATTGTATGTATTGGGTGTTAAGAATAGGTGTTGGTTGTTGGTTTGGTGATTAACGAAAGTTATACGTAATTAAACGTAAGGTATAAAGAAATTACTTTAGGCGTCAGGAAATATTTTTTGAAACTTTAGTAATAATTTCGGAAGTATAAAAATACTTTAGAAACAATCGTTGGGAGAATTGTGTATATCGGGTGTTAAATATTAAATAGCGAATAGCTTTTGTTGAATTGACAACCGTAAGTATTTAAAGAATAGGAAATTGTTTTATGGTTTGAAATTGTGAACCGGAGTAGGAGCAAAGTAGTGGAGCATTGTGGACTAAATATAACCTAAGTCCTAGTGTACTTGAAATTTATTCTAAGTTTCACGTTGGTTCAGGTAAAAAGTATATGAAAAAAAATGGTTCTCAAATAAATGTCAAGAAAATAAATTCGAGTTTGTTGAATAGAATTGTCCTGTAAATTAGCGGGTTGTTATAGGACTCCATGTTGAGCAACTATTTCCTTCACATATAGTCACGCAAGCCTGTCCATGCTGTCGTTTTTCTTGATGGGTAGGAAGTGGGCGGATTTGGTAAGACAATCAACAATTACCCAGATGGTGTCATAACCGCTTGACGTCCTTGGTAGTTTGGTGATGAAATCCATCGTTATACGTTCCCATTTCCACTCGGGGATTTCAGGTTGTACGAGTAGACCTGACAGTCGCTGATGTTCAGCTTTGACCTTTGAACATGTTAGACATTTACTGACATAAGTTGCAATGTCAGCTTTCATGTTGGGCCACCAATATAACTTTTTCAGGTCGAGGTACATCTTGTCAGCTCCTAGATGGATGGAATACTTGTGCATGATGAGGTCTCGTATACCTCCGTGGAGTGGGATCCAGCTTCTGTCCTTGTAACATAATGTTCCATCTGCTTTCTTCACGAACCCATTTTCGTTTTCAGGCATTCCATAAATTTTCTCTTTAGGTCTGTTTTCTTCCTTAAGAGCCTCGGCCTGAGCTTCGCGAATTCTTGATGGGAGTGGTGAGACAATTTTCATACCCAGTGATCGTACTCTTAGGGGTTTCAGTCTCTCTTTTCGGTTAAGGGGATCTGCTACCACGTTTGCTTTGCCTGGGTGGTATCGAATTTCACAGTCATAGTCACTGAGCAATTCTAACCATCGGCATTGCCTCATATTGAGTTCCTTCTGATCCAGGATATGTTGCAAACTTTTGTGGTCGTTGTAAACTACACACTTGGTATCGTAAAGAGAGTGTCTCCAGATTCTGAGTGCGAACACTATTGACCCTAGCTCTAGGTCATGTGTGGTGTAATTCTTCTCGTGGGTTTTCAGTTGTCGTGAGGCGTAGGCTATCACCTTTTCTTGCTACATCAAGACAGCTCCTAACCCTTTGTGTGAGGCATCACAGTAGACTACAAAGTCCTCACTGCCTTCTGGTAGGGCTAAGATAGGTGCGCTACACAACTTATCCTTGAGAAGTTGGAAAGCTTCTTCCGCTTTTTCTCCCCAGTCAAATTTCTCATTTTTCTAGGTTAGCTAGGTCAAAGGCTTCGCTATTTTGAGAATCCCTCAATAAACCTTCTGTAGTACCCTGCGAGTCCTAAGAATTGGCGTATTTTGGTGGGAGTTGTGGGTGTCGCCCAATCCTTTATTGACTCAATTTTTGCCGGATCTACATGAATACCTTGTCTATCGATTACGTGACCTAAGAATTGAACTGTTGGTATCCAAAACTCGCACTTGGAAAACTTAGCATATAACTCCTCCTTTTTCAACAGCTCTAAGATTAACCTAAGATGTTCTTCGTGCTCCTTTTCACTCTTAGAGTATATCAATATGTCATCGATGAAGACGATCACGAACTTGTCTAAGTACGGCTTACACACTCGATTCATGAGGTCCATAAATATTGTTGGTGCATTGGTTAAGCCGAAAGGCATAACCTGAAACTCGTAGTGACCGTAACGAGTTCTAAATGCCGTCTTTGGGATATCTTCTTCCCGAACTCTAAGCTGATGGTAACCGAACCTTAAGTCAATTTTCGAATAGACGCACGATCCTTGGAGTTGATCGAACAGGTCGTCGATTCTAAGGAGTGGGTATCGGTTTTTGATAGTTAATTTGTTGAGTTCCCGGTAGTCGATGCACATTCGGAAAGATCCATCTTTCTTTTTAACCAATAGGACTGGAGCTCCCCAGGGCGAGGAACTTGGTCGGATGAATCCTTTCTCAGAGAGTTCTAACAACCGTTCCGATAACTCCTGCAGTTCCGTTGGGGCTAATCGGTAGGGTGCTCGTGCCACGGGTGCGGCACCGGGCACTAGGTCGATCCGAAACTCGACCTGTCGTTTTGGCGGGAGTCCAGGTAAGTCTTCAGGGAAGACTTCTGGAAAATCTCTTACGATCGGTACATCTTCCAATCGTTTTCCCTCCGGCTCCTTTTCTTCCTTTCTAGAAATCTGAGTTAAAAAGATAAGACATCCTTTCTCAAGATGTCTCTGGACCTTCGTGTAAGAGATAACGTTTAATCTCGAGGTACTTCGTCGGTCTCTTTTATCGCCTTCGACGATCAAAACCTCGTTCCCATAAGGTAGTCGAACGATCTTTTCGTCGCACAGAATAGTGGCATGGTATTTCGACAACCAATCCATGCCGATAATAACAACAAAACTACCCAATTCTACAGGCATAAGGTCGATACTGAATGGGTGGTTCGACAGATGTTGGGAATTAAATATTCTGAAGTTTAAGTATCGGGAAAATCTCTCAGGTGATTAAATCTGGTAGCAGTAGAGTTAAGTCTGGTGAGTTCCAAAGTTAAGTCTGCTGGTTATCTGCTAGTTAAGTCTGGTCGTTGAAGTTAAGTCTGGTGGTTAAGTCAACTGTTAATTCTGGTGACTATCAGAGTTAAGTCTCCTTGATGAAGATATTAAGTCTGGTTGACTGAAAGTCAATAATACACGGTAGATAATATCTTACCCCATGTGCTCAGTCTTTATCTTATACTCACAGAACAAGTTGTAAACATAGATACATGTTGTATCTTAGTTACTGACACACATAAGATAAGCCAGCAAGTTGTTTGACAAGACTTAACATTATTGTAAAGATCTTTCTTATGTTATAAAAGAAAGATATTAGACTAGAGATATAAGTGTGTTAAACTTATAGTGCAAAATATATCTCTCAAGAACATAGAACAAAAACAATATCACAAGATATAGAAACATAAGATTCAAGGTTGTAACCCTAGTGATATCTCAAGATCACTCGTATTATTATCTTAATAATATTGAATCGTTTGGTGATAAGCTTTCATTGTTCATTGTCATATAACAAACACAACTGTTCCATTTCAATAACCATAATAACCTTCTAAGTGTGATTAAGTAGATTCCGCATACTTAATCATATTCACTCAATATATCATATACACAAAGTACAAAAGGTTTAACCACCTTAACAGTGTATCGATCAACCTAACAAGTGGTATCAGAGCAAGGCTGATATTATTGATTTAGTGGAAGAAGCTTAAGAAATGGATGTTCAAGACACTGCTACAAATGTTGCTGCAAAGTTGTCCATGATCAAACAGAATGAGTTTGAGTTATAGAGGTTGAGAATTGAGCAATATTTCATGGTTCAAGATTATGCTCTGTGGGATATCATTCTGTATGGTGATTCATTTACACTAGGTTATACAGATATTATTCTTGAAGGCAAAACTGAAAGAAGAAAGAATACTGGACCATCTAACAATGATGAAAAGATACAGAAGAGGAATGATCAAAAGGCAAGAAACTTATTGCTTATGACCATTCCTGGTGAATAAATGCTATCTTTTAGCAAGTATCCAGATGCAAAAACTCTTTTTGAAGAGATTTGTGCATGGTTTGGTGGTTATGAAACTACCAAGAAAACACAGAAGACATTGCTAAAACAACAATTTGAAAACTTTAGTTCAAATAGCAATGAATCACTTGATAAGCTGTTCTCAAGATTACATAAGCTTGTCAGTCAGTTAGCTGTGTTGGGTGTTGAGATAGCCAAGGAAGATCTCAACATGAAGTTTTTGATAAGCCTACCTGATGACTTCCATACTCATGTGGCTGTCTGGATGAACAAACCAGACATTGAAGTCATGAAACTCAATGATTTGTTCAATAATTTCAAAATTGTTGAACAAAGTCTAAAGAAGTCTGGAATCTATAGTACTAGTTCTGGGAATGTGGCACTCTTGTCATCTCCTAGTATTAGTAAATCAGAAGAGGTAGATGAAGATGAAGGTGTTTCTACTGCTATCTATGGTGGTCCTTCTACTAGTTCACAAAAGAATATTGCAGGACTTTGAGATCCGGCATTCTATGTATTCATGTCTAGTCAAACTAGTGGTTCTCCTCTAACTCATGAAGATCTTGATCAGTTGGATGATAATGATTTGGAAGAGATGGACATCAAATGGCAGGTTGCTTTACTTAGCATGAGGGCTAAAAAGTTCTGGCAGAGAACTGGTAAGCAGATTACCATTGATGGTAATGAAACTGTTGGGTTTGATAAGAAGAAAGTAGAGTGTTTCAACTGTCACAGGTTAGGACACTTTGCTAAAGAATGTAGAAACCCAAGGAAGCAGGACAATAGAAGCACATGGTATAGGCAAGAGAAGAAGAAGGAAATCACAGTTGAAGAACCAAGGGCTATGCTAGCCATAGATGGTATCAACTATGATTGGAGCTTCATGGCTGATGAAGTGGAAGCACCAACAAATGCTGCATTGGTGGCCACTGAGACTGCTCTAATGGCCTTTTCTAATTCAGAGGTAAATTCCATAATTAAATGTACTGAATCATGCTCTGCTCTTAAAGCTTATGAAGATCTTAAAAAGAGATTTGATGATCAACTAGAACAATTATATGATGCATTAGCCAACTTAGGTAACCATAAAAGAGGTATATCTGTTGTTGAAAAACAACTTGTACATTATCAAGAAAATGAGTCTAAGTTTGCTGATGACATGAATGCTCTTCAAAGAAAAATAGATTTTCAAGCTGAAATAATTTGTTCAAAAAAAGCAGCTCTAGCTAAAGCCCTAAATAACAGTGAAAATGTTAAGATAACAGTAGATGCTTTAGCTTATGCCTCAAAAGGAATTAATAAGATTTGGGAAGCTCAAGTAATCAATAAAGCTAAGTCTGGTTTAGGATACAAATCTATTCCTCCACCATACAAAGGTGTTCCTTCACCTCCAGGTATTGACCTAGCACACACTGGTTTTGCTGAGTTTCAAGAACCAATAATGGAATATGGTTCTAAGTCTACTGAGGGTCCTAAGATAGAAAAAGTAAGTGAGAGTTTAAATAAAACTTCACTTCCTAAGGACAAGGTGTCCTTTGTTAAGAAAGGAGATGCTATAGTTGTTGAGGATTGTACAACTGATAGTGATGAAGATGAACAGGTTATGTCTAAACCTGAAAAAGTTAAGAAAGCAGGAACAAAGGTTCCTAAAGTGGTCAAAAGGGATACTGATAGGCCTAAATCAAACATTAAACATATTAGGAAACCAGTTAGGTATTGTGAACAATACAGATCCACTAGCAAGCCCAGAGGTAACCAAAGAAATTGGAATAACCTCAAGTCTAACCAATTAGGTGATGACTTTGCTTTTTCCAACAAAGCTTGTTATACATGTGGTAGTTTTGACCATCTTGCAACTTTCTGCAACCATTGGGTATCTGGGTATGAAAACAATAGAGTGAACTACAAAAGGCAAACACCTAAATCTCATTTTCACTCTAGTTCTAATGTTAACAGAACTAAACCCAAAACAGTCTCTGTTAAGTCTAGCTTTAATAAAGTTAATTCTGCTAGACCATATATGACTGTCTACCCAAAATCAACAGCTAAGGGTGCAAAAACATCTTACAAACATGCACCAAAGTCTGTTCAAAGGCCCATTCAAACAAAAGCAGTGGTCCAAAAACAAGTTTGGAAACAAAAGGGGACAACTACAAAGCCAACAGTTAATTCTGCTAAGTCAGCAGTTAATTCTGGTAGGCAAGTAGTTAAGTCTGCTGCTTGGGCAAAGAGGGAAAATGCTGTTAAGGCCTCAGCATGTTGGATTTGGAATTCACCTAAATCCAATGTTGCATCAACTGTTCTAAAAAAAATAAATTACATTGATGCAAGAGGCAGATCCAAGTCAGTAATGGCTTGGGTCCCCAAAAGAAACTAATACTTCTCATTTATGTGCAGGAACACTCAATTGATCAATAAGAGGATCAAGGATACTCAGATAGTGGATGTTCTAGGCACATGACAGGCAACAAGTCCTATCTTTCTGATTTTCAAACATTAGATGGTGGCTATATTACCTTTGGAGGAGGTGTTGGTGGAAAAATTTCCGGTAAAGGTACCATTAAAACAGGAAATTTAGATTTTGAAGATGTATACTATGTACAAGAGCTAAATTATAATCTTTTTAGTGTCTCACAAATGTGTGACAAAAAGAACAAAGTTCTTTTCTGTGAGACTGAATGTCTTGTACTTTCTCCTGATTTTAAGATGCCTAATGAAAGTCAAGTACTTCTTAAAATTCCTAGAAAGGGCAATATGTACAGTGTTGACATGAAGAACATTGTTCCCAAAAAGGATTTAACTTGTCTTGTTGCAAAGGCCACATTGGATGAATCAATGAAATGGCATAGAAGGCTTGGTCATATTAATTTCAAAACCATAAATCATATTGTTAAGAATGGTTTGGTAAGAGGTTTACCTCACAAAAGATTTGAAAATGATCAAACATGCATTGCTTGTCTTAAAGGCAAACAACACAAAGCCACTTGTAAGCCCAATATTTTTAACTCTATCAATCAATCATTGTTTATGCTTCATATGGACTTATTTGGACCTGTTTCAGTAAGTAGTATAATGCATAAGAGATATTGTCTTGTTATAATTGATGACTATACCAGATTTACATGGGTTTTCTTTTTAGGTTCTAAGGATGAAACTTCTAGCATTCTTAAGACATTCATTACACAGATAGAAAACCAAGTAGACAAGAAAGTGAAAGTCATTAGATGTGATAATGGGACAGAGTTTAAGAATAGAGTTATGGATGATTTCTGCAAACAAAAGGGTATTAGGAGAGAATTTAGTGTTGCTAGAACACCACAACAGAATGGTGTTGTTGAGAGAAAGAATAGAACACTAATAGAAGCTGCTAGAACTATGTTAGCTGATTCTAAGCTACCTATAACTTTTTGGGCTGAAGCAGTCAACACTGCTTGCTATGTTCAAAATAGAGTTTTAGTTGTATAGCCTCACAATAAGACATCATATGAACTTTTTAGAGGTAGAACTCCAGCAATAGGATTTCTTAGACCTTTTGGATGTCATGTGACAATTCTCAATACCTTAGACCATTTAGGAAAATTCGATGGTAAAGCAGATGAAGGTTTCTTTGTTGGATATTCTCTTAATAGCAAAGCATTTAGAGTATACAACTCAAGAACCAGGATTGTAGAAGAAAATCTACATGTGGAGTTTTTGGAAGATAAATCCAATGTAGAAGGTCAAGGACCAAAATGGCTATTTGATCTTGAAACTCTAACCAAATCAATGAATTATGTGCCTGTTGTTGCAAAAACTAATGATTTTTCAGGTTCACAAGCAACAGATGAGGCAAGGTTAGAAAAGGAGACAAACCAAGATCATGTTTGGATGCCAATATGGTCAAGTACAAGTGTGGAATCAACTTCAACAATTGGTGAATCTTCTTCTGCTAAAGCTAAAGAAGATGTTGAAGATGAAAGCAAAGAAGATGAAACAAAGGAACAAGAAAATAGTTCTGCTGTTGATAATGCTGTTGAAACAGACTTAACAAAGGAAGCAGAATTAACAAACAATGAGGTGGATTTGAGCAATCTCCCACCAAACTATCATGTTCCACTTACACCACAAACCAGAATTCACAAGGTCCACTCCCTAGAAAATGTGATAGGAGATGTACAATCAGGGGTGAAGACAAGGCAACAACTGATGTCTTCAGACCAACAAGGGCTTCTTGATGCCCTTTATGCTTTAAAACAGCATGAGTTTTCAAACTCTTGCTTGTTTGTATGTTTTCTCTCATAAGCTGAACCAAAGAACATTCTGAAAGCCTTAGATGATTCAAGTTGGGTAGAAGCTATGCAAGAGGAGCTTCTTCAGTTCAAGATTCAGAAAGTATGGGTGCTAGTTGATTTACCTAAGGATGCAAAGGTAATTGGCACTAGATGGGTTTTCAAGAATAAAAGGGATGAAAGGGGAATAGTGATTAGGAATAAGGCTAGATTAGTAGCCCAAGGGTACACACAACAAGAAGGTATAGACTATGATGAAGTTTTTGCTCCAGTAGCAAGACTTGAGGCAATTAGGCTTTTCTTAGCTTATGCTTCATTTTTAGGCTTCACAGTTTTCCAAATGGATGTCAAGAGTGCATTTCTATATGGCACAATTGAAGAAGAGGTGTATGTCTCACAACCTCCAGGGTTCATTGATCCTGACCATCCAGACAAAGTGTACAGAGTTGTTAAGGCTCTTTATGGCCTTCATCAGGCTCCTAGAGCATGGTATGAAACATTGGCTTCCTATTTAAAAGAAAATGGATTTCAAAGAGGAAAGATTGATCAGACACTTTTCATCAAACAGCACAAGAAGGATCTTCTGTTAGTGCAGGTGTATGTGGATGACATTATCTTTGGATCTACAAGGAAGGAGATGTGTTTGGAGTTTGAGAAGCTTATGCATGATAAGTTTCAGATGAGTTCCATGGGGGAACTTACATTCTTTTTGGGTTTGCAAGTTAAACAGCCATATGAAGGCATATTTATTTGTCAAGATAAATATGTTGCTGAAATACTTAGAAAGTCCAACTTTGCTGATTCAAAAATGGCAAGCACACCAATGGATTCTGAGAAACAACTTCCAAAAGATTTAGATGGAGAAAATGTGGATGTACACACATACAGATCTATGATAGGATCTTTGATGTATCTCACATCATCAAGACCTGACATCATGTTCTCTGTTTGTGCTTGTGCAAGATTTCAAGTAACTCCAAAGGTTTCTCATTTAACAACAGTCAAGAGGATTTTTAGATATCTCAAGGGTCAACCTAGGTTGGGTCTATGGTATTCAAGGGAATCACCTTTTGATTTGGTAGCATTTTTGGATAGTTATTATGCTGGTGCTAGCTTAGACAGAAAGTCAACAACTGGAGGATATCATTTCCTTGGGTGTAGACTTATCTCATGGCAGTGCAAGAAGCAAACAACTGTGGCTACTTCAATAACTGAAGCTGAATATGTAGCTGCTGCAAGTTGCTGTGCTCAGGTCTTGTGGCTTCAAAACCAACTTCTTGACTATGGGTACAATTTTATGAACACTGTTATTCATATTGATAATAGTAGTACAATTTGCATTATTAAAAATCCGGTACAACATTCTAAAACAAAACACATTGAAATTAGACATCATTTTATTAGAGATTGCAATGAGAAAAAGTTAATTCAAGTAATGAAAATTGCTTCAGAACATAATTTTGCAGATCTGCTAACAAAAGCTTTTGATGTTGGAAGGTTTCAGTACTTGGTAGCAAGTATTGGAATGCTTAATACTTAAATTTTTCAATCTATGTGTTTTTATATACCAGTGTGGTTAATTCTGGTGATTACCCAATTAAGTCTGGTAGTTCAATTTTTGTTTGTGCTATTGTCTTTGTAAATTTGTACTATCTATTACTTTAAAATTGTGTTATTTCATACAGTTAGTCATATGTTTATTCTAATATAAGACAAGTACTTTGTACATTGTTCTTTTGGTTTTAGACTAACAATTTCAGGTATGAACATTTGAGCACAAAAGGATATTTCAAGTGAAATGGAAGCAGCAGAATGTGTCCTAGTTGCTTACATAACAGGTTTATGATGGACTGAGTTTGGGAATTCTTAACAAAGGTTTATACCTAAGTTCATTAATTCTTTAAAACTACTTTCTTGAAACCTGGTTATCATATTTCACATTGAATTGATGACTTAGTTGATCAGACAGTAACTGATTCAACTCACTTTCTATCATTTTATACTTTTAAGTATAATGAGCAAGTCTAAGGACATCTGATAGAAAGAACAGCTAGTAAAAGTGAATCTAACACTTGTGTTAGAGGCAACAATTGCTATGAGCTAGAAACCCTGTCAAGAAAGCCTTTTGAATAGGTTTATCTTTACATAGGCAGTTATTTATAACTGAAAACATTGGTTCTCACACAACCATAGGTTGCATTAAACCAAAATCTTGATTAAGTGTCTATTATACACTTAATCCCTTCAAAATGGTTGAAAGCAATATGATTTTTCATAATAAAATCATATGCATACTGCTAAAAGTCAAAAAATTTCTTAAAAGGATTTTAGGAATAAAAAATGACTCAGAAAACCATCAACTGATGGATTATGAGTTATTTCCCCATGAATCACCTCTCATAGGAGTTAACACACCTAGAAGTGATGAGGGCAGCAAATTAAACTCTTAAGGAATTGATGGCTACATGTACAACATTGTCTGATAACAAGTTCTAATTGATAGCTCAGATGATGGGGAGAGATACATTGTGAGAGATCTTCCAAACAGGGGAGGAAATGTTATTTACATCTCAGGGGAGGAAACATCTCAGGGGAGGAAATAATGTTGGAAGATTAACCAATGAAAGAGAGGAAAAGACAAGAGCATACAAGATGATGAGGAAGTTGAAAATGACAAGAATAGAGCTGATTCTGGAGTATTAAATATATTCAGAAGGGATGAAGCATTCCAAAGGAGAAAGTTCTATCTAGGTCAAACGAAGAAAGCTTTCAGTTTCAATTTCAGTTCACTACGTTTGTTCATCACTTGCAAAGGCATGCTGATAGATGATTTCACTTGCTGAAACAAGCATCCAAGATACACAGCACCATTGCCTCTTATAATTCCTCCATCCAAGGAAATTGCACCATCTTTTAGGTCAATGTTTGAAGCCTAAAGATGTGTGTATTGATATTGTTAAATTCAATGATCAAAAAGCAGATGAGTTACTGAGATAGATATTAAATCTTTCAGAATAGAAGAAAGTTCAGTCCAACGGTCTGACTATGATGTGTTTGAAAGATCTTCACAATCCATAATTTAATTCAGAAACATGATGAAATGGATTCACATGTTTAGGGGAGGATTGTTGGGAATTAAATATTCTGAAGTTTAAGTATCAGGAAAATCTCTCAAGTGATTAAATCTGGTAGCAGTAGAGTTAAGTCTGGTGAGTTCCAAAGTTAAGTCTGCTGGTTATCTGCTGGTTAAGTCTGGTCATTGAAGTTAAGTCTGGTGGTTAAGTCAAGTGTTAATTATGGTGACTATCAGAGTTAAGTCTGCTTGATGAAGATATTAAGTCTGGTTGACTGAAAGTCAATAATACACGGTAGATAATATCTTACCCCATGTGCTCAGTCTTTATCTTATACTCACAGAACAAGTTGTAAACATAGATACATGTTGTATCTTAGTTACTGACACACATAAGATAAGCTAGCAAGTTGTTTGACAAGACTTAACATTATTGTAAAGATCTTTCTTATGTTATAAAAGAAAGATCTTAGACTAGAGATATAAGTGTGTTAAACTTATAGTGCAAAATATATCTCTCAAGAACATAGAACAAAAACAATATCACAAGATATAGAAACATAAGATTCAAGGTTGTAACCCTAGTGATATCTCAAGATCACTCGTATTATTATCTTAATAATATTGAAACGTTTGGTGATAAGCTTTCATTGTTCATTGTCATATAACAAACACAACTATTCCATTTCCATAACCATAATAACCTTCTAAGTGTGATTAAGTAGATTATGCATACTTAATCATATTCACTCAATATATCATATACACAAAGTACAAAAGGTTTAACCACCTTAACAGTGTATCGATCAACCTAACAACATATTTAAGGTACAATCTCTTACGATGGTATCTACTCTTTCTACCTTTCCATTAGCCAACTCTACATTATATACATTGCCTAGGGTGGTCGGGTTATACCAAGCAATGGGCTAAAGGCAGTAGAGACAAAACTTCTATCTGCTCCCGTATCAAATAGTATAGATGCATAGCGGTTATTTAAAAGGAATGTACCCGTTACGACGTTCGGGTCTTCCTGGGCTTCCACTTTGCCCACCGCATAGACCCTGCCACGGGCTCCTCCATCATTTCCTCGATTTCCTTGGGGCACAACAGCTACCTGGTTCATACCAGCTCCTGGGTTTCTCTTGTTACCCTTATTGCCTTGTTGACCTCTGTTGCCACCATTGCCCTGGTTCTTGGGCTTTCGGCATTCACTTCAATAATGCCCTTTTTCACCACAGCCAAAACACGTGATTTTGGCCTTTGGGTTGTTTGCTGGTGCAACTTGTGCTGTTGCTAGAGATCTTGCTCTGCAATCGCGGGTCATATGTCCTATCTTCGGACATTTATTGCATTTAACCGTGCACGGACCCTTATGATGTAACTTGCATCGATTGGACAGTGGCAAGTTTCCTGCATAGACCTTCCTCTCTGTTGGTCCAGCAGCATATACCTTCGCAACCTCTGGCCTTTTGTTCGGGTGGTTATTGTTTCGGGAATTATCATCCCATTTCCTTTTGTTGTTCACCCCCGCTTCGATCGAATCTTCGATCACCTGATCCATCAGTTTGTTAGCTACCTCCATGGTCTCGTGGAGATTTGTAGCTTTGTAGGTAGTGAAGTTTCCCTTAATAGATTGAGGTAGTCCGCCAATGTATCTCTCCAACAGTCGGGTCTCGGTTTGAACCATATCTGGACACAGTAGGGCAAGTTCCTGAAAACGTTGATTATAAGCTGCCATATTGGTACCTTGTACCTTGAGATTCCAAAATTCTACCTCCAGCTTCTTCATCTCATTTCGAGGACAGTATTTCTTATGAACCATCTCTTTAAATCTTTCCCATGACATTGCATAAGCAGCGTCGTAGCCAGCTGATTTAGAGTAATTGTTCCACCAGGTTAAAGCTGCATCCTGGAAAGTGAACGATGCATACTTAACCCTGTCCTCTTCCAAACAACCACTGATTCGGAATACCGTTTCTAACTTCTCTACCCATCGAACCAGAACAACTGCTCCTTCAGTACCACCAAAACCTCCATTCATTATCTTCCTGAAGTCTTGATAGGTACAGCCTTGAGCGTTGTTGTTTGTGGGTCTATAATTCCCACCATCAGTTGTCGAGTTGTTAGCTGTAGCCAGTGCTGCTGCCACCCTTTCTTCTACCAGTTAGTCGAGCATGGCTCGATTTACAGGTGGAGCTGCTGCAGTTTCCCTAGCTGGGCCTGGATTTGTTGTTTGTGCACGAGTAGTTCTGGTTGTTCTTTTTGGAGGCATTTTGCTGTATCAGAAAGATAGAGATAATTGAGATTTTAGGAGTTTATTATCGCACAAGTGTATAATCATAGGTAGAGCGTAGGAGTAAGATCAATCATAAGGAAGTTGAAACAATGGAATAATAAATCAAGCTTGTCATAGATTTAAATCAATTCAGGTTCACAAAAGGTTACAAGCTCGAATACATAGAGGAATAACACAAGTTTTTGGATACAGATAAGGAAAACTACAAATGCCACTAACTGACAGCTACTCAGTTTAGTGGGGGTACATCAACTACTAATAGAGAACGAAGACTGGTCTCTGGTCCTGTCCAGGTGTCGGAATCTGAAAGCAAACTCTCCAAGTTGTGCTTCAATCTCGACAAGACGGGTCATCAACTCTGTGTTCTCCCTGTGGTGAGCCTGGTTAGCCCTTAACAACTCTGCAACCTGGGCCTCGAGGATTAATATCCTCCCATGCATCATCTAAGCTACCACTCTGGCTATGACCTGTGTCTGCTTGATTCTACCCGCTCTGTTGCCCAAGTCAAGGATATCTACACTGTTAGAGTGAGTCCTAGCATAGAGTCTGATGAAGTCATCATCGTACTGCTCAAAACGTGCTTGGTATAACTCATCAAACAAATCAGAGTGGAGACTTAGGATGTCAGTCTGTAGGTCTAGTAGGGTCCGAATCTTTTTGATGACATCGGTCTCTGTGGTAGCTGAGGAATCCAGAGGTACAAAAGAATGTGAAGAAAGCACATGATCTGAACTGATCTCATGGGGTAGCTATGCATCATCACATGTCCCATCTCAAGCTCTTCTCGAGCCCTCTCCAGTCTCACCAATGATAGGTACATTCTCCAGTATTATGCTGATTCGGGGCTTAACTGCCCTCTACTCTACACCTAAATCCAAAACAACATCAATCCTTGTACTCTCAACAGGAGTACTCTCAGCTAGTACCTATCCAGTAATCACCTGTTCGATCTGCTCCTCCATCCTTTCAGGCACCACGGTTGAGTAATAGTCATCGGCTCTCTTGAGCCTCTGGTGTGGTGGAGACTGATCTGGGGATGATGCGGGTGAAAGAGATACTGGGGTAGTAGAGGTACCCATATAGACAGCTCGGGTCCTCCTATGTGGTAAGGATGGCAAGTCTGAGTACCGCATTCGATATCCGGGGACTCTCATGTGGGTAGTTCGGCGAACAGTATGAGTGTGGATGTATGAAGTAGTAGTATCAGTAGTAGTAGGGATAATCTGGGTGGAAGTCTGATCTATAGTAGGTGTAGGTAATGCTGGTGTGAATACAGGCTCAGTGTGATCAGGATCTGGTTCATTAAAAGCTTGCAACACCTGCATGTATGGATCGTCGGAGTTTGGCGAGATCAGAGGAATGTGATGCGAAGACATAGTCTGTGACAAAAATGGTATAGGTGTGTAAGTATATCGCAAATACTCGTAGTAAATAGCATAAGTTAAGTATATATATAAGTATACATATAATACTTATAGTACATGTAGTAGAGCAAAAATCAACAAATAGTAGCATGTAGTTAAGACAAGTAATCAGTAAATAAACAGCAAGCAAGGCAGGCAGGCAAGTGGCGGTCATAGGGACTTGTTTTTGTAAAAAGTGGTTATATTTTAGGGTTTATATGTACCTAGTTCTCTATAACCTAGGCTCTGATGCCAATCTGTAACACCCCCAAAATCTGGTGTAGCGGAAGCATTCGGGTCATGGGGTGCTACTAAATTGATAATCACAACACAAGGTAACAAAGAACGGAATACATACTCCGTTTAAATGCATTCATCAAAGTTAAATAAGTTTACAACAAAGTTTGAGTTTAGAAAATAAGGCCCACAATTAAGTTGTCCCAAACAAAGACAAGTCAAGTAAAAATGCCACAATACATCAGACCGGAATCTATGACCCTTGCCCTGCCACAGTCTTGTCAGAATAATTCAGCTTAAACACCTGAGAAAAATATGCTAAAAGTCAGCAAAAAGCTGGTGAGTTCATAGGTTTATCAATAAGCAGTAAATTCAGTATTTGGACCATGAGTTTGGTATATGAAACATTGCAACCCATGCAATGTCATATAAAGATACAGTCTATTACGTTAGCACTAAGTTCATGCAACCGAAGCTCAATAGTTCAGTGCGCTACAGTGTAGCACATAAATAATAATCAGGGGCCCATAGCGAGTGTTTAACCCAATACACTCGTAGTCCAATTTGGTATACGCCCGCATTGACCTGTCTGGCCAACCGAACGAGGGAGTCACCCCAATAGATCTATTTATATCAATCGCGCTTCCCAATGGGAACTGACGGTTCATGAAGGTGGGCATAACAGTGGGTTCAGGGGCTTAGGCTAACTATGCAATAGTTTTGAGAAAGTAAAATATTGTAGTGGTCCAGAAAATGTTTTGCATGTTTCTCACCCCATAGTTGTAAAGCAAGTATAAGTAAAGTGGGGCTATAAACTCACCTTGTCAAGTAGTAGTCAGATAACACAACAAGTCAGACAGTGTTCAGCACCAACACGCGACCTAGATTAGTAAGGTTTGTTTTAGTTCACGAATCGACTTTAAGAATTTAAGAACTTTAGTTAAATCTGAAAGATTTAAAGAGTTTATGTTATTGTTGCGGGTGTGGCAGCGTTTAAGTTTAAAACAATTTTTCTAAATCATTTGAGAGTATTGGCTCTTGGAAGTGCTTACGTGTATACCAAGACGAATAGTCTCCAGTTTGGCAATAACTGAAAGACTATGTACGGGACAATCAATAATTGTAAGACGTTGATGGTATGAGGGAAAATGTTATGGTCAAATGAGTGTATATATTACAAAGTGCGCGTAAGTATGAGAGAAATAAAGAAAATGGTGTGTGTATGTGTGTGTGTGTGTGTCTATATATATATATATATATATATATATATATATATATATATATATATATATATATATATATATATATATATATATATATATATATATATATATATATATATATAGCATTTATAAAAGAATTGTTTTGATAATAGATGATCCTTGTGCTAACGAAGTTATAAGATTTACGTTAAAACAATCATTTCATAATCTATAAATCTATTATGAGTTTTGATAAAACATTCCAAATTTTATATGTACTCGAGTAAATGAACGAGTTTAAAATTCACATGGCTAGTCGTAGTTTTTATCGTTGTTGAATACATAAAGAGTTTCTAGTCGTTTGAGTAGAGAAAAATCAATTTGATTAATTATATAAAACATTACGCCGAGTTTACTTATATATGTTGCGTTGTTTAGATTTATAAATATATATCACGAGATCTCTCGTAGTGTAACAATTGATAATAGGATCGCGAAGCATAAAATGTGAGATGGTCGTGTCTTATTAATTAGACGATTGTGATGACAATTTTATATATGAATCGAAAACATAACACAATCTCGAGTTGGGAGTGGGTTGCGGCCCAATTTATTTAACTCGGGTGGGCTGTAAATAAACTAACAGATTTTATATTTTGACATTGGGCTTGGATTGCTATGGGAAGGAAAAGAAATCTGAAAAGGAGTAGGCCAATTGGTGGGCTGCGGCCCAACTAAAAACCAAAACCAGTGACAACCAAAATAGGCCAATGACTTGTGGTTTTTGGTCTGTTAATGTAGGGCTAAAAATAAAAAGATGTTTGGCCATGGCTTGGCCCAAGGTGACAACTAACGTTAGTAACATTAAGGACAATTTCCAGTACGTCTCTTTTGGGACTAAACTAGTTTTAACGCAGACCATGAACTATTTTTGGACTCAAATAGAACACGACTCGGGACATTTTAAATCGATATGAGTGACACAGTTTCATGGGGGACTCGACTCTCTTTTTTGACACATGGTATACCCATTTCGATGGTTCTTGGGGAACCTTTTTGACCGAGCAAACAAACACCCTGTTGGGGGAGGTATCTACCAAGACAACAACACTAAATATCACGGCACCCTTCTGGGTGGTGATTGAACCAAAAGAGCATACAAGTCACATTTTCTTGCTGAGTTCGAGTACCCTCTCGGCTCACCTATAGACTAAGATACATTCAACTTTAGATTACCACTTACGACCAAGGTGATTTACCATTTCAAACACGCTCGAATTAAACTAACCAAGACTAAACCCAACTATGAACACATCACAAAACGAGATCGACACTGGAGTATATAAGACTCACAACCTAATTCGAGTACAAGCATAACACAATCATAACCGAATTGCAAATCAACCATTTTTCGAGTGTGACTTGAACATACGGTCCAAGCACGGACACAACCCAACACAGTCGACATCATAAGCGCAAGTATAAACACAACAAGTTCTTAGCACACCCAAGACTTCCTCACTCTCATTGGCGGCTTAAGCTACTCGATCAAGAACACATAAAAGAGAAATCAAACACACTTCCATATTCGAGCCGATTATTAGTTTTTCAGATTGATTTGAGTCACACCAAAACAATAACATAACTAAAATCAAATGATTCCATAATGATAATTTTTCGACAGAGCATGACATAATTCAATAAGAACAGTAACGAGTCATATGTTTAGCAACTTCAATCGAATGACACTAACATCAACTTATTAAGAACATGGATATATTCGAAATAGGAAAAAAAATCAAGATTTTGAGAACTCTTACAATTCAATCGAACGGTTATAGGAGGATGAGGAGAAAAACCAAAAGCAATTAAACCCGATCCAAGCAAACTCACTTCCTCTTCTTACCAAGCTATTGCCCTTGTAATTGTGTGTGATGATGATTTGGATGTGAGGTGGGTTGCCTGGAAATCGAGTGGGGTTTATAGAAAATAAACAAGAACCGTTTGACCCTCCTTTCATGAACACCAGACGCTCCCATGACCAATTTAGGAAGTTATGTCGACATTTCTTTGGCTTGACTTGTTGACTCTTGGGATTCGACAAAAAGGAATACCAAGCGCTCCATATGGACAAGAGGAAGAGGTTAAAACTTTGTTGTCTCGTTTATAGCTTCACCCCCTTAGGACTGAGGTGAATCTGAGGAGAGTTTTAATGAAGATGGCGATGGTTGCCAGGAAAAGAGATGAGGGAGAAAGGGGGAGAGGAGATCGTATATCTCTCTCTTTCCTCTTTTTTTTTTTTTTTTTTTTTATTTTTATTAGTAGTGGGTACGAATTTGGTATAAGATTTATTATAAGATTTGTTTTATGTGTGTATTACGTGTACCCCGTGTCCCGTTGAATCCCGGTGTCACCCGAGATTTTCGGGTTGTCGTGAGCACGAAAAAATATAATTCAGGAGTCGTTTCTATTAAACTAACACGGAGTAAATTTTTATTGACTCTGACATGAATTTATAAAGTAAACCTTTACTGGTGTGGTGTCGGTACGCGTGTGGTGTCGTTTTTCAGGAAAACGAGATAACCTCTCGTTTTTGTTACGTTTGTGTCTGGAACTGTCTGAAAGTGAAAATTTCACCTTTTTGATAAAATTAATTAGTTTTGGTGTGTTACTGTACGTTACAGCGTGCAGGTTTGTTTCCCGTAATCGTTATGTAAACACATAAATGCCTAATCTAACAGTTAGGAAAATAATAAATTGACATTTATTATTAAAATATCAGTGAAAAATTACCGTTTGTCACAAATACGGTCGAAATGTACAAATGGGTATTATTAGAAGTAGTAGGTCAAGATTGTGTAAACATGTTCTTATTATTATTATTAATGTTCATCAGTTACTTTCATTTGCTCAAACTGTTGTTCATACGCCTCATGGTTTTACACAAAAATATCGGACCAACATTAACTATTTTACGCATCTATGCATGTAATTCGTGTTTAACTTCTAATATACTTTGGAAATTATTATGAAGTGTTTAGTTACTTTTACTTACTGTTTATTTTTATTATTATCAAGTAATTAAATGTCATTTACCAAAATTAGGGAATAACATAAATCATGGCTTTATGGGTTAGAGTTAAACCTATCATAATTACAACAATCACATTTAATAAAACTATGGTTATCATATTTACAAATGTTGATGAACCAAAGAAGCAAAATAGTAAGAATAATATGGTTTCAACATGCTCCTAAAAGAGCAGTGCGTGCCATTAATATGGGTCTTATATTTCAGTTTAAGACAACTAAACATGTATATAAACATGTTTTAAGAAGATTGATGCTTACAAGTGGGACAAAGAAGATTCCTGAAACAACTAGACTAGAGACGAGTACTTCGGACATGTTTGATGCTCTTAGGTCGGTTGAAAATGATGATGTGTTAGGTGCAAATGGGAGTAGTTCCAAAGAGGCTGAAACTGATTTGAACAAGGGGCAAAAGGCTAATGTGGAGCCTGTTCTGAACTTGAAAAACACGTCTAATGATATTAAACCTATGGATGAGGCTTCACGAGAGCGGGTATACGAAAGAAAACATTCGTATTGAATACGAGTGGGAACCACCTCGGTGTAGTACTAGTCTGCTATATAGTCATTTGAATGATGATTGTCCCAAAGCCGCTCTGAAACGTGTAGTCTTGATAATCCGTTTTTTAAGGTTGGGGATTTGGTTGTTAGCATTAATTTTATGCTATTTAGGAAGTGATGGTCATTTGTAGTCTCGAATTAAATTGTCATGTATAATATGTATTGTGTTTAGTGGGCTTATGGCATTAGTTATATTTGTAAACTAGTTATTTGTGTAGTGCAAACATAAGCCCACTCCAAGTCCAAAGTTAAAGCCCACCAAAGGTCCATTTGGTTGGCTGTGTTTCATTTAAACCACACACACTCTTCACAGTTTGGTGTGCCTCACTTTAGATAAGAAAAGAGTGTGTGTGTGTGTGTGAAAGCAAACCCCATAGTCATTGTATTATCTTTCATGTTAATGAATATAATCATTTGACTAGAAATAACCATATGATCCATACATATTCTCTTATTGTTCTATACATGTTAGTGAGTGTCATCAAGTGTTAGTTTGTATGATAAAGAAGAGATTTGTGGTGTTACAAGTGGTATACATGAGCCTATCAACAAGGTAGAAGGTTAGTTTGTGTTTGGTTTGTGTTATCTAAAACCAACTGTTGGGTTTCTTGTTTCTTCAAATCGTTAGATAAGTTTTATGACCAAGGTGGTGCTTGTTAAGGTATTAACGACTTGGGTTGTGATTGTGTAAGTTTTTCTCAGTTGGTTGTTGGGAAAAATCTGCACTTTTTGGTGTTCATACCTTATTTTGATCGAAGATATTCAAGAAATAAAATCACTTTTGTGTTATTGAATATTATAGTGTTTTATTGACTTGATTTGATTGGTTCAAAGTTGGTACAAGTTGGTGTAATTGGCAGGAATTATAGCTACTTGTGAAAAAGTTGTCAGGGAAAGAAGGCATCACGTGGGCAAGTACTCAAAAAGTCAAAAAAGGTGGGTAAAGTGCGTTTTATCGCATTTGAAAAAAAAAAAAAAAAAAAGCTGCGAATTATCGCAATTGGGGTCTCATATCGCAATTGGAGTTTTATCGCTGTTGAGATTTGTCGCAGTTGAGCTCTTATCGCAGTTCAGGTGTCCTATCGCAATTGAGCTCTTATCGCTGTTCAAGCTTTTATCGCATTTCAACTCTTATCGCAATTGCAACTGCGAAAGTTATCGCAATTGACCTGGTCAACTCTATCGCAATTGACGAAATTTTAGCCTTATCGCAGTTGAGCTTTACATAGTGTCATCCGAGATCCTTGGCCTTGTCAGATATCGGACAAAGAAGACCTCTAGGATATCGGACAACAAAGAGTTTTCACCAGTTTTCAGACTTGTCAACTTCAGTCCCTGTACTTTCTAGCAGCCTTTGGGAACTTCCAGATTTGGCAGTTTTGGCCCTCGTACTTCTGTGAAACTTCAAACGGCCATAACTTTTGAACCGTAACTCCGTTTTCAGCGAATTACCTGTCAAAACGACCGTGAGACTGAGGAGAAGGACACGTTGAATCAATTTATTCATTCAACCCAAGTTTCGAGGCCTGAAAACGCTCCAGAATGAAGTTATTGAGTTTCTAAGTTTCCAGACCAAAATTTCCACCGTAACAACTTCCATCGTACTTGTGTGAATTAAGTTCAAAGTTAAATAACTTTCGAGAATTTGATTCGAACGTAATTTCGTCAACTCAAAAGTTTACATTAATTGTAAATTTTGACTTTGTCTTAATTATACTCTAATCAAATTTAGTAACGTTATTTAATTTGCTTCGTCTACATATATTACAACATCAACGATCTTCAACAACAAACCAAGGCTTCACAACAACATCTTCTATTTTGTTGACACGATCCTCAATCCACTTTATCATACCATATCTTAAAGATGACTACACAACAAGACATTCATGCCGCAGGTTCAGAAAACCGTCCTCCAATGTTAGAAAAGGGTGGTTATCTTCCATGGACGAGTCGTATGAAAAGATACATGAAAACCAAGCCTCTAGGACAAGGTAAACTCTTGATCAAATCCATAGAGGAAGGTCCATTCGTGCCTCGCCAGATTCAAGTCACAGCTGGGAATCCTAATGCATCACCTCCAATTAAAGCAACCTTTCGGACTCAAACGGAAGAGGAACACAAATTGGCAGATCAGAAGCAAATTGAAGCAGATGACATGGCAATGCATTTAATCCAACTTGGTTTACCACAAGAAATATTCTGTGCTGTAGACAGTTGTGAAACTGCTTATGCAATGTGGGAACGAGTAAAAAGACTCTGCTATGGTACAGACATTGGTAAACAAGACGTGGAAAACAAGCTTCTGACTGAATGGGAGAAGTTCACATCCACTCCAGCTGAGCAGATTGAATCTTACTACACACGGTTTTGTACTCTAATGAATGAGTTGATCAGACACAATTTGGATCATAAACAAATTGTTCAGAACATCAAGTTCATCAACAACCTTCCAGAAGAATGGGGACGATACGTTACTATTGTCAACCAAACTCAAAACCTTCACGAGGTGAACTATGATCAGCTCTATGACTTCCTAAAACAAAACCAAAAAGAGGCAAATGAAGTCAGAACAGAGAAACAAGCTAAACAACAAGATCCTCTTGCACTCATAGTCCAATCACCTACACCTGCAACAGTCAGTGCACAACCATCATCATCATCATCCACTCAGCAATTCATGCAACAACAGTATATTCCACAATCACCATTCTACCCACAACAACAACATGTAATCCCACAACAACAATACCCGCAACACCCAGATCAACATGATCAGGATGAGTCAACTGATGCTTTGACTCAAGCTTTTGCCTACCTATCAAAAGCATTCCAAGGACGCTACTCCACACCCACCAACAACAATCAACGAATCTCATCGAACACTCGCAACAAGCAGATTGCACAGCCGAGTTTCAACATGGGACAACAAGGACAGATGGTTGGGGGATATGGGAATCAGCAGGGATATGCTCCAAGATATCAGATGGGTAATCAGAATGCAGGGCAGTATGTTGGTAATCAGATGGGTCAGTTTGCAGGGAATCAGATGGGTAATGCTGTTGGTAATCAAAGGGTACAGAATGCTGGGAATCAGTTTGGGAATGTTGCTCAGGGAGCTGGGAATAGGAATCAGGGTAATATGATGAAGTGCTTCAACTGTCAGGGTATTGGACACATGGCTAGGAACTGTCCAGACAAGCCGAATAAGAGGGATCCAGCTTACTTGCAGAAAGCATTAATGTTGGCAAACAAGGAATCGGCTGGGCTTCAGTTGAGTGCAGAAGAGAATGACTTCATGGCTATTATGGATGCTTCAGAAGATCAAGAGGACATCGATGCAAACTGCATTTTTATGGCTAATCTTCAGGAGGCAAAGTACGACACAGATTCAGAAGCACCTCCTGCTTTTGATACTAATGCGGTTTCTGAGGTACAACCATATGCTACATGTCACAATAATGAAATGTTTGATATGTCACCTCAAAATGAACAGCATCCTGAGACTCCTAATCTCATTTATGATACATACATGGACGAACCAAGTTGTAGTAATACTAATTTGGTAACTCCAGATATGGATCCTAATGATGAATTCGAGTCACAGAATACTGATAATGATGAGGAAACACGTGCTATGTTTGAATCATTATTGCATAATTGTAGTATTGAAATTGAGAAAGTTAAAACGGTCAATCGCGAGGTTAAGGCCGCGAATGAACAATTGACCGCTGAGCTTGAGAGTTATAAGGTGAATGCAAGAGCTTATGATTTTCATAACGAAAAACAGTCAGAACTTGAGGTTAGCTTAAGAGATTCTGAGTTAAGAGAGAAACATTTGCAAATAAAATTTGACACTCTCGATGTTAATTTGAATTTGCAAATCAAATCTCTTAACAAAGAAAATTTTGAACTAACCAACCAACTTTCAAAACAAAAATCAACTTATTCCAATCTTGAAAAAGAAAAGAAGGAGTTGAATGAAAGGTTTTCAAAACGTGAAAAAGATCTTCAAACAGAGATCACTGAAAAAAAGGAAACCATTGCAAAGTTGGAAGATTTACTTGTAAAAACGGGTCATTCTGCACAAACAATTAACTTGTTAATAAACGATCCAAACCCGATTTTACATACATTAAAGAAAATGGCTATCGGTTATGAAAACCCTTATTATCTCAAGAAAGCTCAGCAAAATCAGAATGTGTTATATAATGGTAGTGTGCTAAATGATAATCATGATCCGATTGAGATTTATGATTCGGATGACACGATTGAGCGTACTGAAAAGAGACGTGTCCAAATGAGACAAATGAACCCAGAAATTAAACCAATTGATTATAACAAGCTTAACACAGAATTTGGGGTTCATCTTGTTCAAAAGAAGTCACGTCTGTTTTTTCAAAAACCAGTGGTTTTCACAAAACAAAAAACTGTCTCAAAACATCTGTCTAACATCGAACAAATGGCATCTACAAACACTTGTGAAACAAGTGCGGCTAGACTATATTTGGTTGATCTTAAACAGAGAATTGAAACACTTCAAAGTATTGTGGCATCCAAAACAAACAGTAACAACAAAGATTGGCTTTCAAGATTTCAGACTGAACTAAAAGGAATGTTTGAACAAGACATTAATCCACACATTGATGCAATCTATGCGGTTGTTCAAAATGTGGAATACAATCTTTTGAAAGAGTCAGCAGAATTCGTTAAGGACCACAAATCCTTAGTGAATGAAGCAAATGAATACTTGGAACACATAAAAGTTTTGGAAATGCAAAATGACTCTCTCTCTTTCGAAGCTCTATCGACCGATATCATGTCTATTATTTTCCAAACATATTCTGTGGAGGATGATGAAACACTTTGAGCTGAGACGTCTCAAATTGCTGAAAAATATGAAAAGGCACTTTTAAAGCTTGAAAAACAAAATTGCACATATTTTAAACAACTTGATACGAAAAAGGAAGAATGCAAGTATGACAAACTGTCGTATGAGCATTCTTACAAAAACATGCAAGATCAAATAAATCTTTTGAAGTCTCAGCTTGCAAGTCAAAAAGGGCAGTTTGAGGAAACTACGGGTATTGCACCATTAACCCCCTTGCCTAATGAGAAACAAAAAGGGAAAGCTGTTGTCAAGAACAATAATGTGATAGCACCTGGCCTTTATAGGATTAGTCCCACTACTGCGTCTGCCTCTACATCTAAAACATATAGGGCGATAGAAAAAAGTATTAAAGATAATCCAAGCGAGATTAGGAATGCTAAAACAACATCTCAGGACAACAACATAAATTCTAATGAGTGTGCCTTACCTTCTACAGGATTAGAAAGCAACTCTAGGAGCAAAAGACAGACTAGGAGCAATATCAAGAAACCTAGTGTCCCACCTGTTTCTGAGAATGCGAGCAAGAAAGTAGAAGAACACCCTAGGAATTTAAAGCTTTCCAAGAAGAAACATGTATCATCTAGTTGTAATGATAAGACTCCTGTTTCTAATGCATGTAATGATTCTGATTGTTTAATGCAAAAGAAAACTTTGTCTGTAAATGCTTGTGATGATAATGTTTCTAATGATGTGAAAAAGAATGATATGCCTGAACAGAAAAAGGTTCCTTTAGTAACTAAGGCTAAGTCTAGATATATTCGAAGACTTATTGCAAAAGCTAGAAAAACCACTAGTAGCCTATTGCCTAAGGATCACTCTAAGTTTTGTGCATGGAAACCAACGGGTAGAATGTTTACACTCAAGAATGGCACATTAGAAATAATTCCCAATGCATCTAAGGAAACCAGTTCTAAGTGTAATTCACCTGTTTCATCTAACCCACTGGAACCAAATGTTACACGGTTTCCATATACAAATTCTTCTGTTCTTCTCAGGTCATTGAAATTTGTCTTTGGATCGTCGACTCGGGTTGCTCCAAGCACATGACCGGGAATCTGAAGCTGCTGATCAATTTTGTGTGGCAGTTCATGGGGACTGTACGGTTTGGGAATGATCATGTTGCAGCTATTCTGGGTTATGGAGATCTTCGGTTTGGAAATTATCTGATCACTCGGGTTTACTATGTCGAAGGGTTGGGACACAATCTGTTCTCTGTCGGACAGTTTTGTGATGCTGATTTAGAGGTTGCATTTCGGAGAAACACTTGCTTTGTCAGGAATTTGGTTGGGGATGATCTCTTAATTGGGGATCGTGGCACCAATCTTTATGCAATTGACATAAACCAAATGGCCTCTTCATCTCCTATTTGTCTCATGACCAGGGCAGGCGAAACAAAATCCTGGTTGTGGCATAGACGTTTGTCCCATCTGAACTTTGACACGATCAACAAGCTTGCCAAAGACGACATCGTCTCCGGTCTTCCTAAATTTAAATACACCAAAGAAAACCTATGTCCATCATGTGAGCAGGGAAAGAGCAAAAGAGCAACTTATAAACCTAAACCCGTACCTAGTTCGGTTGATAGGTTGCATCTGTTGCACATGGACTTATGTGGCCCGATGAGAGTTCAAAGCATAAATGGGAAGAAGTATATTCTTGTAATTGTTGACGACTATTCAAGATATACATGGGTAAAGTTTTTGAGATCAAAAGATGAAGCACCAAGCACCATCATCACCTTTCTGAAGCGGATTCAAGTTCTACTTCAAGCTACAGTTAGGATAGTAAGAACGGATAATGGCACGGAATTTGTCAATCAGGAGTTAAGAACATTCTTTGAAGAAACTGGTATTACTCACCAGACATCAGCTGTTAGAACTCCACAGCAGAATGGAGTAGTTGAAAGAAGGAATCGAACCCTTGTAGAAGCTGCTCGCACTATGCTGATCTATTCCAGTGCACCTTTATTCTTATGGGTTGATGCTGTATCTACTGCTTGTTTTACTCAAAACCGATCCCTAATCCATCCAAGATTCAATAAAACCCCATATGAACTTGTCAACAACCGAAAACCGGATATTTCTTATCTTCATTTATTTGGCGCTTTATGCTATCCAACAAATGACAGGGAAGATCTGGGAAAGTTGAAGGCTAAGGGTGATATTGGAATCTTTATTGGGTATTCTGAAAACTCGAGGGCATTCAGGGTGTATAACAGGAGAACGAAAAAGATCATGGAGTCGATGAATGTGAAGTTTGATGAAATTTCACAAATGGCTTCTGAGAGACTCGCTCTAGAACCCACGCTTAACCCGATGACTTTCGGACATATCAGTTCGGGACTCGCACCTTAAGGAGCTCAATCAATTCATGAGGAACAACCAACAACCCAGGAACTGGATAATTTCTTCGAGTTCATGTACGATGAATACTATGGTGGCGCTTCGAAAAATGCATCTAACCAACATTCCGCTGCATCCACTCAACATCAACAACCACCACCACCTCCATCAAACCCAGATGCATCCACAACATTCGACGCTGACGCACCACCTCCCTCACCATCAACATCATCTACATCTACTCCTAAAACTCCATTCATTGAAATTGTTCTACCAAGAATTGATGAGCAAGAACAAAATAATGTTGTGTTAGACGAAGAAGTCTTTGAAAACCCGTTTGGAACGGAATCTGGTGAATCATCTTCCAAATTACATGAACCGACTAACACGCAGTTATTCAGTCCAAGGTATCCTTCAACATTACAGTGGACAAAAGACCATCTGATTGAACAGGTTATTGGTGAACCTTCAAGACCAATTCAGACGAGAAAACAACTTCACACCGATTGCGACATGTGCATCTATGTCTGCTCAGTCAGTCTCATAGAACCTAAGAACATTCGGGAAGCAATGGCAGATAATGCCTGGATTGAAGCGATGCAGGAAGAACTTCTTCAATTTCAAATCCATGACACCTGGGATTTAGTTCCAAGACCAATTGATAAATTAGTCATTGATCTTAAGTGGTTATGGAAAAACAAAAAGGATGAAGAAATGACTGTGATTCGCAACAAGGCTCGTCTGGTGGCAAAGGGATTCAGACAAGAAGAAGGAATAGATTTTGAAGAGTCATTCGCACCGGTTGCAAGGCTTGAAGCTGTCAGGATTTTCTTAGCTTATGCCGCTCACAAGAACATCACGGTTTATCAGATGGACATCAAGACGGCGTTCTTGAATGGAACTCTAAAAGAAGAAGTGTATGTGAGTCAACCAGACGGTTTCGTTGATAAAGATCATCCGGAATACGTCTACAAGCTAAAGAAGGCAATCTATGGTTTGAAACAAGCCCCACGGGCGTGGTATGATGAGTTATCATCTTTCTTGTTGTCAAATAATTTCACCAAAGGAACAATTGATCCGACCTTGTTTACAAGAAAATACAAAAATGACATTTTGATTGTTCAGATTTATGTGGACGACATAATTTTTGGGTCCACTAATCCGACACATTCAAAACATTTTGAAAATCTCATGAAAAGTAAATTCGAAATGTCCATGATGGGAGAATTAAAATTCTTTTTGGGTTTACAAATTCATCAATCCCCGCGTGGTATTTTTCTTAATCAGGCTAAATACATAATTGAGATTTTGAAAAAACATGGTATGGAAAATTGTGACTCTGTTGGTACTCCAATGGTCACTTCACCAAAAATTGGTGCTGACCTATATGGGAAACCCATGGATCCGAAGAAATATCGGAGCATGATTGGTTCTCTCATGTACCTAACTGCAAGCCGACCAGATATTCATTTTGCTGTTTGCTTACTTGCACGGTTTCAGGCAAGGCCTACCGAACTTCACCTCCAAGAGGTTAAACGGATCTTTCGATACCTTCGAAGAACCATTAACATGGGTCTTTGGTATCCGAAGGATTCGGAGTTTACACTAATTGCCTTTTCAGATGCCGATCATGCTGGATGCCAAGTTACAGCAAAAAGTACATCAGGCGGAGCTCAATTTCTGGGTGAAAAGCTAGTAGGCTGGTCGTCAAGAAAACAAGATTGCACTGCTTTATCAACAGCAGAAGCCGAGTATGTGTCTATATCTGCGTGTTGTGCTCAAGTCCTTTGGATGAGAACTCAACTCACAGATTATGGTTTCTCTTTCAACCGCATACCTTTGTATTGCGATTCAAAAAGTGCCATAGCCATCTCGTGCAACCCAGTGCAACACTCGAAGACCAAGCATATTAGATTCCGCTACCACTTCATAAAAGAGCATGTTGAAGAGGGTACTGTTGAATTGTTTTTCGTGAAGACAGAATATCAGCTCGCCGATCTATTTACTAAGGCCCTCCCAAAAGAGCGGTTTGAAAACTTAGTTCGTCGAATTGGAATGCGAAGCCTAACTCCCGTTGAGTTAGAAAGTCTTCTCGAATCTCATTGATTTACTTCATAAAGCTTCGCATGTAAATATTTCTGTAAATATTTTGGTAAACATCTTTTGTAAATATTTATGTATATATTTTTGGTAAATATATACATACCTTTTAAAAAATCAAAATATAAAAATAGAAAATTTGAAAAAGCCATAAAAAATATAAAACATCAAAAACCAAAAATATTCTTCTCACGACATGTCTCTCGTCTAATCAATATTCTGTACGTACTTAGAAATGTCATTCAACAATGATACGGGTATTTACAGATGCTTGACCGAGAGTTATTTTTATGTTTTTCTAAAACATGTCGTTTCTCAAAATTCTTCATTAAGGCTTTCGTGCATTTCAGTACGAAACCCGTGCTTTATTGTGAAATCTTTTATCGTGGACCGAGTTCTCAACTCGAAAAGATTTCATACTAAAGGCCACACTGATGACTTCTGATTATTTCCGATCAGGACTCGCAATGTTAATGGCGAAAAGCTAAAACCCATGAGCACTTAATCAAAATTGTTTCAAAAGATTTTTCAAAATCTTTCTAATAAATTTTGTGCTCACAACAACTCCCTCTAAGACCACTAAATGCTTTTAAACTCAACAGTTTAACCATTTGCTCTGATTAAGGGGGAGTATAAAAAGAAAAATGTTCCATTTTTCATGCTAAAATCAGTCCGTCTCTCAACAAAAAGTTTCATTTTAATCAACTGTTTTCAAAAATACCACTTAATGCTATTTTTGAGGGGGAGATTAGGTGTTTATTATAAATATGGGGGAGAGGACGTGATTAAAATGTGATCTAAAAGAAGTTTTGTCGTTTGAATCTCAAAACGAGTTCTTCAAAAAGACTCAGCATGAACCCTCGAATTGACGAAACTAAATGTCCGTTCTCGAAAAGACATGTCCTGGACGGGTAATAATTTCAAGCTGGTTTTCCAGTGATGTAAGCGTGTCTCGCAAAGGACTTGTCTGAGTAGAATGTACCAATTCGAGAGATGATCATTGAATATGACCGGGACGGGTAATAACTTCAAGCTAGTCTAACTAGTGATGTAAGCGTGTCTCGCGAAGGTCGTGTTCATTGAAAATCAATCATTTTAAATGTGCGAACTCTACCCAACATGTGCAGTTTATTTCAAAAATGCATGAGCACATGTGAAGGGGGAGTGTTTCAAAAATGTAAAACTCTCGATGTGTTAACAAAATGTGTTTTCTCATAAACACGTTGAGAGATTTTTCACAAGGTTTAATGGCATGTGACAAATAATCTAGAATAATCATGGAGTAATAAGGTGATTATGGTTAGGTTATGTCCAATGATCCGCCAGAACCGGAGGGATCTACCCAAGGACAACTCCAATAGCTTAGCATTAGAAGTCCTTAGGTAAGATTGAAAAAAGGAGTATAATGAGAAAGGAGAAAGAAGGGGTTGAAGATGAAAAGAAAGTTTTGTAAGGGTGAAAAGAAATAGCCCTCCATGAAAACTTAGGTCAGAAACCGGGTCAATACATCTGCTATCGGTATTCACTAAGGTGATACTGGTATTGAAGACAAGACGTCATGGACCCAGTGACGCATTTGCACCACCCCTCCTATCCACTCAGATATCTCTCAAAAGATATTTGTTTCATTTCTCACGGAGAACACTACATAATCTATCGACCTCTCACTCCGAGATGTGTTGATATTGAAAAGGTGGCACTCTGCTCCATGCCTCCGATGACTAAATCCAAAACGCACATTATTGAGTCTAGAGACATGAGATTCATCAAAAGATCTCTTAGGAACACCTCCAATGAAATACTCTTGTGTTCATCAAAAGGATACAAGTTGTATGAGTCTTAATGAGATCCAAGGATCTTGCCTCACGACATGATGGCCGAAGGATGATTTATTGCTAACTGTTTTATGCAGGTACCGACGAAAGTCCATTTACCATCATCATCTACAACGACAAAGCTGCTGTTCAGAAGATGTAGATCAAGGCAAGGAAGACCACAAGACAACTTGTTAAAGATCACAGTGCATGAAGGAACATTGATCGAAGAATGTTATACATCGACACACGAAGTTCAAGACATCAAATGCAAAAGAACAATCACGGGAGCATCATTGATATGACCATCCCTTAGGGGGAGATTGTTAGCATTAATTTTATGCTATTTAGGAAGTGATGGTCATTTGTAGTCTCGAATTAAATTGTCATGTATAATATGTATTTTGTTTAGTGGGCTTATGGCATTAGTTATATTTGTAAACTAGTTATTTGTGTAGTGCAAACATAAGCCCACTCCAAGTCCAAAGTTAAAGCCCACCAAAGGTCCATTTGGTTGGCTGTGTTTCATTTAAACCACACACACTCTTCACAGTTTGGTGTGCCTCACTTTAGATAAGAAAAGAGTGTGTGTGTGTGTGTGTGTGAAAGCAAACCCCATAGTCATTGTATTATCTTTCATGTTAATGAATATAATCATTTGACTAGAAATAACCATATGATCCATACATATTCTCTTATTGTTCTATACATGTTAGTGAGTGTCATCAAGTGTTAGTTTGTATGATAAAGAAGAGATTTGTGGTGTTACAGTTGGGGATTTGGTTGTTTCGGATAGTGATTATGATGAAGTTCTTGATGATCACAATGAAACTACTAGTTTTATGGCTTTTGACGGTTCTAAAAGTTGTGGTAGAGGAAACATGAAGAGTTTATTGGAGCAGTGGAGGGAGGACACCTATGACAACAACCCTTATGACGATGATGAGTTTGATGATTGTGGTATGACTGATGCACAACTGAAGTTTGCTAATGCTTATGACATTAGTCTCCGTGGTCAGCTTAGATAGGTTGTTTAGTTCCTTTGTTTTTACATAAATATGGCACGTCATATCTTATGCTACGTTAGGTATTAAGCACTGTAGGTTTTTTTGGTTTGCTTTTTTGGGCTGAGGTGTGGGACTTACCCACATCCGTTGTACTTAACTGTTTTTTAGAGTAATAATATTTTACCGGAGGAAACCCTTTTACCCAAAAAAAACTGTGGACGAGGTACACTTAGCCAATGAGCAGCCAACTCCTACTTTGTCTACCATTCCTAAAGTTGCTTAACATTTGTCTACAAGTATGCATTCTAGTATGTCGAGTGTGCATACTGGTGACGACAATGAGACTGATGTGGAGGATGTTTTTGATGAAATTGGGAACTTTATGGCTTCAAAACATTTGAAAAATGGAAGTAGATATGGGACCAAGAGCTTGTACGAAAAATGAAAGGAAACATTGGATGATGATTATAATTCATACGATGATGATGAGTACAATGCATATGGTCTATCCGAAGAACGAGAGGCTTTCTGTGACACTTTGGACATCAAGCTTCGTGGTCGAAAGAAATAGTAGGTTGTGTTTGGTATCGTTTTGAGTCAAATATAATCTAGCAGTGGTTGTTTCTTCGTTTTTAGAAGTAGTTGTGTTTTGTTATGCTTGCTTTACCGCCTATGTAACGAAATGTGATATGAAATTTCACTCACATCCTTTATACTTAAACATTTTTTAGAGTAATATATTTATCGGGTATAACAACCTTTTACCCAAAAAACAAAAGTCAACAACAATATTAAGGATATCTAATCCTGGCGGAGCCAGATATAAATAGATAAGATATAAGCAATCACGTATTTATCCGAAAATAAAAGGAGTGCAACCAGAAAAACCTCCGATTATTTAAACACGATACTTAAACCAAAGTCAAAGGCTTAATTTGCCTTAAAGCTCATTTAAAGAGAAGTATCGATGAAGCTTGTTATAATCTGCAGCACATGTGTATCAATCTGTGGTGGACCATAGAAGATCCCAAATCCTCATTCCACTCGTGTGTCAAATTATCATTCCATATTTCCATCTATGCATGGGCGAATTTACGTCTAAAATACCGCGAGATTTTGAATGAAATTACTTGTTCAAAAAAACCACGTGTTTGGACAAAAATCACAAAATAACCAATAACAGATTTTATGCCGGTTAATAACTCTAAATACGTCAAACGGATGTTGTTCTTCATAACAGTTTACGACCGTTTCTCTCACCATCTCCAAATATAATTATAGGTTAATGATTTTGTTAGGTAGTAATATATATATTCTGGATCCGACGACACTTATCCTACTTTTACTCTAATATGCGGCCACCACTATATAACATGCCAGGCAGCTTCAAAGATTAAAGTATCTTTAATCATACAAATGGTGAAACTACTTTCACCACCACAACTGAAAGATGGTGGAAGCAAGTACTCATTCATTATTAATACTATAAAGATAAAGAATCCCACATACATGCAGTAATAATCAGAATGATTCCTCACTTTTTCAGGATAAAGAATTCACCCAAAATTTGCGCTTTAAGCTAGATCCCTCAAAGTGCAAAATGTGTAGTCATAAACTCATAATTCATGGTATATCTTACAAACTTTCTGTAATAATTTGAGAATAGTGAGCTGAAACTACAATGCATGACAGCGTATACCTTTTAATTGAGAGCAGGACCTACCCCAAAAGAAACCAACTTTAATGTCTCTTCTACTTTGCATGTTTAGATTTTTCATGAACACGTTCCCTTAAATTTTACGATAAGGGTAGCAATGCTCGTGACTCGAGGTTTTTTTTTTTTTTTTTTTTTTTTTTTTTTTTAAGGCATATAGATATAAAGAGCTAGTAAGTTGCTAGGAATATGTAACAAGATTCTGACTCTAACAACACTACAATAACCATAAAGATTATAACCGTTAAGGAAGACCCTATATCACAAAAACCATGACCATATCCAACATTATCGAACACACGCTCAATCTTTTACTTAAGAGCATCCACTATGAAAGTTTAAGAATAAGTTTAAACATTTATAAAGAGGTCCAAGAATTTTTATACCATAGTGAGGAATCATTTCATACCTAGATGGCATGAAAAGGTTTAAGATCTTGGAGAGATCCAAAAGATGTTTATTATCTTTTTTTGATTTTAGTTTTCAACTAAATAATTAATGACATTTAAATGTTGGAGCAATTTTATAAATCTCAAAAGGTGTATCCATAGTAGGAATAGGTTCATAACATAAAAAGTTTTAAGAATTAATGATATTATAAGATGTGCCAATTTTATAAACCTTTAGAGCCCGTTTGGTTTGTTGGTATGAATCACAATGGGTATGGGTATTGGTATAGGATGGAATGGGTATTGGAGGGAATGAGGAAACCCCCCACACACATCATATATGAGGAAACTCATACCCGTGGGTATCCTCATTCCCATTCCCCTCAACCAATAACCAACCAAACAACATGAATGACTTTCAAAGTCATAGACTCATTCCCATTCCCCCCCAACCAAACGGGCCAATTTTATAAACCCTTAATAGTTCATCCATAGTGTATGCCCTTAGGAATGGAATATATACAAGACCATCGAGATTTTATTACAATGCGATAATATACAACCCGAATAAAAGCCCGTTTATAGATTTCATCTAAAACTAGGAAAATAGATTTTAAAATCAGAGTGAGGAAGATATGTGAATTTTAGTAATACTTGAATCAAGCATATATCACTTCTCCACGCACATAATTATGTAAACCTTCTTGTATTTTTTTCTTAATCTAACTATTCCTCAATATGGCTACACTGGAAAATAAAGGAAAATCTTATATCCACAAAATGTTCACAAAGAATCTTTCACAAAATGACTTGTAATCAATAAAAATCATTTTAATCAATTCTCTCTTTTCCTTTTAAAATTTCATCTTCCTATCAATGCATGCCACATCTTTTGTGGAAAAAAAAATTGTAAAATTTTGGTGGATGTAACATTCTTAAAAAATAAATAACTAACTATATATACAATAATACAAATTTACACCTAACAGACGGTGTGCATGGCCTATATATTTACTAAAAGATATATAGCTTTGCAATTGTAAGTGTACGTGTTGAAACTAAATGGAGTGCTTTTAGATTAAGGATTAAAGCATTGACGAGACATAACCCGGCCACTTAAGGGGTAGTAGGTGAAAGTGGAGAAGGAATAATTAACATGCATTGGAATGAATTAGTAGATATAAAGTAGAACTAATAATCATGAGGGAAACATATTCACTTTCCTCTTTGTCATCACTTTGTAAGGCATGATTACCAAAAAAAAAAGTTGATCAATCTTGAAATGGATGTCCACCGTCCCTAACCAAAATCGAATAAGCACGCCTAAGCGTAAAAATAAGTAGCAGAGCTACATGTGGCTCAGTGGTTCGCTTAAACCCACTGAAGACGTATTTTTCTTTCAGTCATCTGATGATTTCTTTTGCTTCATGCTGGCTGTTATAGTGTCGGGTTCGGTTTTATTTCGGCCTATCGGTTCAAAAGAGAAGTATTTGCGTCCATAGTTGATAGTTTCAAATGGTAAGCATTTGGGCTCATAAGGTTAGGCTGGGCCTGATTACAGTATATGAGTTTGTTAATAGAGCCCATCTTCAAGAATTTCTTACCAGCGAATATTGCCACACTTAAGCAGGCCCATGCCCAAAAAGCAAGAAAATAAGGTTGTGTATCTATTTTTGGTATGCTCAAATTAAGGCTTATAAATCTTGTATTAAGTTGATATCATTTCCTGAAAATATTGAATCTTTTTAAGTGAACAAGAAAACCAACACAGACTATTAAACAAGCTGACGAAGAAGACCTTAATGAGAATACAAGAAACACCCAGCTTCGATAATTCCAGAAATGATTAATCAGTTTAAGTAATACGGAGTATATCCACAAGCATATGCTCACGAGATCACCATATTGGGTGACCGTTGTTAGTTGCCTTTCCATGTGTGGCTGTTCTTGTTAGCTTCAACTAGATACACATCTTTTGCAAAGTGTATGTAATTAAATATACAATTTAAATTCATCACTCGTTATTGATAAACATGTTGCAGTTTGTCTCAACCTTGCAAGCCAAACCAACTTCTCTACAAAGCGTTCTCTCCTCTTTGATGCCAGAGTTCAATCCATTTTATGGATCCTTTGGTATTTTCAAAACGAATCTACATTTAACTCAAGACGCCTGAAGAAAGATCTTATCCAGTTATCCTTAACGACATCAAACTACTCACGTTCACATGGATTTCAAATAGATGTAGAAAAGTGTCGTTTAATTGAATAGATTGGTATAGCAATCCTTTTAATGCTCTATCGTAATTTTGCCTAGCTTCTCGCTAGCTTTTTCTAAATAAATTGCTGTTCAAAACAAAACATATTGTAGTTTCTTGTCGATCTATAGTGCTCACGGATTGAATGTCTAGGAGTTAGGACTAAATATGTCGCAAATATTTATTTGCAATTTCTTTTACTATGAAAAATCACCACTAAACAAAACACGTTCATTTTTGAAAGTGTTGGAACTCAAAAGCTCGTGAAATCAATTAAGGGAGATATTAACAGTACATTAGGGCTCCATGGATTAAAAATCAAACAGAGGACACTTTTCATAAGTTTTTGGACCCTGATAAATTACTATAATAAGGCCGGACCAATTGGATTGACAATGAGGCCTGCATGATGCGCGTTTAAAACAAGAAACTACACAAACCAAAATTAGCCTCTTGAAAAGCCTGTTGGGGTGAGATCCCTTTTACACTCTTTGCCTTACACAGAAAAAGAAACGAAGAACAAGTCTTGTTGTAGGGTTGCACCCTTAAAACATATTGGGACCACGCTTTTAAGGTCGACTTGTCGTTTACTGAAAATGATGACCACATAGATACTACAACCTTTCCACAAAAGAATGGTACACTAGTTTTATGTACTAGAGTTTTGATATAGGACACTTTAATAACAATTTCATCAAATACGACTTTTTGAAAGTCTCTTACCAAAAACTATACAGCGAGCGAATTAACTTGCGCATCCCTTTCCTTTCCGCATCCCCTACTTTGCATCCACTTCTAAATGATTGATATAGTGACACGTAGACAAGTGCAAGCAAAACGTCTTCCGCATTCCCACATAGTGACACATCATCTGTGCGCGCAAATTAACTTGTGCATCCCCTCCTTTGCACATCCCCTACTTTTCGCATACATTTCTGAATGTTGATATAGTGACACGTAGACAAGTGCAAGCAAAAAGTCTTACGCATTCCCTCCTTTGTGCATCCCCACAAAGTTATTATTATTATTTTTTTTATTTTTATTTTTTACTTAAGTGGTTGCAATCCTAAATCTACTACTTTTGTTTGTGACCACTGTACGCGTAGATGGGTTTGCGCACCTGCACATAGTGTAGATTTTGGTAACGAGAAGAATTAATATCGATTTTGGTTATTCTAATATGTAAGTGATGAGATCGGCAATAATTTTATTTATGTATGTGTGATTTCTAGCTTTTGGCTAGCTTTTTAGTGAACTTTCGTTAGAGTTAAAGAGACACTGTGATTAGTGCGGAAGTGTAGTGAGCCTTTTGGCAGGTTTGAGAGTTGTTCACCTTTCTCGAACGTCATGTTAGTTTCTCCTTTCTCTTGCATTCCTCAAAAGTTTTCAACAAATTTCTCTCTTCCTTCCGTTTTTCTCATTGAAAAATACCAACAATGTATTCCACTAGAAAAAAAGGGTGTATTTCTCATTTAAAAAATACCAACTTAGCGGCGATTTTAAGTATCTTTTTTGGGTAAAGGGTTTCGTCGATAAATGTATTACTCCAAAAAACGTTTAAGTACAACGGATGTGGGTGACTCTCACATCTCTGCCCGTTACATAGGCGATAAGTCTTACATAACAAAGCAAAACTACTTCTATAACGAAGAAACGACTATAACTAGATTACAATTGACTCAACATAACATCAAAAAATAATCTACTGCTTCTTTCTATCACGAACCTTGATATCCCAAGCGTTACAGAAAGCCTGCTGGTCTTCATAGATACCACGATCATCGTACAAGTCATCGTCATATGGATCATAGTCACCACCCACTGTTTTCTTCCATTGCTCATATAAGCTCTTAGTACCGTATCCACTTTCACTTCCCACTTGTTTAGATGCCAAAAAACTTGCAATTTCATTATCAACTACCTCCACTTCGCCCTCACTATCTACACTAGTGTCTACATTTTGATTCTACTTATTTGTTCCAATGGCCATATCAACTCTTGTAATCTCTTCGAGTACAGTGTCTAACTCACAAGATAGTAAGTCATATTTATAGGATGTATTAACCACATTTTTGGAAGACGAAACAAGTAAACCCTTGCCACTGCTAGGCGCATTAGAACCCACATTGGTAGTTACATTCTTAGACGAGCTGGTTATATTAGCATAATCACTAGCATTTTTAGATATGTCAGCTTCATTACCCACATTAGACGTTCATTTAGACGTGCTTGTAGTTCCCTTCGGTTGATACTTAAACTTCGAACCAATAGTTTGCTTAGCTTTTGAAGCACCTTTAGCATAACATGCAGGTCTTCCCATTATTTCGTTTGTTTACAACCACATGGAATCCATCATTCGAGACTTCAACAGTTTTAGAAGGAACCACAACATTTTTAGGACATTGATCATACGTATGGCCAAATATCTTACATAAATCACATCGTGGTGGTCTCCACTCGTATTCAACCCAGATTGTTTCTTTTTTGAACCCCGACCCATCAAGTAATGGGATAGCTATCATTAAACTATCCTTTAATTCAACATCAACCCGCACCTCAAGTAATGCTCGAGCAAAGCTACTTGTTCCCCATGATTTCATACACATCATGCTTGTGAATGAGTCAAGCATTTTGGGAGTACCAAGTTTGGTCGCGATGAGGCTTAAACCGTCCTCTGAAAAAGCAGCCAAAGGGACATCATGAAGCTAAACCCACGCCGGAATATGGGTTCGATCTTATTTTGAAAGATTAGTGTCCATCGTCCATGTTTTAAGAATGATAGGAACGTTGTGGGTCATCCATGGACCACCCTCTAGCACATTCTTCAAACCCTTTTTCGAACCTTGAAGAAAAAGAAGCCCTTGGATTCGTCATAACCCTCAAAATACCAAATTTAATCCAAGCGTTATGAACATAGTACTCAACGACCGGGAAAGCAAGCCATTTACCAATGAAGTATCCATAAAGAGTATTATCAAATTTATGACTTATCTCTTCAACATCTATAAAATGGATTGCTAAATCAGTACTTTCACACATATTTTCAGCCTCCAAAAGTCAAAAATTAGCTTTATTCTTTATCGTTTCGAAGTTGGTAGCACTCTTGAGTTGGGTACTCGGGGAGTGGAGTAGGGCGGAGAGGAGCTCCATGACCTAACCACTATAAATC
This sequence comes from Artemisia tridentata subsp. tridentata, assembly GCA_021014915.2. NCBI lineage: Eukaryota > Viridiplantae > Streptophyta > Magnoliopsida > Asterales > Asteraceae > Artemisia > Artemisia tridentata. Next base: position 72,341,866 of record CP139504.1, read on the forward strand.
ATTGTGTTCGGTTTGCACTTTCTTTTACTTACTCTTTACTTTTATGTTTGCATTATATGATTGCTTGTGTTGTGATTTGTTAATCATACTTGTGTGACAACATGGTTTAAGTTTATACTAGTCATAAACTACACGTAACATCTTTCATATTAGAACAAGCATAAACAGACATTTGATACAATAAGTTTTAAGTTATTAAAACGGGAACGTATTCACCCCCCCCCCCCCTCTACATTTTCACAATTGGTATCAGAGCCATGCGGCTCTCATTTTTAAAACAAATGGTTTTTAAAATAGAGTACGATCCATGTATCGAATTACCTTTGAAGCGAAATATAATATGAAAAATGTTTCGCTAAGTATACTTAGAAATTTTGTTGTTAAATATTACTTTGTATACAAGCTTGAAGATGTCTTTGGAAAATCAAAAGAAAATATTTCTTAAAAAGATTAAGTGTCAAATTGTGTGCATAAAGCTAATTTACGAAAAACACGGGTTTTAAAGGAGCGTTTGGGATAACTTTTAATTTAGTTGTAAAATCACCTCCGTAATGTTTAGATAAGTCACATAAGGAGAAATGTTGTTAAATATGTGTAAATATATGTTTAATATTAAGTCTAGCAAGTCCTACACGTTTTCTCTATGTCAAAATACGAATTTAGGAGAATTTGTCACAGACACCCACGGATCCCTTTGTTACAAAGGGTGGATCCCTCAAAAAGGATCCGTGAAATCCGTGTATCTCTGTTCATCAGTTTCTGCAAACTTCAAAAATTCATAACTAATTAACCGTAAGTCCGTAGAAGTCGCGCCACCTATCATTTTGAAGGGAATTAAGTCTACTTTCATTTAAAAATAATCTCATGTCCTAAATCTAAATTGAAGTAGGTAAAACAAATCAAATACTACAACCTGTCCAAAATATTAAGTTTCATTTTTACACAGAAACTTAAACTTTTACGTCGGGCAATGTAGGTTAGTATCCTTCAAACATTGATATGATTTCTTTTGAAACTAAAGAATTTGGTAATATAAAGGAAACAAATCAAGCTTGGCATACATCATTATATTTAAACGCAAAGTGACGAAAAGTATCTTTTCATTTATGCTATGCTATATGACTATCTGTTCTAAGCCATTTGCATACATGTTATTTTCCTGTTGGTAATTGTGATTGCATTTGTTGATACATAATACATAAGTGTTTTGCCATGACAATTATTTGCTTGTTTATCAATTGCTTATTTTATGCACAATAGGACATTTGCTAGATCTTGTGCATTAAGTTGATAAACTGTGTTTGTTTCACTTATAAACTTAGATATTTTTCTTTGCATATGTTATGTAAAAACTTTGCATAACTTACTTGGAAATGTGAACTGAGTGAAACTAGTTTAGTGTCTTAAAATGTATTGTCTTGCAAAAACCTTCACTTAATTTCAAGTGTTAAAATGTGTAAACATATAGTATCTGTGAAAGAGTGTTTGGTATAAGAAAATTTTAAACAATGATGTGATGACTTGTTGTGTTATTAGGATATTATGTTGGTATTATATTTTTATGTGAACTAACATAACAATGCAGGATGATAACACTCGATGTTATCAATTTTCGTGTTTAAGCCACCGTTTGGCTTAACTTCCTTTTATGGTAATTTATTATCATTTGATTGATCTATATGCAAACGTGTGTTTGAATCTGTGTTTTTGCTTTTAATCAATCACCAATAAGTAATTACATATGGTTTAGGACAATTTTTGGGATTTGAACGGGTAACGAAAATTATGACATGCTCTCTATTAGAATTAGTACTTCTGAATGGCGGATATGGCGGAACCAAGTTATGGGTTCCGTCTGTTGAGCACTTTGGCTCCGCCAATCTTCACTCTGCGGATTTCGCGGAACCAAAATCTGGGATCCGCCTTTGGTATAACTTGGATCCGACAAAACAAACAGTTTGATTTTTAAATTTTCGTTTAAATCTCGCACTCAAGATCACTCACTTTCATCACTAGGATTCCTTTCACTGATAATTTACTCCTATTAGGATCATAACATCTCACTTACACCAATAGGATAATCATATCTAATCATAGTTTCAAATTTCATGAAAATGCTCCAAGGTACCTTTTCGGTGAACCACTAAGTATTTGTGCTCATTACACACATTCACTGCATCCTCCTATCCTATACTCATTCATTAGCTTGATTTGAAAATTGACAACTTCCTAACAAATCCGGACTCACTTTTTGCAAAAATATCATAGATCACAAGTCCAACTGATGACTATAGATATTGTCCAGTATCCACATATGTTTCCATACTTAGTTAACATGTCATCCTTCAAGACAATTAAGATTTACATCGAGTCATAACTCACACTTAGGTTATAGATTTATTATCTAATCTTGCTATCAAATCTCAACAAAGTAGGATTGACAACTTAAGTATTTCATCCGAAATATTCAAGAGAATTTGACTTATGATTGTAGTCATTAAAAGTCACATCCGAAAGAATCAACACCCAAGTATTTTTAACAACTTATGTTAAAACACTTATCCTATCACCTAAATACACTTGTACTTTCACCATTATCCCAACACATTCACTTCTGTGATATGTCTCAAACCCTATGTAGAAAACTAGAAGGGGGGTTGAATAGTTTTACCGTTTAAAATTAATTCGCTTTGTTACTTAATGTGATTTCAAAGAAAACATAAACAAACAAATAATCGCACAATATATATGAAAAGTGAAGAGAGGAATGATCAAACCACACGACACAGATGTTTATAGTGGTTCGGCTACAAGGACTCTCTTCCTTGCACTACTCCACTCCTCGAGCCTCTAACTCGAGAGTTATCTTTCACTAAGAAACAAACTCCCTTCTAGGTGGAGAAAACCTTTACACGTTGCTTACTTCTTTTTCCAGCACTAAGCTAAACACCGAGTTCTTTACAAGGGTACAACCACTCCCGTTTGGTTCTTTCACAAGGGTACAACCACTCCCGTTTAGTTCTTTCACAAGGGTACAACCACTCCCAACACTCTTTGTGTTTTAAGGACTAAAACACTAACCTCACTCTACTGATATAAATGATACAAACAATGATATGCAAACTAGTACAAGATCACACAGTGGCTAAGCTAGACGGATAACGACAGAACGTTGATCATTGTATGTTTGATCCCTTTGCTACAAAAGGAAAGATCAAATGAGATGAATGAATGAATGATATGGGTTAGTAAATGAATGAGTATGTATTTAAGCTATATGAGTGATGAGAATGGCCAAATGATCAGCTTGCTATTTATAGGCAAAGCTGAGCAACAGGCGGCGGATCCGGCGGATCCCAAAACTTGGATCCATCTTTGTATCCATTTGGATCCGCCGTGTCAGGCCAGCTAAGAGATCTTCAAATCTTTCCAAATCTTGCCATATCTTTCCATATCTTCAAATGCCAACTCTTTGGCTTGAAGATCTAAACAACATATCACAAAATCTTACCAAGATTGTGTATATGTTGTATGCCATGATGTCATCCTAACTTTTGAAAAATAAAGTTTCCATTTTAGGAAATAAACATGTAAATGTATAAAATGTAAATTCTAGTGATCTTGTGAAATGTAAATGTGTTCTAAAAAGACTTTAGCTTGTATTTATGATTTGCTAAAAGATATACCTTGTATTTGTCATTAACAAAACTAAGTAAAGATCATAAAATATAAATAACGTTTTTGGGACGATATTTGTATTAACAATCTCCCCCTTTTTGTTGATGACAAAACATAAGGTGTATTTTTAAGCAAATGAATAAATGAAGTATGAGTCTTTTTAAAAATATAGATTAAGTTTGTTTTATGCAAACTTAATCCTTTCTCCCCCTTTTTGTCGAAACAAAAAGAAGATATGCGTAGCGGAATGCGATTTTGAGAACTTTAAAGCTCCCCCTTGATTTATACTCCCCCTAAATGGAGTAACAAGGTTATGATGTATGAACCTACAAAACAAATGGTTAGAATATGATGTGCTCCCCCTCGATGTATACTCCCCATTGCTAGAGTACCAACGTATACATTTCAAGGATAGGAGATGCTATAAAAGAAAAGTTAGTTACTTCATGGAAGTAAAATGCATATGTAATTGTCAACCAAACAATAAGTTTCAGCCCATTTGACTTTAAAAAGTCAAAATGAAGTGTCTGATCAAAATTTAGTACCTAATGTACATTTGATCAAAGAAATATGTGAAGTTAAGACAACCATACTATGATGTTAGTATTCTAAAATGAGATAATATGCTTAATGTTGATCACCCACAAGCATAAAAGTATAACATTCATTACTTGGAAAAAATGATGTTACATTCAAACAAGGAAAATAAAAACTAATAAGAAAAATTCTAAAACAACATCCTAAAAGTTCCTTTAAGAGGAAACTAACAAAGCTCCTATTGAGGAGGATGAGAGATTGCATTGAGACGCTCGAGAATGTGGTTCAATATGAACCTCATTTCATTTTGGAGCTCATTGACCAAAATGTTGGTCCTTTGGGCCAAATGAGCGGTTCTCTCGCAATGCGAGCAATCATGGCTTGAAAAACCGGGAGGAAGAGTAGTCTCATGGTTTTGTGGTGGTGGTGGTGGTTGGTTGTTTGTTGATGGTGGTGGTGGATGGTGATTTAACAGGTTGTGATGGAGCGGGTGGTGGAGTGGTAGCTATTGGAGTAATTGTTGGTGGTGGAGTATGAATGACTACATTTGGTGGTGTTGGAGTGGAGAGTGTGAGGAAATTCTCACTTGCAATAGGTGATGAGATATTTAGAGGAGATGATTCCTCTGATGATGAGTTTGCTAAGTTTATGAAGCAATGTTGGGAATTATCACAAGACAAGACTTAATATGAAGAACAGACTTAAGTCTGCTGGGTTACTAAGTTAAGTCTGTTAGTGTATTTTGTCATAGTTAAGTCTGGTCACTCATTGTTAAGTCTGGTAGAGTAATTCGTAGTTAAGTCTGGTTGACTTAAGTCATTAAGTCTGTTTATGAAAGTTAGGAAAGTTTGTTAGATATAAGTTAGGAAAGGATACGTAGTTATCTTTAGAGAAGATACGTATATCCTTCTACACGTTTTGTATCTAGGGTTTCCTTGGTGTATAAAAGGAACCCTAAGGCATTAGTTTTGATAAGGACGAAGATTGTACTCATATTGATTAAACAATTAGTAATATACGAAGTTAGTTATAGTTATTGTGTTCTTCATTGTTAGTGTTAAGATTCTGCATTAGCATTAACAATCCGTGTTAGAGTTTCTCACTTAGATTGATTTGAATTTATTCAAGTCGTCTAACAAGTAACAAGGCTACTTGGATCCATAACGTGTGGACCTACAAGTGGTATCAGAGCCTGTAAAGAGACTCTGAGTTTGAAGAAACACAACAACCAAACCCAAATTCACTCAAACCCTGCAAAATGTCTGACGTTGACAATCCCAACAAGAATGACGGTTTCTCAATCCACAACAGTGATGATGAAAGATCAATCCATGATGAAGAAAAACATGAAGCAAGCACATCTAAACAACAACAACCCATCTCTGCAACAACAACCATATCCAACATAAAACTCCCAATCCTAAAGAGAGAAGAATATGACATCTGGGCTATGGAGATGGAACATTACCTGGAGTATATTGACAGCGAAGTCTGGAAGGTCATACAGAATGGGAATTCGAAGAAAAGGATTTCACAAGGTACAGATGGGGTGATTAGGATATTACCACCAGTATCTGCTGAAGAGATACGGGCTGTTGAAAAAGAGAAGAAGGCCAAGACTATGCTGCTAATGGCAATTCCCAAAGAGCATCTGAGAAGGTTTCATGACATGAATGATGCCAAGGAAATTTGGGAGGCTATCAAGAAAAGATTTGGAGCTAATGCTAACTCCAAGAAGATGCAAAAGGCTGTTCTTAAACAGCAATTTGAAGCTTTCAGTGTATCCAGTTCAGAAGGATTGGAAAAAGGTTATGATAGGTTTCAACATCTTCTATCACAATTGGAGGTTCATGGTGCAGTTGTGTTAGAAGAAGATGCAAACCAAAAGTTTCTTAAAGCACTACCAAAAGAATGGTCAAGTGTGACATTGACCATGAGGATGAAGGATGAAATTGACACCATGACAACTGATAACCTGTACAACAATCTCAAGGTGTTTGAACAGGAAATCCAAGGAAAAGCATCTTCAAGTTCTAAAAATGTTGCTTTTGTTTTTCAAGGCAAGGGCAGCACTAACAAGGTTAAGTCTGGCAGTGTTAATTCAGGTGGTTATGGAGCTTCTTCTAGCAGCATGAGAAAAGAAAGAGATGCTCCAGCAGGCTTTGCTGATGAAGTAATTTACTCACTTTTTGCTAAGGAACCAGAAGATCAAGACTTCATCAGTGAGGATCTGGAACAGATCAATGATGTTGAAGTTGAAGAAATGGATATCAAATGGCAAATTGCCATGATTGCTTTCAGGGTTAAGAAGTTTTACAAGCAGACTGGGAGGAACATTAAGCTTGATGGGAAGTCACCAGTGGGATACAATAGGAGGACTGTTGAGTGCTACAATTGTCACAAGCATGGTCACTTTGCCAGAGATTGCAAGGAAAAGGTGACTACTGATTGGAAAAAGAAGAAGGAGCCTGTCTCTCAAGATAATGACAAGCTGGAGAAGAATCAGATGAGCTTGATGACATTGGAAGCTGGAGCTGTGAATTGGGATGAACACACACCTGAGGATGAAGAGCCAAACCATGCACTTATGGCTATTGGTTCCAGTAATGAGGTATCTTTGTGCTCAAAATTATGCATTGATTCATATAATCATCTTAAAGCTTTGTGTGATGAACAATTAACACAAATAGGTGATCAGGAAGCAAAAATTCTTGCTTATACTAAAGCTGTTAAAACTTTAGAAGCACAAATAGTTAACTATCAAAACAAACAAGCTTCCTTAAATGAAAAACTCACCTTTCAAGCTAATGAGATATATGAAAAGGATGAAAAACTTAAGAGATATAGAAGAATAGGCATGAAAGCTGTTAGGGAAAGAGATGAATTGCAAAAGAGAGTAGACAAATGGACCCATTCTGCTAAATGTCAGGATAAGTTAATAGCATCTAGTATGAGCTCTACAAGTAAAATTGGCTTAGGTTATGGGATACAGTCAGATAGTGAAGTTCTAAGCTATGAGGAAGAGATGGACAGATCTGTGTTCAAATATAGAAAGGAGGATTCTATTGGTAGACCAGTGTACAATAGGTTCATTAAAACTGATAATTTTAAAAGGGTGCCACCTCCATTAAGTGGAGATTACACTCCTCTACAAAAGAAAGACCTTGATGACTCTTTATTTGTGTATGGTAAAAAGGGTCCTCAATATCCTGAGACAGGCAACTCAGATGAAAAATCAAGTGAATACTCTACTTGTCAAACCAATGACAGTGAATGATCCACTAGAGATGTCTCTGAGCAGTCTGATTCAGAATCAGAGAGTGCACCTAAAGAAGCTTCTGAGTCAAAATCTGTCAAACATAGTGAACCAGTTGTGACTGCACCCAAACCAAATACAGATAAACCTAGTTGTGATACTCACATAAAAGCTCCTAGGAAGTCTGTCAAAAATCAAGAGTCACCAAAACCTGATAGGATGAGAAAAGAGTACAAGAGAAACCACAGTTTTGGTCCTAAAAGATGCTTTGTGTGTGGTAGTCTAAGTCATTTGATTAGGGACTGTGATTTTCATGAGGTTAGGATGAAAAGAGAGGCTGAACTTAGAAAGAATAAGAGTGTTAATGCTGGCCATATGAATGATAAACCAGTTTGGAATAATGCTAACAGGATTAATCATGCTAATAAATTTGTGACTAGACCAGCACAATTTAATTCTGGTATGCCTAATGTTAATTCTGGTTGGTCATCTGTTAGTTCTGGTAGATCAAATTTTAATTCTGGTAGACCAAATTTTAATTCTGGTAGACCAAATGTTAGTTCTGTTGGTCAAAATGTTAATTCTGTGAGGCCAAGTGTTAATTCTGGGTGGTTTAATCATTCTGGACCCAGACAACCAATAAATAGACCACAGGTGAACTCATATAATCAAAGAAACAATTTTTACAAACCTCATTCACCTGTGAGGAGTCCTTTTGCTAATAATACAGCACAAGCTTCAAGCTCAAGTGCTGTAAGGGAAAATGGGGATTCTACTGTTAAGACCCTAGCATGTTGGTCTTGGGATCCTTTTAAGAATACACTTACCTATGAATCCAAGAACAACAGTAGATCAAGCTCATACAAGACCTATAAATTTGTTGATCCACAGGGCAGACCCAAGTCTTCAGAGGCTTGGGTCCTAGAGAGAAACTAATTTCTCTACTTATGTGCAGGAACATCCACTAAAGAACATGGAAGACAAAGGAATATTTGATAGTGGGTGCTCTGGGCACTTGACTGGTAACAAGAATCATCTGAAGGATTTTCAAGAATTCCAAGGAGGTTCTGTTACCTTTGGAGGTAGTAAAGGTCAGATAACTGGTAAAGGTAGAATTGTTGTAGGCAATTTAGAATTTGACAATGTATCTTTTGTAAAAGAACTAGGGCAGTTTAACCTTTTCTCCATATCACAAATTTGTGATAAGCAGCATAAGGTGCTTTTTAGTGAAACTGAATGTTTTGTATTGACTTCGAACTTTAAGATGCCTAATGAAAGTCAGATCCTTCTTAAAGTTCCTAGACAATACAACATGTACAGTTTTGATATGAAGCAACCTGATCCTGCAAAAGGTTTTGCCTGTTTGCTTGCAAAAGCCACATTGGATGAATCTAAATTGTGGCATAAAAGGTTAGGTCATGTTAACTTCTAGAATATGAACAAACTTGTGAAGGGTAATTTAATTAGAGTGGAAAAGATACACACAGATCTTAATGTGGCAGACCTATTAACCAAAGCCTTTGATGGACCTAGGTTTAATTACTTAGTGGTTAATATTGGTATGATGAACCCATAGCTCAGTTTAAGGGGAGGTTACATTTAAGGGGAGGCTATATGTAAAGTTTGTATATTAGAACCAATACTAAGTAGTTAATTCTGATTAGGAGTTAATTCTGGTAGTCTTAGAAGTTAATTCTTGTAGTAGTTTTAATACTGGTAACTTTAAAAAAAAAAAAAAAAAATAGTAGTTTTAATTCTGGTAGTTAATTTTTCTTGCTTTTAAATTGTAAAATCGTTTGTTTGTATGTTTTCTTGGTTTTTCTTGGTGTTGGGACTAACATTTGCAGAAAACACATGGATTGGTGATGATCAGAAGCCTTGATATTGCTTTTTATGAGTGTTTGTCTGATTCCTTGGTTAAGTCTGGTGAGTCAGTGATTAAGTCTGGTTGACCAATTTTAAGTCTGGTAGTGTAAAATGTAATTAAATATGACCGTTGATATCTTTGGGGGAAAGAGGTATATATGGATAAGATTTAATTCATTTTTCATCTTTATCCATTATTTACTTCTAATTTCTAAAATCTTTACACACGGCCAAGATTTACTCTGTTTTTCTACTACCAGTAAAAACCCTAATTCGATTAGCAACCAGCACTTAATCATTCTCTTGACTATGGCTTCACTAAAGTTTTGTGACAAGCACAACCAGGTTGGTTTCTTGAAGAAACCAAATCAAAGTGGAGGTTTCGAGCAGATTGTGGATTTCTTAAGAGGTTCTAACCTTCGGTACGCCTTAACTCATAATCCTACAATTTATACTTCTCTTGTTAAGCAGTTTTGGGGGTCGGTTACCTCTGAAACTCTTGCTGATGGTACACCACAGTTAAGGGCAACCATTGATACACATGACTTCATTGTCACTGAGGCATCCATTAGGAGCAGTCTTAAATTGGATGATGCCTCAGGGGAATATATTTTGTCTAATGATGACCTTTTTGAGGGTATGAGAACCATAGGCTATCCCACTGATGGTACTTTTACTTTTTGGAAAAGCTCTTTTCCACCACAGTGGAAGTTTTTAATTCATCATTTGCTCCATTGCCTAAGTCCCAAGAGTGGTGGATGGGATCAGTTTGGAAGCAATATTGCTTCTGCATTGGTCTGTCTTTCACTTGGAAGGCCTTTTAACTTTTCAAAACTCATTTTTGATGGCATGGTAGCAAATGTCAACAGCAAACATAAATTCTTAATGTACACAAGATTTCTACAAATGATTTTGAATTTTGAGGCTGAAGATAAAATGCAGACTTATGTGGTTGTGGCTTTTACTCCTAAAATCTTAGCAAATTTGAAAAGGGGTTTTTCTGGGGCACATTGGCCAATTTTGCCAGCTATGCTTTCTAGTACAACTAACATTGTAGGTACATCTCATGTTGAACAAATGGAACCAACCAATGTGGAGCAAGCTCAGGAACAACCAAGATCACCAACACCACAACCAAGTTCATCACCATCCCAACCAAGGGTACCTACACCCTCACCATCTTCACCACCACAGCAAACACATATTCCAAGTCCTATTCAGGAGGAGGAATCCAACCTTATGACTGTGGAGGATCTTCTGACATTGGTGTCTGATTTGGTTAAGAGAATAGAATCATTGGAGACGGCAAACAATGCTAAGAGTAGGGCTATTCTAATTTTGGTCAGGAGGGTTAAAAAGCTGGAGAAGGTTATGAAGGAGAAAGGAGTTGCTTTTGATGACCAAGAAGGTGAGGATGAAAATTCTTCCAAACAGGGGAGGAATTTAGAGGAAGAACAAGTTTTTAAGACACCAGCTAAGGATAAACCAACTGATGAAGTAGATATAAGTCCTGAAGGAAGGGAAGCAGCAGAAACATTAGCTCAATCTCTGAGTAAAATTCAACAACAAAGGAAGAAAAGCAGATATCCAAAAAGGAAATTGCTAATTGATGAAGAGATTGAATCTGATGAAGAATTGGTTAAGTCTGCTGAGGGTATTAAGTCTGGTGATGTTAATGCTGGTGAGGAAATTAAGTCTGGTGGTCAAGAAAAGTCTGGTGAAGTTGTTAGTTCTGCTCATGAAGATAAGTCTGGTGATGAGGAGCAGCCTAAAACTCAAAGGGAAGGAAAACAAATTGTGATTGAAACTCCTAAGCCCAAGAGGACAAAGAGACAAGAAAGAGAGGATCAAGCTTCTTTAGCTGAGATTGCTAGAATACAAGCAATGGAACAGGCTGAGATAGAAAAGGAGGAAGAACAGAAAAGACAAGATGAAATGCTTGCAAGAAAGTTATCAGAAGAGTTTAATGATGATCCACTGATGCAAAGTTTGATGAACTTAAAGCTATTCCAGGTTTGACTGCTGAGGAGAGAGCCAAACAACTAGCAGAGTTTATAAATTCTAGAAGGAATGAAGAAACTTTGGGGGATTTTATGTTTGTGATAAGGCAAACTCAGAAGAAAACCAAGGTTCCCAAAAGGATGTCTAAAGCAGAACAGATGCATGGTATGAAGATGTATCTAAAGAACATGATGCACTCAACATGGGAAAAGATGAGAGGAAAATCATTTGAGGAAATTGAAGCTGAATATGTGAGTGCATATGAGAGAGATCAAGGCTATAGGCCAGTGGATTATGAAGATTCTTTGAGAAGAAGTTTCAAGAGACAGAAAGTAACAGAGTCTGAGCCAATTATAGAAGCTGAGAAAGTGGATGAAAAGGTAACTGAAGTTGAAAAACCATCTGAAGTTGAGAAAGCATCAAGTGAAATTGAAAAGGAATATAAGGCTGAGAAAGTATCTGATGTTGTGGAAGAAAAGAAAGAAGTCAAAAAGCCAGTCATAAAGTTTACAAGGAGGAAAAGTATAGCAAGAAAGAGTAAATCCAAGAAGAAAGTACAAGAAGAAGATGAATCAGAAGAAGAAGAACCTTCATCTGAGGGTTGTACTATGGGAACAATTCCTGAAAGCTCTAAGGAACCAGCTAAAATTGTTAAATATCATATAATTAGGACTGGACAAAGAGCTGCTTATCAGATCATAAGGGAGGATAACACTGATGTTGTATACCTTAACTTTCCAGAAATATTGAATGATGTGAGTAGAGAAGATATTATGGATTTGCACAAGTTGGTGAATATCAGACATGGGGACAACAGACCTGAAGAAGAGTTTGAAAGGGCCTTTTGGGGAGATTTAAAAGTAATGTTTGAGCCACCTTCAGAGGAAGATGAACTTTGGAAGCTGACAGATCAACAAAGGATTGTTAGTTGGAGATATTTTCATACATGTAAGGTACATTGTTTATCTTTACAAAGTGCAACTATCTATATGCTTGTAGAAGTGGAATATCCTTTATCACCAAGGGTCTGCAAGGCAATGTTGGAAAAGAAGTTACATGCAGATGAGAAGGATGAAGTTTATGAGCAGTTGCTTGATTTGATTAAGGAAAAATCTTTAAAAGAACCATATTGGAGTGTTTAAGAGTGTTTGAAAGAATTTTCAAGTTGTTAAGTGAGATTAAAGGAACTTCTCACTTGGTGAAGGTGCATAGCACTAACACAAAAAATGGTTATCAGTCCACCATGTCTAACCAACATAAGGACTGACTAATCCAAAGCAAACGGCTCTGGTAAAGATATTTCAAATCCGTTTATGGTTGGCAATTTACCAAAAATTGTATGGTATTCAACTCACCATATCTGAGATAGTGAAGAGTTGGCTAGCCCACAAGGTATGGCTTGTGGTAAAGGTTGTGGAAAACCATACATGGTAATCAATTTACCAAGATGAGGTGCATTCCATCAAAGAATTGGCTAGTCCAAAAGCAAACGGCTTTTGGTAAAGACAAAACAAATCCGTTGATAGTTGATGGTTTACTAAAAATCATATGGTTATCAATGTACCATGGTCTTACACACCAAAACATTGGCTACTCCAGTAGTGATGGCTATTGGTAAAGAGACATCAAATCCATTAATTTTCAATGATTCACCTCTCACAGGAGTTTACATACCTAGAAGTGATGAGAATAGTATGAAACTTAAAAGAATTGATGTACAAGTAGTCATGGTTGCTGTGAAGATCAGATGGATTGCATATCAGATGGTGAAAAGATTATTCAAGTCAAGTTGCTGCATAAAGATCAGATTTGAAGTTTTGAAGTGTTAGAGATAATTCCAAGAGTTCAAGATTCAATCCTCAGAAGCATATTCAGAAGGAACTTGAAGTTCATGAAGCATGAAGATCAAGTTAGGGGAGGATTGTTGGGAATTATCACAAGACAAGACTTAATATGAAGAACAGACTTAAGTCTGCTGGGTTACAAAGTTAAGTCTGTTAGTGTATTTTGTCATAGTTAAGTCTGGTCATTCATTGTTAAGTCTGGTAGAGTAATTCGTAGTTAAGTCTGTATGAAAGTTAGGAAAGTTTGTTAGATATAAGTTAGGAAAGGATACGTAGTTATCTTTAGAGAAGATACGTATATCCTTCTACACGTTTTGTATCTAGGGTTTCCTTGGTGTATAAAAGGAACCCTAAGGCATTAGTTTTGATAACGACGAAGATTGTACTCATATTGATTAAAGAATTAGTAATATACGAAGTTAGTTATAGTTATTGTGTTCTTCATTGTTAGTGTTAAGATTCCGCATTAGCATTAACAATTCGTGTTAGAGTTTCTCACTTAGATTGATTTGAATTTATTCAAGTCGTCTAACAAGTAACAAGGCTACTTGGATCCATCACGTGTGGACCTACAAGCAACATGGTTTAACACTAATGTGGGCAGTTCGTTTTGGAGGTCTAGAGGTGGAAGAGTTGTTTGATTTAGTCATGGTGAAGTAATGTAGCTAAGATGTACAGGAGAGAAAGTAGATGAAATGGTAAGTGAGTGAGTTTAGTGATGATCCTAAGGTACTAATTTATAGGCAGGAGGTTTGTTGGTCTGTGTGTTTGGATTGGATGTAAATCCAATGGAGAATGTTGGTTCCTAATGATTTGGAACAAAAATTTAAGCTTGTCACATCCTAAGGTCAATCCATTGAAATGGAGTTGAGTGATATGAGGGGGATTTGCAGTAAATGCAAGGAGATAGTGGAAAATCAGGTGATTTGATATTTCCACGGATTTGACGGATCCCTCAAAAGGGTTCCTTGCTTGTATTAGAAAGGTAACTCACATGTAAAATTTGAAAATTAAAATTTTGGTGGGAAATTGAGTTCTTAGGGTTCTAAGAGTTCCTAAATCATTCTAGAGAGTTCAATGATCAGTGAATATAATCTAAAGAAGCTACAAATCAAAATCTAAGTGTCGGGATGAGTCGGGAATTTTTGAAAAAATTTACTGTTGGTACCCACGGATCCAATCGACAACAAAGGCGGAGCCAAAGTTTGGGAGCCATGGGATCCGTGGGTTCTGGACTGGCGGATCCAAGAGATACACTAGGCGGATCCAAAAACTGGGATCTTCCATATCCGTCATCCGAATGTGCTAAAACAAACAGAGAAATATGCAAATTTCACGTTTTTTGACCAAAACCCGAAAATTCTCCTATAACGTATGTAATAGCTAATATGTACTACAAATATAATAAATATATATATTCTAACACACGTTTGCACATAAATAAATCCGATCATCATAACTTACCTTAAATGGAGTTAAGCTAAACAGTGGCTTATTCTCGAAAAATTGATAACACTAAGTTTTATCGACCTGCAAATCTGAGTTAGTTCACATACACATCAAGTACTAATATAATATCTCAAGATACACATAAGTTTAACACATCATTGTTTGAAAACGTCTAGACCCAAACAATCCTCTCACTTGAACTTCTTGCTCAATTTCTTCATACCCTTGTGAAGTTTCATGATCCAATGCCCAAAATTCTTCACCATTCCTTTGGTTTGCTTGAACTCCGGTGATTCATTCGCAATCGATGAAAGTTGATGCAAGTATTTCGGAGGAGTGATTCTAGAGTTTGGCAAGCCGTCATCGTCACTCATTGATGATCATGATGATGATGATGTTTGAGGACGAAGGCGTTTGCCTTTGTCAACCGCTACCCTAAAATCGCTTAAGTGAACAAAGGTGTGTAGAATCTCATCATAATCGGGAACAAATCCTAAGGCATTTCTAGGAATTGGTGCAAAGGCTCTATAGAGACGAGTCAAGAGCATCCCGTAGGGCATAGCGGTGGTACCTTGTACCGGAATATCGGCTATTCGTTTGGCGATATAGTATGCAAGGTTGAAGGGTTGATGAGTTGAGACACAATACATCATATAGCAAAGACAAGCGTTGATGTGATCCCGATTTCCAACGGTGCATATGATATTAGCCCTTAACACATCTTCTAACTTTCTAAATTCGGGCTTAAGTTCATTGAGCTCCATGGCAAATGGGTCTCTAGCTACTTGACGACCTCGATGCATCCTAGTTGGGTTGTTCCTAGGTAAGAACAGATGCTCCCTAATGGTTTCTTTGTCGGTCAAAGGTGTGGCATATGATGCCGTTCTACCAAGGTTGGATTCTAAAATTGTCAAAGACCATTTATTGGAGTAGATACATGTTCCATAATTTGGAACTCCTATGATCTCACCAAATTGATCTAAGGGAATATTGAACAAGGTTCCATTGACACTAAAGTGAATGCTCATGAGACCATTGTCGCTTGAACTAAGACCTATGGTTGTATAGAACTCAAGAATGAACCTAGGAATGATAGGCCCATCAATGTCTAAAAGACAATCGAAATGAATAGCGGCCAATTGGTCGCGGAGATTGGTATCTTCATAGAATGAGGAGTCTAAAACCCTACCCTCATGGACGTATCATTTTTCTAAGGCTTTGAATATATTGACTTGGGCTTCGGTGAGACCCTTGGTTTTGTGGTGTTTGGGAAGGTAATCGATGGTCTTTTTGTGATCGTAGTTGGTTGCGGGAGGCATAGTTATCCTAGACACGAAAAATATATAGTTTAGTTGAAATTATCAAAAATACGTATATATGTCTAGTGTGTGCCTACATTGGGACAATGTGGAGGTGCGGTTATCTCGACTCCTTTTGATGCATGAAAATTATGTTTATGCAAGTTTTATGATAAAATGAGAGATAACCCAAACGCTCCTACTTCAATGTAGCTACGATTGAATGTACCCGAAAATACATATTAGTTATGTATTCCCTTTAGCATTCAAGAGACATTATGCAAGTGATGTTTAAAACATAACGTTTTTGTATTTGTATGAACAATGTTCAAAAACCATTTTTCCTAGTCGTGAGAAGATTTTAGCAAAAATTTCTCATGGGGTTTTTGATGAATAATGACAATGTACTACAAGATGCAATTCCTAACTATGAAAAACATGATTTGTTATGCAATTTAGTAAATATGCCTCATGATTTTTCAAGAATTATGCATAACCCCAAGTTTTGGTTTTGTGCATGAAATAGAAATCCTAGACACAGATCAGGAGTGTAAACATGTTAAGAATACTTACAGTCATGATTTGAGCACAAATTTGTTGAAGAAGATAGCCTAAATTATGATTTTGGTGAATTATGGGTCGAATACAGTAGGTGATAAGTTTTAGGGAGAGTGATGAATAGTACAGGGTATTTGTTTAATATATATAAAAACTGCCTCAGTAGATGACGGATCCGGCGGATCCCAAACAAGGGTTCCGCCCTTGTTGTCGTTTGGATCCGTAAGATCAGAACTCAGGTTGGGTTTTTGCCGTGTTTGGTTAATCTAAGGTTTGAGCTAACGTTTAATCTATTCACTAGGTTCCATTAATCCTAAACCAAGTCTAAGATAGTTGAAAGGTTCTCTCTTGAGAGGTTTTGTGAGGATATCGGCAATGTTGTCCTCTGAGGAAACTTTCTCAATTGAGATGTTTCCCTTTTGAACATTGTCACGAAGGAAGTGGTGACGTATTTCTATGTTTTTGGTTCTAGCATGTTGGACTGGGTTTTTACTAAGATCGATAGCTCCTTTGTTGTCGCAAAGAATGGGAATGTCATTTAGTTCAATTCCATAGTCGCCGAGAGCTTTTTTCATCCATTGTGCTTGTTGGCAAGCTTTTCCTGCTGACACGTACTCGGCTTAAGTTGTTGATATGGCGAGGGTTGTTTGTTTCTTAGCAAACCATGCGGTGAGACAATGTCCTACAAAAGTACAAATACCACTAGTACTTTTCCTATCAACATAGTCACCGGCATGGTCTGAGTCGGCATACACTATGGTTTCTACACCTGTCCCTTTGGGATACCATAATCCTAAATGTGTAGTGCATTTAATGTATCTAAATATCCGTTTAACAGCTTCAAGATGAGATATTTTGGGATCTTCTTGAAAACGTGCACATAGACAAACACTAAACATAATGTCCGGCCTACTAGCCGTAAGATAGAGCAAACTACCAATCATTCCTCTATATTTAGTGCTATCTACGGATTCCTTATCTTCATCCTTTGTGAGTTTGGTTTCTGAGGACATGGGTGTTTTCATAGGTTTTGAGTCTTCAAGACCAAATTTCTTAAGCATATCTTTGATATACTTTGATTGGTTGAAGAATATCCCATCTTCTAATTGTTTAATTTGGAGACCTAAGAAAAAGTTTAGTTCCCCCATCATACTCATTTCAAACTCTTCATGCATGATTTTTGAGAAATCGTCGCATAACTCTTGACAAGTTGAGCCGAATATAATGTCATCCACATATATCTGGACGATGATAATATGTGATCCCTTTTTCTTGGTAAAGAGAGTATTGTCTACTAGGCCCATGGTATACTTATGGTCAACTAGGAAGGTCTTAAGTCGATCATACCAAGCTTTTGGTGCTTGCTTAAGTCCGTATAAAGCTTTCTTAAGTTTGTAAACATGATTTGGTTTTTCAAAATCGGCAAAGCCGGGAGGTTGTGCAACATATACTTCTTCATTTATAAATCCATTTAAAAATGCACTTTTGACATCCATTTGAAATAATTTAAAATCATGTGCACATGCATATGCAAGTAGTATCCTAATAGACTCTAGTCTAGCTACGGGTGCAAATGTTTCATCGTAATCTATACCTTCTTGTTGATTGTAGCCTTGTGCTACTAGCCTAGCTTTATCCATTTTATTTCTAAACACCCATTTTGTACCGATTATGGTTTGATTTTTAGGTTGTGGAACTAGTGTCCAAACGTCATTTCTAACAAATTGATTTAATTCCTCTTGCATAGCAATAACCCATGATTCATCTTTTATAGCCTCATTTATATTTTTAGGCTCAATTGTTGAAACAAAACAAAAGAAATTACTTTCATTTTGAGCTTTAGATCTCAATGTTCTTTCATTAAGTTTTCCTATGACGTTTTCTAATGGATGACTTTTTGTTTCTTTGATGTTGACTAAATCACTTTTTACTGGTTCATCTTCTTTATCATTTTCAACATTTTCTATATTTTCAACCATTTGACATTCAACTAAGTCATCATCTACCAAAGGTGATGTCTTAGAGGGAGGTGGACTTTCGTCGAATGTTACGTTCAACGATTCCTCGACTCTTGAAGTTTCTTTATTCAAAACTATATATGCTTTACTAGTTTGTGAATATCCTAGAAATACACCTTCATACGACTTTGGGTCGAACTTGGTGAGATAATCCTTTGTGTTTAAAATGAAGCACTTGCTTCCAAACACTTTAAAATATCCTAAAGTAGGCTTTTTGCCTCTGTATAACTCATATGGAGTCATTTTCAAGAATGGTCTAATTAGAACTCGATTTAGAATATATGTAGATGTATCTACAGCGTGACACCAAAACTTTTGAGGTATGTTTTGTTCATTTAACATGGTTCTACTCATTTCTTGAATTGTTCTATTTTTGCGTTCTACCACACCGTTAGATTGGGGGTTCGAGGATCCGAGAAATTATGAGTTATGCCATTGGCATCACAAAAAGCTCCTGATGAACTCAAATAAGTACATTTTATAATCATCATTTGTCCTATTTATTTGACTTGTTTTATTATATTATATATGAGAATCGATACGTTAATGTTTACTTTTGTAATTCTCAGGTAAAAACAAGTATTATGTGAAACTTGGCGATTTTGGACTAATTATGGAGCAAAACAAGCAAGATGTTAAGAGTCTACTGAAATGTACAAGATCAAGATCATTCTGCTCCAGATACGCCGCAACATACTTCTTACATACGGCGCATCACTATCAAGATTTCACAAGTTACAATCCAAGACAGCAAAGGACATGCGCCGCATAGAGAAATGGAGTTACGCCGCATCTTAAGGCGGTGTACGAATATTCCTGAATATATTAATCTTGGACCCCACGCGAAGTTAAGTCAATGCGCCGCATCTAACCCTCAGACAGAAACTATAAATACCCCAAGGCCAGACGAATTTCGGGACACCTAACTAGACTTTAGAGGTTGGACAGTGCAAGATACCAGAGCCGAATTCAGACGTGTTAGCAGCACAAGACACACCCTAAACGAAGATACAAGAGCTGTAAGAAGGTCCTGCATGTATTCAATTCATTAAGTAGTTTTGTTTTATTGTATTAGTACACTTTAATTCATCAAGATTGATGGGCCGATTCCATGTGACTACGGAATATCATGGGCACCCCTTAAAATTGCTTTCCCATTAATTAAAGTTTATATGTTGATGTCTTTGGTGACTTTTATTAGTGCATTGATAACCTCTGTGTCTAGCTGAGCATTGCTTGGGTCGCCATGCCCCTTCCTCGCCTGTCTATTCTAGCGTATACGAAACGTGGGCATCACAAATGCTCAATATTCTAGGATAGTGGGATAGACATAAGTGATCATTAAGGGTTTACTCGCCGTTAAGATTAGAGCCAACGAGAAAGGGTTAATTACATACACTTCATATAAAACTAGCAATAAAACAAGTGACAAGCTACTTAATTATCAGGACATGTCTTCTTATTGTCTCGAGTATCTATCTGTATACGTGTGTGCTAATCGCTGATTCGTGCTCATTAGTTTAGTTTTCTATTTAATCATAACCAAACCGTGCCAGTCTCTCAGGCTGAACCCCCGTGCGTTAGATTAAGATTGTATAGCTAACCTAGGATATTAAAATACTGATTAGAATAACTCGATAATACGTTCCAGTCTTAGTGATCGACACTCTACTTACCATTATATTCATACTGACCGGGTACACTGCTCGTTAAAGTGTGTGTTTTATTGATAAGTCGGCTAAATATAAATTTAAAACTTGAGTATGCATTAATACTGCTAAAACCACAACGACATCACGCGCGCACCAAGTTTTTGGGGCCGCAGCTGTGGATATAAAAGAATTAGACCAATACACACGCACATCAAGTTTTTGGCGCCGTTGCCGGGGAGTGAATTGTTATTATCTGTTAATTTGATTAGTGTTTTAATTAGGTTTTTCTTTTCTTTTTAATTTTTAGATTCTAACCGCCAACTCTATTATATATTAGATAAATTGCATTCATTGTATTATTTGCATATTTTCTGTTTTTGTGTGTTTTTATTTTCTTTAATTTTTGTTTCTTTTTGTTTATTTTTATTTTAGTTTTTTGTTTTTCTATTTTTCTGCATTCTGCTATCGTTGTACTGTGCTGATACAAACGATACGGCGCATCTGTTTTCACAGATACGGCGTATTGCGTTTAATTTTTATAAAATACAACGCGTTTAATAAATTCGAGTACGAAGCATCTTTCCCCAAGATACGGCGTATTCTGTTTTTAATAAGAAATTTTTCTAAACCCTAACGCCATACGACGCATCTGTTTTAACAGATACGGCGTATTGTCTATTTAAATTAAAAACAGTTTTCGAATTATTAAACAGATACGACGCATCGATTTTTATCGATACGGCGCATCTTCTGAATCAAAAATCTTGTATTTTGAAACGTAACGAAAATACGGCGCATTAGCTTTTGTTAATACGACGCATTTAATTTTAATAAATATAATCGATTTTTGATAATTAATACTGTTACGGCGCATTCTAAAATTATAGGCGGCGTATCTATTTTCTAAATAAAAGTCTGATAAAATTTTAACGTAATAAGATACGGCGTATCCAACTTTCTGGATACGGCGCATTATCTGCAGATATCAGTTATTTTTATTCTTTATATCCGTTTCTAAATTCATTAATTTATCTTCTAGCGAACAAATCCTACTGACGATTTTACCTATGATGACAGGTTTTGCTATGGAAGACATGTCAGTGAACGGATATCTTGCTAAGGAACTTATGGATGATAAGCACAATGAAAAGTCCCGCACCAAAAAGCCGTTAATTCTGGAAAGTGATGAGGAGTGTGATAACTATGAAGTTAGCTTGAGCAAGTTCCCAGCATTAAGCATTACTAAAAGCTCAGAATTGGAAAAGGAACTCTTGCTTTCGGATTCATTCGAAGTGGAAGTTTATGAAGATGTCAACTTCAATGTGCTCATGATTGATGCCGATTTATTCTCTTGGGAGACCCCTCTTGAAGCTACTTATAAGGAATTCAAACGCTTATGCAATATTGAAGATGGGATATTCTCTTATGATTTACTAATGAGCTACACTGAAGATGAATTGTTACTCTTATGGCCTATCATTGAATCTAAAGGATTAACTTGGACTACTATCGAAGAAAAATATGGGAAATTCCAAATTGAATACATGAACTCAGCAAATGCAGTCAACAAATCGAGCAACAAAAGCTATGAAGTCCAACCTATACAAACTTCTTATATGCCTTATTCCGAACAGTATTGGGGATTAGATAAAAGCTATCTGGATAACGAAAGAATGTATGCTGAATCGGAGATACTATTTCATGGAAAGTTGGTAAGGTTGATGGATATCTCTTTAGAAGAGTGGCTTGAACTTAAATACGGCGATCCCAAATTTGCTCCTATGAATGAAGTCAAACGGATTGTGACCTCATGGTTGACACGAAGTTTTAAAGAACAATTTAATGAGTTCATGGAGATAAGGAGGAACATGATTGGTAACACTAGCTTTGACGTTAACCACGATCCTAACAATGTTGATTTTTCAAATTGGTTAGCTAGTAAGTTCAATAACCATAAGAGCATGGACTGAGCTACTAAAGATGTGTTATGGGTATATCGAATGAAAGAAGAAGGATGGCACGTAACAAGAACAAAATAAGGAGCTGAACGTGAGTCTAACTTGAAGACTCTGGAATAAAGACAAGTGCTGACCGGGAGACAACCCGGAAAATTTTTTACTTTTCTGTTCTGTGTCGAGTCTGTCAGACCTGCAGAAGATACGGCGCATCTCCATCATAAGATGCGACGCATCGCCTGCACTGGTCATATCTTATTTAATTTTCTGCATTTTTATTTTTGACTTTAAAACTTTCTGTCAGTTTATTTAATGCGGCGCATCCCTGGTTAAGGATGCGACGCATCTTTTATTCTGATTCGTATTTATTCCAGGCTCGATACGGCGTATCTTCTTCCATAAGATACGGCGTATCGACTGACCTGATGATTTTCAGTTTTATTTTTACTAACTACTAATGTATTATGCAAGTTTGAACCTTCTTAACTCAGGTGTGTTAAAGTCTTAATGGTATTATAGATTCCTGCAATTTTTGTGGATACATCATTTATGAAGCTTAAACGTTCTAATCCACAAGAAAGTTGATTTTTGCTCTTATACGAATAATGGAGGATCATACCGAGCAAATCTCAGGGGAGTTTTTCTGTTCTAATTCTTTTATTTTCCAGTTTTTAACCTTTGACACAAACAACGAGGACGTTGTTTAACTTAAGTGGGGGGATTGGAGAATTAGAACACTTACTTGTCCTAAACTTTTTCAAAATATGCTTAAAATGCGCTTAATATATCAAAATTTAAAATTTTTTAGCATGTTTTTTTTTAAAGTCTAATTACATAGCTGCACACATAACATTATTTCTAAAAATTGTGAACTTTTCAAAATTCACAAATCTATGAGTGTGCCGGTGACTTGTAAACTTTAGAACTTGGCTTATATACTATTCGAGACCACCATAATAAGTATTATCTATATAATTGGAATGACTTGTCTAAATTGGTAAATTTCTAGGATTACACCCAAATAGCCTTTATATGTTATGTGATATTAACTAACTACATTGGTTAGTTAACACCCGTATAAACCTTTTGTTACTCTCACTTTTAGAGTAAGATACCCCTAGAAAAACACTCAGAGCCATTCCTTTCGTTTCTTACACCTTTGTTATAATGTTTCGTTACACCCTTACACCTTAGCCTACCCTGTAGATTAAAATCCGTGGTTAATTGCTTTAGGCAAAGTGTGTTTCCTTACATTACCTGTGTTCGCGTGCGTAATTCATTATCTTTGGTTGAGTCAGGAAATTGCACAATGCAATTGGTATGAAAGTAAATATTGTATAACTTTGAGTTTATTTTTCGTGTGTTTACTACTTTCGCTATTACAGTTATTTCTGAAAGTATGAAGAGTATGGAAAAATAGTGATAGAAAAGTTGTGAAATTTTACACATATATGTTGATGTCAAAAAAAAAAAAAAAAAAAAAAAAAAAAAAAAAAAAAAAAAAAAAGTTGAAAGTTTGTTTTAACCAACTTATGTAAAGTTTTGTATTAAGTAGGCGATATCACCACTATTTGTTGTATATTATATTTATGGATTGAATGGGAGTTGGCCGTTATGGGAACGCCAACTAGGATTATTCTTTGATTGAGATCTTGTTGAGTATAATTCGTGTCTACCTAAAGCGTGTGTTTCAAGTGTTAAAGCGTGAGTTATTCAATGATATGAGTCTTATTCATGGGATGGTTGGGAAAGTAATTTACCACACTTAGGATTTTAATTTATCTGTTTTGTTTATTTTTCATTTTACACCAATTTGTATCCCAAATATTATCCATACCCTATATCATTCTTTATCCAAACCTTTGATTTATTGAGATTAGGGATTTGAGCAATCTTAAGTATCGTAGTCGTGGATTCGGCTATGTATTTATGATTTTGTCGCCCTTTTTGATATAATATTATTGGTGAAGATTACTTGGTCCTATCTTTAGCCTATTCGAGTTAAGGATTTGAGCAATTGCAAGTATCGTGGTCGTGGATTCGATTATGTATTTGTGATTTTGTCGCCTTTTCTGGAATTTGAGATCGATAGAGATTAAGAAGGATGATTAACCCTTAACCAACAAACCCTTTTTACCGCTTTAGACTTGTTATTCCTTGGCTTTAGTGGGGGAGATGCGTATACTTGCCAAGCTTATGATAGAATATTCGTCACGACTGGACAGTTAAACGATTAGATTTGCTTTTATCAAAATATTTTATTTTATTTCTAATTCGTTAAGTGTTTGGTTGTGCAATTATGACAAAACGAATACATGCTTAAATATAAAAATAAATCCTAATATCTTTTAGGATATATTTTCATAAGATTTATTCTAAGGTTTACTTGGGGACAAGTAAAGTTCAAGTGGGGGGATATTTGATGAACTCAAATAAATACATTTTATTATCATCATTTGTCCTATTTATTTGACTTGTTTTATTATATTATATATGAGAATCGATACGTTAATGTTTACTTTTGTAATTCTCAGGTAAAAACAAGTATTATGTGAAACTTGGCAATTTTGGACTAATTTTGGAGCAAAACAAGCAAGATATTAAGAGTCTACTGAAATGTACAAGATCAAGATCATTCTGCTCCAGATACGCCGCAATATACTTCTTACATACGGCGTATCACTATCAAGATTTCACATTTTACTATCCAAGACAGCAAAGGACATGCGCCGCATAGAGAAATGGAGTTACGCCGCATCTTAAGGCAGTGTACGAATATTCCTGAATATATTAATCTTGGACCCCACGCGAAGTTAAGTCAATGCGCCGCATCTATCAATTAGATGCGCCGCATCTAACCCTCAGACAGAAACTATAAATACCCCAAGGCCAGACGAATTTCGGGACACCTAACTAGACTTTAGAGGTTGGACAGTGCAAGATACCAGAGCCGAATTCAGACGTGTTAGCAGCACAAGACACACCCTAAACGAAGATACAAGAGCTGTAAGAAGGTCCTGCGTGTATTCAATTCATTAAGTAGTTTTGTTTTATTGTATTAGTACACTTTAATTCATCAGGATTGATGGGCCGATTCCATGTGACTACGGAATATCATGGGCACCCCTTAAAATTGCTTTCCCATTAATTAAAGTTTATATGTTGATGTCTTTGGTGACTTTTATTAGTGCATTGATAACCTCTGTGTCTAGCTGAGCATTGCTTGGGTCGCCATGCCCCTTCCTCGCCTGTCTATTCTAGCGTATACGAAATGTGGGCATCACAAATGCTCAATATTCTAGGATAGTGGGATAGACATAAGTGATCATTAAGGGTTTACTCGCCGATAAGATTAGAGCCAACGAGAAAGGGTTAATTACATACACTTCATATAAAACTAGCAATAAAACAAATGACAAGCTACTTAATTATCAGGACAGGTCTTCTTATTATCTCGAGTATCTATCTGTGTACGTGTGTGCTAATCGGTGATTCGTGATCATTAGTTTAGTTTTCTATTTAATCATAACCAAACCGTGCCAGTCTCTCAGGCTGAACCCCCGTGCGTTAGATTAGGATTGTATAGCTAACCTAGGATATTAAAATACTGATTAGAATAACTAGATAATACGTTCCACTCTTAGTGATCGACACTCTACTTACCATTATATTCATACTGACCGGGTACACTGCTCGTTAAAGTGTGTGTTTTATTGATAAGTCGGCTAAATATAAATTTAAAACTTGAGTAGGCATTAATACTGCTAAAACCACAACGACATCACGCGCGCACCAAGTTTTTGGGGCCGCTGCCGTGGATATAAAAGAATTAGAGCAATACACACGCACATCAGCTCCGAATTGAATTTCGTTGTCGAATTCACGACCATGGTCAGTTCTAATTGATACTATGTTACTTCCTATTTGATTTTAAATTTTCTTACATAAGATTTCAAATTTATCAAATGCTTCGTTTTTAGTTTTTAAAAACTTAGTCCATGTATACCTTAAGTAATCATCTACTATTACTAAAGTATAGAAGTTTCCCCCGTAACTTTGTATAGCGGATGGACCAAACAAATCCATATGTAATAATTCTAAACACCTAGATGTAGACACCATGTTTTTAGCCTTATGGCTATTATGAACTTGTTTTTCTATTTTGCAAGCATCACAAAAGTGTTGGACATATTTCAAATTGAGCAGGTTCCTAACGAGTTCCTTAGATGATAAGGATTGAATTAACCTCATATTGGCGTGACCTAAGCATCGATGCCATAGAGTTAAGTTATCGTCCAAAGAAGTGAGACAAAGTTTGTCTTTAGGTGTTTTATCTAATTTCATAACATATACGTTATTCTTTAAAACACCTTTTCCTACTGTTATGTCGTCTTTAAGTATTTTACTTCCATTTTCACTGAAAAGGACGTTATACTTTTTGCGGCACAATTGACTTATACTAAGCAAGTTAAAACCTAAATTATCTATATGAGCAACATCATCAATAGAGAGAGAGTCATGAGAGATCGTACCTTTTTCGATGATTTTACTTTTAAGTTTGCTACCGAATGTGACATTACCTCCGTCGTACACTTGGTAGGTTGAGAAAAGGCTTTTATTTCCCGTCATGTGCCTTGAGCACCCACTATCTTTGATCCACTCATCAGGTTCTAATTCAACTTTTAAGCACACCTAAGTTCAAGAAAAACTTAAACGTTTGGTCCCCAATATCTCATGGGTCCGTTTGGGTTAAACATGACATTATCATGGTTCATGTAAGGAAATGGTGGACAATTGTTCCACGGCATGTAATTAGGACCATGAAAGTTTTTAGACATGCTTTGGTTCCAATTACTTTGGTAAACATGTTGTGGGTTAACAATACTTTTTGGAAAGGGGTGTTTGGGAAAACTAGTTTGAGGTCCCTCTTGAACCGTTTTAAACTCTATACTCATTTCTAGCTTGACCTTTTCCTATAGAAACTGCTGGTTTTTGTTTGTTATTAGTTATACTAGTACTAGGTTTTCTAGTGACTCTAACGAATTCAGTACGATCAGTTTTTAGAACCTTCTGTTCACAACTTGTACCGGCGGATCCTTTTGGTACAACTGGCGGATCCAAAACTTTGGATCCGTCGGATCCGTGGGCTTCTGACTTAGTTGGAACAGTTTCTTTTTCTTTCACAGTTTGTTTCTTAAAGTCACTTAAAGTTCCTAGTTTCATAAAACCTAGTCCGGTTTTATCATGAGGTAGTTTTTGTATCTTCATTATCTCATCTGCACAACTTATGTTTTTATCAAACTTTTTAAACTTGGAATTTTGTTTGATGAGATCTTCCTGTGTGGTTTTTAATGATTCTAATTCTAATTTAAGTTCCTGACACGACGCACACGTTTCTTTAGCAGTTTAACCTTTTTCCATTCGTATCTCCTTTTCTTTAAGCCAATAAACTTCATTTTCTAAAAGTGTCGTTTTGGTTTTTAAGAACTTATTTTTGTTTATGATTTTTAAGGTTATATCACACAGTTTGTTATATTCTACTTCTAAGGTTTCATCATCTATAGAAGAGTATGATGAGTCAGAATGTACCTCTTCTGTGTCGTGAGCCATGAGAGTAACTTCGTCGTTCTTAGGCTCGTCATCATCTCCTTCACTATCACTCCCAGCTCTACTGACAAAGTCTCTTTAAGACTTGTTCTTTGGAGGCTTAGGACATTCTCCTATTAAGTGACTAGAATCACCACACCTATAACACTTTCTGTCTACTTTTCCTTTCCTATCATCACAGTCTTTTCGGAAGGATTTCTTTTCTTCACGAGGTGGTCTAACTAACTTTCCTCGTCTCCTGAAGAATTTCTTGAAATCTCTTACAGCCATGGCATACTCTTCGTCTTCGCTACTAGAACAAGACTCTTCATCACTTGACTCAACTTTAGCTTTCAAGGCAATGGACTTCGTTTTCTCCTTCTTGCCTTTAACTATTTCTGAGTCTTTTTCCATCATCATTTCGTGAACTTTGAAGTTTCCTATGAGCTTATCCAG
The DNA here is from genome assembly GCA_021014915.2 of Artemisia tridentata subsp. tridentata. Taxonomy (NCBI): domain Eukaryota; kingdom Viridiplantae; phylum Streptophyta; class Magnoliopsida; order Asterales; family Asteraceae; genus Artemisia; species Artemisia tridentata. The sequence goes on from CP139504.1 coordinate 72,370,020, forward strand.
TGTCATACTTGAGAGATCCTTAGATTCTTCAATAGCTGTCACATTTTCTCTCCACTTTGGGTGGAGTGCTCTTAGAAATTTCCTGACAAAATTCTTACTAGAAAAAGATTCGTCAAGTGCTTTAAGAGATGTAATAATAGTATTAAACCTAGCAAACGCACTATCAATGATCTCATCTTCAGAGATAACAAATTGTTCATATTGTTGAACAAGAAGATCAATTTTGTTATCTTTGACTTGTGAGTTCCCTTGATGAGTGATAATTAGTGATTGCCAAATATCTTTAGCCGTTTTACACATAAAAACTCTTTCATATTCTTTCTTAGGTAAGGCATTGTAAAGCATCATTTTGGCTTCATTATTTTTGGCAATCAACCTCTTTTGTTCATCACTGTGACGAATAAAAGAAGTACCTACATCCCGACCACCTGAAATATCATTACTTATGGGCATGCAATCACCCTCTACAATAATATACCACAGATCTATGTCTTTTGACTTCACATATGTCTCAAAGCGATTTTTCCAATATATGAAACAATTTGGTTCAAATAGTGGTGGTCTTTACATAGATTGCCCTTCTTTAAAGTTTTCAAAATCCATTGATCGTTTCAAGTTTTAAAAATACAATATATTTTGAAAATCTTGAGTAACCTGCTCTAGTACCAATTGTGGAAAACTAGAAGGGGGGTTGAATAGTTTTACCGTTTAAAATTAATTCGCTTTGTTACTCAATGTGATTTCAAAGAAAACATACACAAACAAATAATCACACAATATATATGAAAAGTGAAGAGAGGAATGATCAAACCACACGACACAGATGTTTATAGTGGATCGGCTACAAGGACTCTCTTCCTTGCCCTACTCCACTCCTCGAGCCTCTAACTCGAGAGTTATCTTTCACTAAGAAACAAACTCCCTTCTAGGTGGAGAAAACCTTTACACGTCGCTTACTTCTTTTTCCGGTACTAAGCTAAACACCGAGTTCTTTACAAGGGTACAACCACTCCCGTTTGGTTCTTTCACAAGGGTACAACCACTCCCGTTTGGTTCTTTCACAAGGGTACAACCACTCCCAGCACTCTTTGTGTTTTAAGGACTAAAACACTAACCTCACTCTACTGATATAAATGATACAAACAATGATATGCAAACTAGTACAAGATCACACAGTGGCTAAGCTAGACGGATAACGACAGAACGTTGATCCTTGTATGTTTGATCCCTTTGCTACAAAAGGAATGATCAAATGAGATGAATGAATGAATGATATGGGTTAGTAAATGAATGAGTATGTATTTAAGCTATATGAGTGATGAGAATGGCCAAATGATCAGCTTGCTATTTATAGGCAAAGCTGAGCAATAGGCGGCGGATCCCAAAACTTGGATCCGTCTTTGTATCCATTTGGATCCGCCGTGTCAGGCCAGCTAAGAGATCTTCAAATATTTCCAAATCTTGTCATATCTTTCCATATCTTCAAATGTCAACTCTTTGGCTTGAAGATCTAAACAAAATATCACAAAATCTTACCAAGATTGTGTATATAATGCATGCCATGATGTCATCCTAACTTTTGAAAAATAAAGTTTCCATTTTTGGAAATAAACATGTAAATGTATAAAATGTAAATTCTAGTGATCTTGTGAAATGTAAATGTGTTCTAAAAAGACTTTAACTTGTATTTATGATTTGCTAAAAGATATACCTTGTATTTGTCATTAACAAAACTAAGTAAAGATCGTAAAATATAAATAACGTTTTTTTGGGACGATATTTGTACTAACACCCTAAGCTTCAGATCACATCACACACTAGCTATACCAACCAATGGATCATAAGAATTAGTCTTCATCCTCGTTGGCCATAAGAATTAGTCTTCATCAGATTCAGCCCCTAGGTTTCACAAATATAACCAAGCACTTCATCCACTAGTGAACTACAAGAATTAGTATCCATTCTTGTCATCTTCAACATTCATGAAACCCAAAAGCTCATCCATAGTGCAACAAACTCCTACAACACCATAATCCATGCCATTGAGTGTATTGCTCAAAAAGCCCTTAGTCCAACACTCATACCAAATCGAATACACGTTGAATCAACTGGACCATACTTTATCACATATAGGATTAGAACCTTCACCATCAAATGAGCATGAAGCTCACATTCATTTACACAAGGTTTAAAGTAGTACAACTTTCACAAGTAATCAAAGTATTAGTAATACTTTGTCACCAAGCTTCTGCTTATGTCTCAAATCAATATTTTAACAACATATGTTAAAATGCAAAATCTCAAAGACAACCTCATGCACCCCAAGTAACAATAAATCTTGAGGAGAATACATAAGAAACTCAAGTGAATTCTTTGTGTCATCCCCAAGTTTATTTCGGACTATCAAACACTTTGGATTCATTTAGGAAAACATGATGTTTGGGAAAACATCATGCCTTAGAAATCATGTGTTTAGGATAATGTATATCCTATGCATCATTCTCTCCTTGCAACATAAATGGTTATAAGAGATTTCGTTACACCTACAAGTTCTATGAACTATCCCCATCATCTTGTCATACTTGTTTTCATAAGCATGATAATCTTATTTGTTGAAAGATACTTTATGTATCTATTTCCCTTCAAGCGTACATCATAACCAAACCTTGGTCAAATCTTGTGCATATCCACATCTCCGAAGCATACACAAGATCTATTAAAGTTGGTAACTTTATTTAGATACTTGTTCCAAAGAACTTTCTTGAGAACGTTCTTAACATATTCAACTATCACACACAAACACATCTCTTGATCTTAGATGTTCACATCACTTGCATAACACATACTTAAACTCAACATAAAAGATGTCACCCTTTAGATCATTCAACCTTATATTCCAAACAAAAAGATTAAAATCAGTTGACACATATTTGTCAAATTTCCGTGTACAACATGACATCTTCATCACCTTAGTTTTAATAGATATAGTTGAGTCTCATTAAGTCATGTCTTGGTGAATTATCACCTTTTTATACTTTAATGGGAAAAAATAGGAATTCCCATTTTTCAGACATGAGAATGACTACTGGAGAATTTATTGCACTAGAAACTCAATTTAACCTAACGGTTAAATTGCTTCCAGCAGAGAAGTTGGGTATGTGGAATCACCCGTAAAAATGGTCGTGTTTAGCCTGAATTGAGCACCGCTAGTAATAGTCTCATATTCATTCTCCAACTTGAAAAATCTGTATTCCTATACTTGCCAAAAGTAAGTATTAAAATAAGATAATTTATCTTGTCTTAGGAATATTAATCAAACAAGTAGTAGATATCAATCACTTGCATTTCATATACATGTGTTGATTACATGTTAGTTGTTTGATATGCTTAAGTTACTTGACATAATCATGATAACTATTTTAGTGATAGTCAAATGTATAAACCTTGGAAAGGTTTTGTCTGCATGCTTATATGCTTCATGTTAACATGATTTGAATAATATGTTCATTCTTTCGTTATATGCTATTTAGCAAGATTAACGTATTACTTGTTAACTTACGATATGTCATTTTTAATACATGGTGTTAGATAGCTCTTGTCTTTAGTTGACATTCATTGAACTTTTTCATAGGATAGTCTAAATGATGCATGCTTCCAAAATGCTAAAAATTGTTTGCAATGAATCTGTCGTCTCATTTCTTTTGTAACTTTGTCACACTATTTGCCATGTGTGCACTTTGTATAAGTGGTTTTGGTATGATGAACATTTAGAAGTCATTTTATTTTATACATAGATCATTGTGTTAATTAATGGGTAAGTATGCTTAAGTGACTAAGCCTAACTTCAAAACAATTTCACAATGTAGTATCTAAAACAATGTCATGCTATCTTGCAATATGATTATTTGTCTTGATGTCATGTGGTAGCTTTTTGTCTAGTAGATGAATATTTGTTTTTGTTTACATAAGATACTATGATTTCTATGATATTCACATCTTTTGTCATTAAGACTTTTGTCTTGTAGATTGATAACAAATTATTTGTTATTTCTCTTTGTTATTTTGCATAATCATTGTCCCATTATTGCTACTTTGATTAGTAATATGTTTATAAGATCCATTTTCTTGCATATAGCTTCAAAAGGTAATAGGATTAAGTTTTAAAGGTTTGAAATTTGTATTTGGGTATCTTTCAACATACCTCTCTCCAAATCGTATTGTTGCTTCCGCTTTCCTAACAACATCTCCATCATCCTTTAGTTATTACAATACACCTTCCATGAGGAAACCACATACCTCGTCGTGCAATCATCTTGCATTGATAGAGAAGAGCTACATAACTTCGAGGATGAAGTACTTTGTATGCTAACCAACTTCCGCAAAAACATTACTAAGCTCATCGCTTTCATTAACTTGCTTCGTCATTCTTAACATCACACATTATGATGGATGTCCACCGATTAAAGGGGAGAGAAATTCATTCACATAATTGTCTATTTGTATTAAAGAACACTCACACATACCGACACATAGGTTCACACCACTTAGTTAAATCAGTTCACAAAATCACAAAGTGTTTCAAACCTTATTAGCTAAACACCACAGTTTTGCACCAATATCTCGTCAAGTGAAAAAACACATCATGTGTTTGACAAACCTCTTAAACGAGAAGCTTTAAGTCTCCTTAGACTTTGACTAGGATTAGTAAAACCAAATTTGTAGTTATAAGTAAATAGACCTTAGCTTGAACCTTCGTTTGATCAAAAACGACAAAAAGTGACCAAATCAATTTTTGGTCCCACGGCACCCTATGATAAGACAGAAGGAACCAAAGATTTGGTTTCGCCCAATCCGTAGGTACCTGGTTTAGTTTTTAACCATTCAAAACAGACAACCTTCTCACAACCAACGAATCTAGGATTTACCTTCACATATTCATGGTCTAGAACACCTACATTGTCTAGAACACCATCATAGGATCTCATCCTTTTCATTCTTGATACATATCAAGCACGTCATTGTCAGTGCAAACAGAACCATCACTCTCAACACGTTGGTCCAACCAACACTCTCATCATATGATGTCATTTTCATTTTCATATAGGTATATGGAATCTCTATTCCTAAGTGATCATTGTATTCACTTCCTTTATTTGAGCATTTATTATGGCACGATTCATCATCTTTGGTAGATGATAATACCATAACCTTAACCGTCTTCAATACTCTTATAGCACTTGCTATACACTAGAGTTTCTGAATTCATTATTACCACCACCTTCCATCACCTCTTTCACTAATCATCAACCCCATGGATTAGTGAAAAACCTACTTGCATCAAACTTTAGTTATCACTAGTAAACTAACACCAACACTAGCTTCACTCAATTTAACTCCACTTCATATACTCCTCATAGGCATTGTTTTGTAGGACTTTATCATATTCTTGTAAATGTAATTCTTATTAGAAGATTACACACTTTATAACATAATTTACTAGATAATCACGATTGATATCATAATTGATATGCTACATCATATTTTTCTTTAATTAGACAATCACAATTGGTAAGTTGCTTGTGATTAGATTATTGATATGTTGCATAATATTTTTCTTTAAGATAAAATATATTGCACTAACCATTTCATTGTAGGTTCATCATCATATACGCTCGATTATATATAGCATACTCATCATAGGATGAAGTTTGCATCGATTATTTTTCTTCTTTTATAGGTGCTGCTTAACGCTCTCAAACCAGGAGGATTATCAGTCTAGCACTCATATTGCATCGTCTATACACTTTGGTCGTATATGACTTAAGACATAGCTTCTAGTGCACTAATATTTTGTTTTGTAGGTTCATCTTGACGCCCTAGAGCAAAGGGGAGCTTTCGTCAAGCATTTTTAGAATGCATCATATACACGCATTGTTGTATATCACATACTAACCTTTATTTTGTAGCATTTCTCATCCTTGGATCATATACGTTGGTACCCTAGCAACGGGGAGTATTGATCAAGGGGGAGCATATCATGTACTAATCCTTGTTTTGTAGCAATCATAATCCTTACATCATATACGTTGGTACCCTAGCAACGGGGAGTATTGATTAAGGGGAGCTACAGCCAAGGGGAAGCATGTACACATTCTTAAGAATTCTCATTTTTTGACATACTTTTGTGTTTTGACAAAAAGGAGGAGATAGGTCAACATAGTCCAACATAGCTTACCCACGTGTGTCGTTGGCTATATGCATTTCATTCATCATGCATTTTTCATATATTTTTATGTTGCACAACACTAACCTTGATGTAGGTTAAGAGTCTTAATTTGATCCATGGATCCACTAACAACCTAGGGGACGCAACAACCATAGGATATTGGAGTAGTCTATTTAACTTCACTAGGGATAATGCAAGCTCGCCATTTTGGGGAGAAATGAAGTTAACTCCAAGGACACACCCTTTTTGTTTCGACAAAAGGGGGAGAAAGGTGTAAACGGAGAAAGTAAGTAATTACGAAGTTGTAAGTAATTACGGACACAAGGAGAAAGTAAGTAATTACGGACACAAGTAACTTTTTACATTTTACTTTCTATCACGTTTACATATTTTGTCATCATCAAAAAGGGGGAGATTGTTAGTGCAAGCAGTCTCGTTGGGGAGATTGTTAGTGCAAGCATGCTCGTTTGTTTTGATTGATGACAAACATGTAACTTGATACATAACGTAAAATGTACAAGTTACTTGTAATCTTATTTTGTCTCAACATACATTCAACACCTCTCGAGTCCTCGTATGATACAACACAGGTTCGTACATGTTTGTTATGTGGCATTATTATCAAACCCTTAACAAACCACTTAGAATGTTTAAAATACGGTTAGATCATTAAGTATTTTAAAAGGTTAACCATTCTACTTAGAACCTCATTTTACACTTTGCATAAACAAGTATTTTTACTTGTACATCATGTTTCCTAAGTTTAATAGGATAAATATACTTTAGGTGTCAAATTAACATGATACATCTTGGTAAACATATATTAGTTAAGCTAGTATATACATGTTACATGATCAGTAGGATACATGTTACATACATATATATATTTACATTATTTACATTTTACATCTTAAAATGGAAATATATACATGACATCATGGCATACATCATTTAGAGATCTTTAGATATCTTAGAAGATTTTGAAGATCATATGAATCTATTACTTAGATCTTCACTCAATAAATCTTAGGAAAGATCTTGGATAGATTTTATGTAAGATTTGATTTTGGAAAGATCTTGGATAGATTTCATGTAAGATTTGATTTAGGTGATATTTTGGAAAGATCTTTAAGTTACAAAGTTAACTTTGCAAGATCTTGACATGACTTAACATGATATAGAATGATATGGAAAGATTTGTAAAATATTAGCTGTCAGTCCCGGCGGAACCAAACTGCATAAAGGGCGGATCCCTTTATTTGGATCCGCCAAATCCGTGGCATGTACAAACTGTTTTCCAAAAAATAGTAGCCCATTGTTTACCCATAGTTTTAAGCAACTAGAACACACATTCCCTTTACCATTTCATACACTTAGATCAGTAGCAAACCATGTAGAATCATACATTGATCACCCTTTGCATAATGATCATAATGTTACTAACTTTCATTATGTTGTAAGCATACACTGTTAATGATCCTGTGAAGCAAGCTCAAGATCATGAGACATCATCCATAGCATACTTCCTGATCCACCATGAAGGTTAGAAGATCTTGAAGTCATTATCCATCATAGCATTCCAACATATGAAGATTCAAGAGCACTTGACATCCTCAATGATTGAAGACTTCTTATTCAAGAAGTTCATGTAAATTCCATATGCATATATGAAGATCCATCACAACAAGTTTAGGGAGCTTGTGATCTTCATCCATTGAAGGCTTCCCATCAATGGAAGTTCATTTAGATTAGCCATTCATATCCATGACCCATTTATGTCATGGATCGTCATTGTAATCTATTCATACTAGATTAGGTGGTTTATGTGTTTATGCCATAAAACACAAGGTTTCTATGTTGGGCCATAAAACATAGTGGGAGTGGTTGTACCCTTGTAAAGAGCTCGGTATCTAGCTTAGTACAGGAAAAAGGTTAAGCAACGACGGGAGTGGTTGTACCCTTAGAAAAGAAATCGACATCTAGCTTAGTGTCGAAAATTGTATAGGCGACGTTAGGTTGGTTCTACCTCGAACTAGAACCCGGTATTTAGCTTTGTAACGAAAAAAGTGTAAGCGACGTGTGTAAGGTTTTCTCCGCCGAGAAGGGAGCTTGTTGATCTAGTGAACTAACTCTCGAGTTGGGTACTCAGGGAGTGGAGTAGGGAGGAGAGGAGCTCCGTGACCGAACCACTATAAATCATCGTGTTCGGTTTGCACTTTCTTTTACTTACTCTTTACTTTTATGTTTGCATTATATGATTGCTTGTGCTGTGATTTGTTAATCATACTTGTGTGACAACATGGTTTAAGTTTATGCTAGTCATAAACTACACGTAACATCTTTCATATTAGAACAAGTTTTAACGGACATTTGATACAATAAGTTTTAAGTTATTAAAACGGGAACGTATTCAACCCCCCTCCCCCCCCCCCCTACGTTTTAATATTATGTTATTTTGGTAGCATGGTTTCCGACCTTTTGGCAATTAATTCACGAGGTTGGAACACACTGTCACATAAAATTAAACCAGGTAAAGTTCTCTCTTTCTTAGAAGATTGGCCTGACTACTTTCGAATTATTTGCAGGTAACAAGAATTAAACTTTTCTCACATTTTAGTGATTGATAGTCATCGATTTTTCTTTATGGGCCACCCGGCTTTGAGCGGCTAAAGTTATTTTATTTTAACAAGCGTATCAGATTAAAACAAAAAACAGTAATATTGTTTTGCCGATAAAGGAAAGTCCTAGTTGAGACACTCAGAAAGACGAAAAAACAGCCAAAGAAGACCGAGCAATGCCATTGGCTCAAGTTGGTATTTTGCAAATTCCAAGTGTGTGTAGATATAAGTGTAGAGGGTGCACTACGGGGAAAAGAGAAGATTCCCTTGCCATGTCAGCAGCAAAAGATCAATATCCTCACCCTTGCTTTCGGGAAAACTAAAAAAGAATAACCAAGCGGGACTTAAGTCCCGAGTATTTTTTAGGAGAGAGGTAATGCATCAATGAGAGAGAATATTTTTTAATTATGTTGTGAGTGAGAGAGGTAATGTATTAATGAGAGAGAAAAAGTATTTTTTTAATTATGTTGTGTGTGTGAATTTTATATTTTTGGGTATTTTTAAATGATAGTAAAAAAAAATTATTGAAAAAGAGATAATGTACTTCAATAGTTTAAGGAAAATGTTTAAGAGAGATAAAAAGCTAATATAAAGCTGATGTGCCATAGGAAAACCCTTGACCGCACCCTCTACCCTAACCTTAATCTTATTCAGAGCAGAGGGGACCATATTTATTTTTTTCATATTTCATAGTGAATCTTGGTTTCCTCTCTAACCTTCAATTTCTGCTGTTCCCGATAAATAACGGACGGTGAGCAGACTTTGAACGGGACTGAGACTTTTCTAGAATCAATCATAGAGCATTAATTCATAGCCCCGTTCCCTGTATATATTTTTCTATATGCAATTTTTTTTCCCCGTGTTTGCATCTATTTGAAAATTTGGTTATCTCTACCCTGCTTGGTGTATTCTTGTACATTTAGGTCTTCCTTTTTTAGCTATGCTAAAAAAATCTGTGCTCTTTCAAGAAAAGATGGTTACGTGTATCTTATATATGTGCTTACCCAAAGGCTTTCAAAGGCATACGAAAAGATGGTTACGTGTATCTACGCTTATATATGGAAGTCCTGGATACATGCATATACGAACATACACATCTTTTGAACCACATAGATTCTACTAAAAGAGCTAGCAAGCAAGAAGCTAGCAGTAAATTCATGTGCATATTTCATTACACCAATACAAGCTATATATTCTAGTTTTACGATAACAATCAAGTCCAAAACGGAGATATGGTTGAATCTATTTTGATCAAGAAGCAAGATGTAGCCAAATACCATCCAAAAATTTTGACAAGTTATTATTTTTTGCCTCTATTAAAGACACTGGCGTTTGGCGAGGCAACCAAATCGAACAAACTTAATATAACATCACTATATTATACAAAATGCTCAAGTTGCTTTGTCAAATGGCGGTGTAATATGTTTGTGTTTTGAGTTTATGAGGTATTTTTCGGTTTGTCGAGTGTTATATTTTTAAGGTCTCCTTCTCTATTGTTAGGTTTTGCATCTTTATTTTGCCCATTTGAGTGGTTAAGTTATTTTCAGCTTTTTCAAGTTATATATCTTACAGGATTTTTTTATTTAGTATTTAAATCATCTAACTTCTTGCTAGTTTATTATCTATATAATTTTTGCGTTAAAAATCACTACATTATACGCATCACATGCATAAACATATCATACATACATATACATGTGTTCATTCCCATATGTATTACGTATTAGTGGTTTCATACTCTACAATATGAGTTGTCGACGCATAGTGTTACATATTTGCCGTAGCATTTTTATTTTCTTTTATTATATACAATGTATATAGAACTATCACCATGTTTCTCTTAATTATCACATGAATCAGGCTCCTTTAATAAAAACAAAGACCAAAGAGATGATAATATCATAGTTTATATTTATGAAAATTGGTACTGCTTTTATATTTATCTTGCAATAAAAATCATAAAATGTGTAAGTAGGTTAATGGGATGTGGGGGATAGAAGATAAGGTGATAATGCGATGTTATATGTATTTTATTGCTATGAGTATCAAAGGAAAGAAGAAAAAAAAGAGTAAAAAAGTAAAAGAAGCCACCCAACAAGGCAACAACAATATATCTCCGATACGGTTTCTTTTTATCCGATCGAACCTCTTCTTGCAGAGAACATGTCCCTTTATTCATGTCTTGTTTCATTAATAATATACTAAAATGACCAACATTATTCTTTTGTATACATCCTTAAGTAATTCACCAAACATCATATATATATATATATATATATATATATATATATATATATATATATATATATATATATATATATATATATATATATATATATATATATACAATTAAATACATACCAATATACATATGATCACTAGAGATTAATAATCTCTTGACCATTGCGTAGTCTCGAGTTAAGGCATTTGAAAACTTTGTCTCTCGAAAACCATAATATCCATTGCGTTTGTTTCCCTATCAGTTAGCCCTAATGAAGTCGTTACTTATCTTCTTACCACCATGCATAGGTCTTTCCAAACAAGCTGCAAATAACAACCGTCACTACTACACAAAAGGCCATATAGAACGGTTAAAATGGCATATATAGATCGGTTCCGAACCGATCTATCTAGAGGTGATCTATATGAGTGCCTCTCTATATAGATCGGTTCCGAACCGATCTATATAGTTAATATAAAGAGCGGTTGCTATACTAATAAACGTTCTATATAATTTCACATAAAGGGCCTGTTTGGTAGGGGCTTTTTGGGGGAGCTGTTAGCTTTTTGTTGCAAAATAATCTCATCTAAACTAAGTAGCTCCGTTTGGATACATTAACTTCAAGCTTTTATTTCAAACAAATAGCTCATAAATGAAAAGCTGATTCATGAAGCTTTTTAAACATCTTGGAGCTGTTAAAACTTTAAATTACTGATATACCCCCCAAACATTTGTTTACAATTATAGATATGTCCTTTTATGTCATTTAACATCTTATAATTATATTTAACATCTAACTTACCAAACACTTTTATTAAAAAAAAGATACAGTTTGTAGCTCATGTTAACAGCTTTGCAGTTTACAGCTTACAGCCTACAGTTTACAGCTTACAGCATACAACTTACAGCTAGTTTTGCCAAACATACTCAAAGAATGGTTGCTAGACTAATAAACGTTCTATATAATTGTTACATAAAGATCAGTTCATTTAGTAACTTATAACCGATCTATTTAATAGCTATGCTTTTAAAAAAAATAATACATGAATGCAGTTTCCAGAACCAGATTTACAATTCATTTCTAGAATTTTAATAATATAAAAAAATGCATGTTTTTCCAGAATTACAATTCATAATACAACAACCTCAAAATAAGAGTTCACAAGTCCTACTAACTACTATCCAAAAAGAAAACGCTGCCCGATCCAAACACAGCAAAATTTCAACAAACCTATAGTTCTACTGCAGTTTACTACTTAACAAAAAACTAAGAGATCAATGTATTACATATCCTTCCAAGGCGACACAAAAATACACTATCTAAAGTGGCTGATAATCAAACAAGATCAAATGTACCCATGCAAACGCCGTTAAACCAGTGACCAGCCTTTCTCTCAACATCGTATCCAGCAGAACCCTACAAATACACAACAGATAATCTCATCCCTCTTGATTTCAAATTGGAAAAACTGACTGAAAACCATGGCTTTGGATGTCAAAAACAATTTAAGATCAAACACTTATCTCTTGTTTCTAAACTGACTGAAAACCATGTACTGGAAGTTGTACTCTGTCTACCTTGTACTTAAGAACAAAAAGGGAACCATCACATAGATTCACAAAGGCCTGATATGCCTATTTGCAGATTATTTTTAAGCTAAGAAAGGGCAGAATTGGGAGATCCAGAAGCACAGGCTTGAAGTTCATATGACAAACTACACTTAGGCCAAAAATTCCCAAAATCCAGGTTCATTTGCTTATTCAAATAAGCACTAGATCAGGTGCATGTTTCAAATCCCAGATAATGAACATAAAACTTGCTATTTAAACTACTTGAAAAACAAAATTGAAGACCTAAGCTTGATTCAATAAGCTATAATCAAAGCTAGATCAGCAGCTTCTAACCTAGTTCTGCATAAAACTGTCCTGATGCAGCAGGCAACTACTTCTGGAATCTGGACATAAACTTCCTTTCAACTCTGGTTTTTTCATTCTAACATGTCTTATCTTCCTTTCTTTAGACTTCTAGTTTACAGAATTACTATGATATATTTCACATAATAATACATTGCATTTTAAACTAAGACTAGCAATAACAATCTGCTTTAATTTACAGTCACACATTGCTTCCGAGGGCACCATATATAAGTGTTCACTTTTATCCTACATTTAACTACGAATTTTACTCTAGTTTTTGAAGTTTTGGTTACTATATTTGAACCATATTTTCAACCATCATATTTGTGATTCCTGTATCTACCCATGTACAAAAGCATAATTGTTGATCAAAGCCAAAGCATTGCTAGTTAAGTGCACAACATTCACAATTTTTCCTCTCACCATGCCTTTCATTTTTTTTTCATTCTCAAATCCTTCAGAGCATGTGTCTTCATCCGTCATCGCAGAACTAACACATGTCTGAATGTCGCTCATTACTAGCATGAAATCTTTGGAACCTGGTCGATTCATCTCCTCAAGCGATTTTTTTAACTCATACACTGAGTCACTAAGCAACTCAATGCAGTCTTTCATGGCAGAAATCTCTAGGGGAGACATGCCATGAACTTGTGACAATTTTACAATCGATGAGGAGGTAGTACGATCCAGTACCATTCTTATACCTATTTTCAATTTTTCACACAATATATATGAAAACCCTACATGATCCAACAAATTAGAGTGATATGTAGGCAGAAAAACTTATGTACAATTTGGCAGAACCCTACATTTTTAGTATAATTGATAGTTTAAGAATCTACAAGGACCCTCTTAAGTGTTGCAAAATTGGCGTGGTTTGAACTTTGTAGTTGTGATGATCAGATGTTTTTAAGTGTTGCAAAATTAGATAGTTTAAGAATCTACAAGGACCCTCTTAAGTATTTGGATAGCCAATACCTCATCCAAGCAGGTAGTAACGTACCTCATCCATCGCGCCACAACGAAAACCATGCATTGACAACGGCATCGATCTCAGTCATAGTTAACGACCTCTCTTCACCCCAAGGGAGCTATATGTACAATAATTAACAAATAAAAAGAAAGCCATGATCAATGATAAGGCTATATGTAGTAACAGTAATAAACATGGAACTTTTAATACTAGTAATGATATTTAACAAGTACTTACTGTATTTGGGAAGTCATCATGTTGATATTTTAGCACAAAGTCAAGAACCCATTTCATCACGTAGAATCCACACTCCCAATCGTCCTCTTGCTTATTTACAACCGGAAATTCCCAACTTAAAGGACCAACAACACTAAGAAAAAGACAAAATAAGCAACAATTTGTATTAAATATTACAAAAACATAAGTGAATTCAACATCAACTCAAGAATATTATTACCGTTCCAGTTGTTTAACAAGATTATAGTCTTTCTTGGTTCTTTTTCTTTTCCACTTATAAGAATCCAAAATGAATCCCTTTCCATGCTTTGGGCATATAATGAGGAGAGAATAATGACGACTTTACATGTGCAAACAATTTGTTATTGTATAAAGCAAGTAACTTTAAAACGATATAAAGATGAAGATGGTGCCATCTTACCTCTGTAGATACGGTGCCAGAAAAAAGTCATAACCTGAAATCGCAGAATTTAATGCTTCTGTCAAGTAAATAGAAACACCAATGTCTGTGTCCATATGCGTATCCGCCGTGATCACTTCTGGGTTCAAGAAACCCGTCTTGTTTATTTGATTTGGTGAGGTTGCCTTGAGCAGATATAGTGACCTGATGAAACACATTAACAAAAATTAAACTAGTGCATTGAGAGTTTGACAATTAGGACTTATGAGCTCTAGTTTTTTTGCAGACCATAAATAAGCTACTCAAAAGCTCTAAAAGCTCTAATTTTTTTGCAGACCATAAAAATTAAACTAAATTAAGAACCATGGGGTCTGGTGCAGGGCAGTTCCAGGTTGAGTACTAGTTTTTTTGCAGACCATAAATAAGCTACTCAAAAGCTCTAATTCCCTTAATAAGCTAAAACAGATGAAATTCATACTTAAGGCTATAGATATATCAAAATTCAGACAATTAGGACTTATGAGTTGCTTAAAAATAAGCTGTCAAAACAGCTTCTTGGGATAGAATATGCTGATGTGTGCAGGGTAATTTGCAGTCTGCTGAGGCTATTTGCAGACCCAAATTAAGACAGTTAAATAAGCTCTAAGTCCTCAAAATGTGCAAAACAGATAAAATACATTCTACAAGCTATTAAATGAACCAAAAATTAGATCCTAATGTTAACTAGATCGACAACAAGATCTATGTTTCTACTTCTTCTTTGGTTTATCTCTCCGTGAGTAGTGTGTCATCTACACAGAAAGTGACTCGAGAACAAACAGCAGTATCAGTTGCATCTACGAGTCAAAGGATCATGTTTCCTTTACCCAAGAACAAACAACAATTGGGCAAAATACTACTAAAAACAGCAAATTTGTCATGTATACGGCAGTCATTTAGTATCCAATCTTTTGCACTGGTTTAGGCTATGGATGCTATTGAACTCTGGCATTCGTTACTGCCGGATGTTAGTTTACAAGCCTGCCTTTAATGATCAAGGTTTGGTTGGGCTGTGGAAGTGCCGGATCTCGGTAGTTTACTATGAAAATGAAATGCTTGGGAGACTTGTGCTACTCATCCCAGGAACCATCCCCTGGTTTGTTCATGTGCACTATAGAGACTGGCAACTATAACTACACAAGTCCATTAAACCAATTTACGAGGTACATTACGCTTTGGACTTTCGTGAACTTAAATCAAAAACACCTACTTGACAAAGAACGCAACATATACTATGAGATATATTTAATCTAAACAATATTAGGGTCACTACTGTTAGGATAAACTCCAGAACACAAAACATTATCAGCACAGCAATAATAACTGATTTTTTAATGGAATGATTTCAAACAACAGCTACATAAATTCCAGAATCACAAACATTTCTATGATATCAAATGTTGGATAATAACCACCGCAAAAACACAGCAAGCAACTTATGCTGAGCCGATAGAGTTGAACTTCAGTTACAATCATTTATGTTTCCTAAGAGACTTATGCATAGAGCAGGTTAAAATGAATCAAAAAAGCTCTTGAACCTACTATCACTACTTTGTGTATCTTGTCTAGCAACATGCTAGACCTCCGGTTTCATATATTGAAACCTTTCACCCTTAACAATAAATCTTCTATAGACAAACTCATGACTTTTTCCAAACATCGACTAACCACTACTAACGCCTTTACTCCTCTAATCCTGAGTTAAAGTACATGCATATCATTTCTTTTTCACACATAAGCATTTACACGTTCAAATGTTGCATATTCAATGACTGATAAACTCATGTTTGTATCTACACAGAAAGTGACTCGATCTATCAACAAAAACGGAGATGGTGAAGGGTTTGTGATGGTGACGAAAAGAAGACGAAACAAGCAGTTGCTGATGTTCTTTTCTTCATATAATAGGTTTTGTTCGACTAATAATGGAACCATAAATGTGCATTTGTAGAGTATTACATGTAACAATTAATTCACATACCTTAAGAAAAGAGTGAGAATGTTGGTCCCTAGTTGCTCGCCTATCAAAAGTTCAATGATGTCTCTTGGGTTGATTGGTAGAGTAAAATCTTCAGCATCCCGAAAAATCTCCTTTTTAAAATAAACAATTTGCGGCATAGCACAATCCTCATGGGCCATCCAACGATAATAGCCTTTCCTCACAGCCTCTGATCTCCCATCTATATCCTCTTTCAAAGCATGCAACTGTTTTCTGATATCATCTTTTTCCTTCTCGCCTTTAGACTGCTCGACGGGTTCTTTTAATGCCTTTTTTCTTTTCTTGCTCGCCTATACATACATCAATACATATGAATCCTTTCCTATATTGAAGCCTATCAAAGCTAGATAGCTTTATGATTTACCTGAGTAATAGTAGGAACAATCGTTAATGCTGAACATTCAGTTGAAGGTCCTTGTACAATTTTAGGTAACGAACTCTTGGCAGCGGCACTTGTTGTAGGGGTGTTTGGCAAACCCTACAAAAACCAAGAAAGGACAAGAGTAAGGTATCATTTCGATCTGTGAATTACAGTATATTATAATACGTATCACCTATTTTTATGAAAATCATCGTATTTAATGCTACTCCTTTCAACGTTTTTGCTTACCCTCATACAGACCTGCGCGTATGCTATTTGGCTGTCTTAAACAAATTTGTTGATTTTTTACGCAGTTCCTGCTCCAAAAAGGTGTTACAAATGTAAAAAGGACCAACTGTTTTGTTTTTTTCTTGGAGATGGACCGATACTCCGACAGGTATAATGAAGTTTATAGTTGAATAATGCTTGTGTTTAATGATTATTTGCAGGCTATATTTCCAGGCCAGTGTTTAAGTGAAGTACATGCTGATAATATGAAGTGAAAGAGAATAGAAGTAATACCGAAAAGCAAGCAATGGCACCAATTGGCCATTGAATAAAGGCCCCGCCTGTGCCTCCCAAATTAGAAATATCTTCATCTGGCACAGGAAGCTCCAAATCTTCTTGCCGATTAAGTACTTTGAGAACTGAGACCCTCATGTGACCCTTTCGTAACTTGCTTCCATGTATCAAGCCGTCCCCAACTAGATATACCGTCGCGTGGGCGCACAAGATCTTCTCCCCGGTCAAAATGGATTGAGGACTGAACAAAGAGCATGTGGTGGGTTCCTAGAAAACAAACCACGTATAGTATATGGTATATTAGGTGTGTGTATATAAAGTATGTTACATATCAATAGTATACTAACATAACAGATACACATTCACCTTTATGCAATCTATCTTGATCCTGCTTGTTGTCGAGCCAACACTACTCGTTCCAAAGCCAGGCTGATTCCTTATTTCTTCCAAAAGTTTATCCTTCAATTGATCCATTATCTTACCATTCATTAACTTTTCTCCGATTTGTTTCGTCAACTCTTCAAAATCTATTGACTCTTTGTAGGTCCTTTTTTTCCTCACATATCCTTCTATGCCTTTTTTAAATCCAACAATAGAGCTAACTCCCCTAGTGCGACCCCCATGGTCAGGTCCACACACAATGGTCAAAGGATCTGCTCCAGGTTCATATTCAATCGTCCCTTGAGACAACTGCTCGCTCGCTTCTACCTGTTTAATGCAAGTTGTAAATTAACAACTTACTCATAAACCCCAATCTATAAAAATGAGAAATTATAACACTATTATTGCAGAACATGTAATAAAATTACCAATTTTTTTGATAGCTCGGCCGTCTCTGGAGTCGCAACTAAGTTTCCATCTTTATCAGGACGTCTCCTCCCCAAACAAAAATTACTCCCACGACCTGGTATCTTGTGAAGATCTGTTGCTCTATTTGGGTCATTCCTCTCCTCTTCCCACTGCTCCTCAAAACCAGCAAACCCTTTTGCTCCTACCCGAGGTCGATTAGTTTGATTACTTGCTCGTGCTTTCGCTTCTTCGCGTAATCTCTACACATGGGAGTCACGAACAAATTATAAAATTTTCAATAAGATAATAATATATTATAAAAGTACAAGAGGAAGTGAAATGAACCAGTTTCTCATCTGTATAACGTTCAATGCGACAGAACTCTTGCCATACTTTGGGGTCGAGGAATGTATATGTCCCACGTGGACAAATATTCTTAAGCATGTAATCAGACCTTAATGTTGTCTTGAACTTCCTCCACTTTACACCGCACGACTTAAGCGTATAATCTTTAATTATTTCATCCTCTTCAACTCTCATTTTTCCCTATTTAAGTTGACATGAACCTTGTTAAAGGTGAATATGTATACTAATCAAAAGAAAACGCAGCTAAGAGTCTTAGATAGTATACCTTGATATCCGACCATAACAGCTCCTTTTCTTTGGGGTCTACTTTATGCCAATCCTTTACGAGGATAGATATATTCTTCCTAGTAGCATTTCCAACGTACTTTACAAATTTACGCCGGTGTTCACCTACAGCTGCGCCATTTATATTGAACCTTACAGATTCACCTATGGGAAGATCTTCTACTTTGTTTATCCCTCTCTTTTTCCGTGGTTTTTCCATGATGGAGATCGATCGGTGTTTATCGTGTTCAACACCGTTAATGAGCTTTCAAGATTAAACACCAACATATATAAGTTTTCAAACATAATACTAACAGTTAACAAGTAATTTAATAAAACAGTTAACAAGTAATTTACTAACAGCCAATATATTTTGCTACCTAAGTTTAGACGATAATCATAAGTAATTTCTAAGCATTTACATGAAGGTTTTGCACATTGATAACTATTTGAAACAAACACACACCAAGCCTATGAAAAAATGATGATTATACAAACAATAACAATTGCAGAAAAGATTTGTGAATTTGCCTATATCCACAATCCTTGATAGCGTTCTCATTATAGAACAATAACTATTTGAAAAGCATACAAAGAAAATATCCATTGTTTAGAATATGGAGACAAGAACATATGCATATGCATAAAAAGAGTACTGCACTTTATTTCTGCTCCTAACTGTGGATAACTAGCATATGCATAAAAAGGTGGAAATTAATATATAACTTATGGATGAATTATATATTTTGGATTCCAGCAGAAGAGATTCATAAACTTAATACAAATTAAAAACATTGCTTGATCCTTTTTCTTTGCCAGGAATGTGAAGCAACCAAAGATTATAATTTTTAAAATCACCATGTTAGAGGGGGGAAAAAGTGACCCGCTGAAAACAAAGTTCCTTTCTTTGTTCATGGCAAGTGGAACTTATACTATTGAGCACCCTTAAACTCCCCTGTCCAAAGTAGTGCAGTCAAAAACCAGATATGATTGAGAGTACACAGAGAACAATTGACTCATTAGATTGTAAGAACAGCCAGACTATTATTGGTAAATTCTGGCCAGACTTTACAGTTTTCAATTTTCCGAGCTTCAGCTAAAGTTAGAAAAGGTGTGTTTAAACTTATTAGATTATAACAAATACTAATAATCGCACGATACTTGACCATGCCAACAGGTAAATCAGATTTTAGACGTAGCTCCAGTTAAGATTTAAGTCCCAGTTAGAAACAAGTATGTTTTAAGCACAGTATAAACTTTTCAGCTTTAGCCAAACAGCCGCCAACTCCAACCCAAATACAGCACTACCATAGAGACAAACTCCAAAACACAAACCAGGAAAACCCCTAAAACTATCAAGAGATGGAGCTTTGAATGGATAATTGGATAGAAGAAACAAACATTCCAACAAGATCCTTAGAACCATTATTAATTTGCATATATACAATTTAATCACAGCTCAATAACACAAGAACACAAGAACACAATAATGTAAAATTTAGATAAACCTAATTTAATCACAAACACAAGAACACAATAATGTAATTAATTAATGGCTAGGGTTTTTTTTTGGGATATACCTGCCGAGTTGATAAAATAATCACAAACACAAGAATGGCGAGCGTGTATATTCGTTGATAAGGTAATTTCTTAACAAACACAATTTATATAGGATTTTCTGATTGCCGCTCAATTCGACCAGGTGAACACAATAATTCGTTGATTTTTGGAAACTTAAACAAGGATTTATATTGTGTAAGTTTGGGAAAATGGCTAGGGTTTTTTTTTTTGGGTGAGAGAATATGATTTTTGGTGAAGCGGCTAATTTTTTTAGGGAAAATGGCTAGGGTTTGTGAAATTTTTGGTGAAGCGGCAAATTTTTTTAGGTATCCCGCTAAATTTTGGGAAAAGTTTTGATATAATTTTTAGTACATAGATCGTTTATTTATTTCTACCGATCTATTAAGTTTTATTTTATAAAATGTGTCAATTTTTATTATATATAATTGTTACGAGTAAATAATAACTAATACAAAATGACTAAATAAAGTCGCATAATAAATATAATGATCCGTGCGACAAAAGTTTTACAACACTTTGAACCGAACAAATCAAATAACTAATACAAAATGACTAAATAAAGTCGCATATGTCTTCGGCTTTTGTTGAAATTTGCATGTTATTCCTGCAAAATTAAACAAAAATAATGTTTATAAATAAATTATTTAAATAAATTATAAATTGTATAAATTAATGTTACGAATAATGTTGTGTTACCTACGGGATGTGTGAAGTTTTTCAATCCTCAACCTCAAATCCTTCTTGGTGGTCGGATCTTAGGTAAGTAGTATCATCTAAAACTTCATCCAAAGATTGAATACCAATAGAGAATGGAGGTAGCTCGTCAAACTGATTATACTCGTCCTCGTCCACAACATTCTCAACACCAACTATACGCCGTTTTCCCTGCATGACAATGTTCCATCTCCTATCATTTGAGTCCTCAACATAGAATATTTGGGTAGCTTGTTTGGCTAGAATAAATGGATCGGACGAATAGCTATTTGTAGAAAGATTGACACATGTGATACCATCCTTGTCAACTTTAACACCTCTTAAGTTATCGACCCATTTACACTTGAAGAGAGGCATGAAGAACGTATTGTAATCCAATTCCCAAATTTCTTCAATGACACCATAATACGACTCTTTGGCGACCGACAATCTGGAATTATCTGTTGTTGTTGCAACTAACGTCACTCCACTATTTTGAACGGTACTCTTTTCATCTTGTTCTTTGGTGTAAAACGTATATCCGTTAATTTCGTATCCTTGATAATGGAAAACACGTCGCGGACGGTACGCCAAATGCATTACTTCAGCTTCAACATCTGGGTATCTCGTTTTTACAGTATCTCTCAACCAGTTTGAAAATGTTCGTTTGTGCTCAATTTCTAACCATTGTAGGCCTTGAAGACTATTGTTGCTTTTTAATAATGACATGTGCTCGTGTATATAAGGTGCAATAGATGTCATATTCTGCAAAACTGTAAAGTGTGCTTGCTCCAAATCATGGTTGTTCGGTGTGACATCGTTGCGCCCAATCGTCCCTTTCCCTTCAAGTCTACCCTCGTGTCGAGATTCAGGAACGCCGATATCTGGGATGCCATCGATATAACTTGTACAAAAACTAACAACCTCCTCCGAAACATATCCTTCAACAATACTTCCTTCCGGCCGATATCGGTTCCTTACATACCCTTTTAAGAAACCCATATATCTCTCAAATGGATACATGTAACGTAGAAATACGGGACCACAAGCCTTTATTTCTCCTACAATATGAGATACTAGATGAACCATGACATCAAAAAAGGAAGGTGGAAAGTACATCTCTAGTTGGCAAAGAGTAAAAATAATATCACGTTGCCATTCATCCAACTTCTGAGGGTCAATAACTTTCGAATGAATCATGTTAAAAAACAAACAGAGCTTTGTGATTGTGTGTCGGACTCGAGTTGGCAATATTCCACGAATTGCGATTGGAATCATTTGTGTTATTAAAACATGACAATCGTGGGACTTCATACCAATCAACTTTAGATCTTTCATTGACACCAACTTCTTAATGTTAGCAGAATAACCGGATGAAACTTTAACATCATACAAGCATTGACAAAATTTAATTTTTTCAGCCTTCGACAACGTATAACAAGCGGGCGGCAAATACGTTCTTTTATTACCAATCTCTTGTGGAGCAAGCTCATCTCTAATCCCCATCTCTACCATGTCCTTTCGAACATTAACCCCGTCTTTTGTTTTTCCTTTGATGTTTAACAATAAGCCAATCAAACTTTCGCAAACATTTTTCTCGATATGCATTACATCAAGACAATGCCGGACTTGTAAATGCTCCCAATACTCTAACTTCCAAAATATAGACTTTTTCTTCCAAATATTCTTATTACTTGGCGGAGCTTTATCCTTTTTTCCAAAAACAGTTTTTATATCCTTAACACGAGAGAGTATATCACGTCCGTTCAATACTCTCGCCATCCTTTTACGCTCTATTTTACCGTCAAACAATTTCCTTTTTTTACGGTACCGGTGTTCGTCTGGAAGTGATCTTCGATGTCCCATATACACAGTTTTCTTACAGTTAGTCAACCACCGCGAGTGAGTGTCATTTTCACAAACAGGACATGCCTTCTCCCCTTTCGTTCCATATCCTGACAAGTTACCGTACGCCGGGAAATCACTTATGGTACAAAAAATCATGGCAAATAATGTGAAACTCTCTTTCTTGTACGCATCATACACTCTGACGCCTTCAGACCAAAGTTTTTCCATGTCATCAATTAACGGCTCCAAATACACATCAATATCATTTCCGGGGGTTGTTTTGGACCCTGAATTAACAATGACATCATGATGTATTTACGTTTCATGTAAAGCCAAGGTGGAAGATTGTATATGCATAAAAGAACCGGCCAAGTGCTGTGACGACTGCTCATATTTCCAAATGGATTAATTCCATCTGAACTAAGCCCAAACCGTATATTCCTAATCTCAGCTCTAAATTCTTCATAAAGATTATCGATATGCTTCCATTGAGGGGAATCAGCCACATGTCTCATTTTTCCGTCGATTTTGCGATCTTCTGCATGCCACCTCAACAATTTTGCATTCTTAGGATTTGAAAATAATTGTTTGAGTCTTGGTTTGATTGGTAAATACCACAATACTTTAGCAGCGGGACCATTCTTTGTCACGTCATCATCAAGTTCCGTCAGATTTGTATCCTTATACCTTGAAACCTTACATACAGGACATTTGTGTAGGTCTTTATACCTTTTTCTATACAATATACAATCTCTCGGACATGCATCTATTCTTGTGACTTCCAATCCCAACGGACACATCAATTTTTTTGCTTGATACGTAGAAGTGGGCAACTCATTGTCTTTAGGTAACATTTTATTTATCAACTCTAATATTTTATTGAAACCGACATCACTCAAACCATATTCTGCTTTTAAGGTCAACAACTGCAACACGGCTGATAGTTTGGTAAAATTCGTACAACGGGTATACAATGGTTTTTCTGATTCGACAAACATTTTTTGTAATTTCTCCATATCGAGTTCATCATTATGCTCCGCATCATGTAGCATGTCATTTATATTTTGATTACTACTACCACAATTACCATCGTTATTATTGACACTACTTTCTGAAGCAACATCATTACAATCACGTGGTGGTTCACCATGATCTTTCCACCATGTGTAGTTCTCAGTAAACCCTTGTTGAAACAAATGGTCTCTAATCGTATCAATATCATCATGAAAAATAAAATTTGCACATTCTTTACACGGACATGAAATCCGGGCTTTTCCTGTCTTTGCTTGATGATCCTCGGCAGTTTTAATAAAATCAGACAACCCTTTGATGTACTCCGGGGTAGCACGTTTTATATTGTACATCCATTTCCTACGATCCATCTGAAATATACAATTTTATAATTTTAATAAGATGCATGAATGATATGATGAGATATGAAAATAGTTGCAAACCGTCAATCCTAACCCACTTTTTGAATATTTAGTCTCATATGTGAATGCGTATTATGAGTCGAGTATTATTGAAGAAAAATCGGCAGCATTTCCCCTTAACTCCTCAAGTATGCGCATAAAACGCAAACTCATAGGAGTAAGGAAAAATGATGTCGATTTTCTCAAATAATACTCGATCTCATAATACGTAATCACATCCTAAATGAGATAAAATATTCAAAAAGCAGTCCCAAATGGGGACAATCCGAAACTAACCTCTATTAGGTTAATTTCGAACGGGTATTTAACTAAAGGGTTATGATTTTAACTTAGTCTATACTAAATGCTTGAATGTAACAATAAAATATGCTATTAATACGCGATTAGCTTAAAAGTATAGTTAAGTAACTTACATCAACGGGTCAATAGTAGTTAGGTATCAACGGGACGTGTAGAAAATTCTTCAAACGAGCCTACATAGAAACACACAATCAAAATCAACAAACAAAGCTTCAAATAAACACAAATTTACTCATAGATGAAAAATCTAATGGATAAATAGTAAGCATAATTAAAACATTACATACCTTTTTAATTGACAAAACATAGAACTTGAATTTAAGATTTTTTTGAAACATTTATTGTGATTTGTTGGAGCATTGATGGTGTTTTTTGTTGGAGCATTGATGGTGTTTTTGTTGGTAAATATGTGTTAGGTTATGAAAAAAACGGGCATGTGTAGAGGCTACTGGTTAAGTTTTTTTTTAACATCATATAGATCGGTTGTTTACTAAAAACCGATCTATATAAGTATTTTTAAAAGATCATATAGATCGGTTGTTTACTAAAAACCGATCTATATAAGTATTATTAAACTGGAATATGGGGAACAGCTGGAATATTGGGAACATGCGAAATATGCTGGGAACATGCGAAATATGCGAGGGACATATAGATCGGTTATTTTGTTAATAACCGATCTATTAAAGTTTGAAACTAATTAGATCGGTTATTAACAAAACAACCGATCTATATATTGAATTTCCCCCTCTTTTTCCTTTTATAGAACGGTTATTAACAAAACTGATCTATATGGACTGATCTATATGGCCTTTTGTGTAGTAGTGCGTTGTGCAATGTTTGCACACAAGCTACAATTTCTCTTATGTGGTTTTGTTGACAACTGGACAATCAAAAGCTTGTGATCACAACGTCAGATCAGCGTTGGCATCCTCAGTGCAATGGGTAGTAATTAAATCAATCAAACGGGATAAAAATATCATTATTAACGTATTTTGTGTAACATCTGTTGTATTGTATTGCATTCAGAATTCCTACGTATATAGAGAAAGTGCAAGAGAATAACTACCAGGAAAGTAGGTAGTACGTGAAGATGAGTTAATTACCAAACTGTGATATTTTTAAAAAATATTTACCAAATAAGTGTAGTTCTAAAAGTATTTACCAACAAGAGTTGTGTGTTCAAAAGTAATTACCAAATAGGTGTTTAAAGATCACAACATATAATACTTAATAATTTAAAGAAAACAGTAAATACCAATTGCAGATTGGATTAATGGAATCTACATAAAGTAATGAGAAAGGTATCCATTGATCCTTGTTTCAAAATCTAGCTTAATCTGACAAATAACACAATCTCCAATCTAAACTCAAAGCACAATTCAAACATCAACCATGAATGAGGATTAAGCTGCTTGATTCAAGCAAAATGTAACATTTACAAAAACATTTACAAAATTTAAAGCAAATGGAACATGTTACTGAGCAAGCACATGATATCCATATTGAGTTCCATTTTCTGAAGGTACCAAAAGGACATATAATGCATTGAATTCAAGAACTTAAGCTGCCAAAAAATATCAATCCAAGCTCTTTTAATCCTCGATTCATTCTACACATCTGAAGTTGAATCATGGTGCACATCTGAAACATTTAAAAAGTCCATCAAACTCGGTTTATAAAAAAACATCATCATGCCATCTAACTAATCATTTAGCAATTTATAAAAGCATAATAAAAGAGTAATAGAAAAGTTACTGAAAGAACTAATTTATCACCTTGGCACTTTAGAGATCAGTATCCATTCTCCTAGGTCTAGAAGGACATGTTTTTTGATTATGGCCACTTTTTCTGCAAATTCCACAAAGATTGGCATTTTTACCTTCTTTAATGTCCATTCCATTTCGTAGCCTTGTTGAACGAGGACGACCCTTCTTATTCTCCTTTAGATCCGAATTTGGAAGCAATTTTATAATGGATGATAAGCGCGGCCAATATTCTTCGTGAGGTAGCGGTGAAAACTCAGATTTCCAAGTAGAACAATACTCGACAATAGAATAACATCTATCTACATATTGCCAACTGTTCAAAGAGAGCTTGGCACATGCACTTAAGACGTGAGAACAAGGATACTTATAAATCTCCCACTTACCGCACGTGCACTTCTTTTGTTCCAAATTAACTACTTGCACATTTCTTCCTTTTTGAGTTATCAACTCAAATATTCCCTTCTCTCGGTTAAAAGATCTCAAGGTATGTGCACCAGCTTTTGACATTAAAGCAACTTGTTTTGCAACAACATGGGGAGTATATGCATCTCCATTAGCTTGAGCATTAGATCCCAAAGGACGCCTCACATTAAAAAAAATGTACTAGTCTATAAAATGTAAGTTGAACACATGTCGTGATCGGTAAAAAACGAGCACCTTTGAGGACACTGTTAAAAATTTCAGATAAGTTTGTAGTGAGCAAGCCGTATCGCTTTCCGCCATCATGTGCAAGTGTCCATCTCTCAAGTGAATGTCTCTCAAGCCATTGACGAGCATCTGGATTTATTCTTCCAATTTCTTCCATTATGGAGTTAAACTTACGAACTTGATTTTGACTCCCAGCACGGTATGCTAAAGCTTTCAGTTGTGAGTTACGAAACTTATCTTGAAAGTTTTGGATGAAATGTCGTAAGCAATACCTATTAAGAACCAATCAAATGTTAGACACAAAACCTTTCATGAATGTACTTATATAAATATGATAAATAATACCTATGAAAGCCATGTGGTTCTAACCAGGGAGATCCTTGCTCAGTAACTACCTTTAGGATTCCAATATGACGATCAGATATCAAACAAATGCCTTCTCGATCTTTCATCACATGTTTTTTAACATGAGAAAGAAACCATTTCCAACTGTTGTAAGATTCACTTTCCACAATAGCAAATGCAAGAGGCAATATTTGATTGTTACCGTCTACTCCAGGTTGCTCTTTTATAAGATGTTGAACTTCTTGAGCGATCAAACTTGCATTTAGGTTGGCATGATCTTGAGTAATCCCAGGGTTTAAACAAGTATGTGGTCCTGTATACTTTGTGATCTCAAAATATCCACTATGTTTGCGTTTACATGCGCGAACTTTCCATTTGCAACCAGATTGTGAATATAACTTGCACCTTATGCTCCAAATAGCTGGGCGTGTTTCAACCACCGTATACTGTCTATGTGTCTTGATGGAGTGGAGCTTGATAGCTCTAATAAGTTCTTTCTTATCCTTGAAAGAAGCTTTTCCTAGCTCTCGAGTGAAATCATCTTTACTCTTGGAGTGTGAGTGCATCCAATTGCCATCAGTGGTCATATTAACTCCCTCCAAACTAGTAAAAAATGATGGTACTTGAGATTCATTGTCATGTGGTGCTTCATCTCTATTTGGTGCTTCTGTTTCTTCATTGTCATCTCCATCTCTAGTTCCATCTTCTTCAAACATGTCAGTCGGATCAGCTTCATTTTCAGTTTCAAATCCACTCACCATTGCATTATTTATTACAGCAATTTGGGAGATTGTGTTAAAATTCTCATTTCGAATCATCTCAGATACGGCATTAGCATGACTCTTGAGTTGACTACTACTTCGTTCTTCTATCAAGATTGATTCTTGAGTCCTGCTAGTGATGTAGTAACCAAATCAACAACGTTACAAATACATTTATAAACTTAAAATGATGTATAAGACAACTATATATACCTAGATACCATCTGCGTGGGTTGATTTTGATCTTTTTCTTCAATCTCTAGATACAAATCAAGATTACATATTCCCTCATGGACACTAACAACATCAAACATAATATCAATGTCATCATCGTCTTTGATGTGAAGAGGAACATATTTTGTTACTTTTCCGATACCAACTGATGGATATCTACATATAACTTTGATATTGTGTAGTTGCTGATTGATAGATGTAGCCTGGTTGACTCGATTGATTAATTCATCATATTTTATGCCACAATGAACCTTAATTGCTTTACTTGGAGACTTATCATAAATTACACCATCTGGACCATCACAAATTGTGCCGCCCCAGTAACATAATAAGGTAACATATTTATGCTTCATACTTTTTTCTTTTCTTATCATCTACATAAACAAAGAAACAATAACAATAAGCAAAAAATTAAAATAGAGTGTGTAAAACTATCTTTATGAATAATACAAAAAGATAAATATACTTGAATGTTTGAATCAACAGTCACTGTAACTGATTCTTCATTTTCCATAGTTCAATTGGCATTCTATTCTTTATTTTTATATATTTTTCTGAAATAAATGACTGACATGAACCTGTATCTATTGTTATAACTGATAATATACAATGATCTATGATTCCAAAACAATAATATTATAATGTATAGTTGTTATTTGGACTAAGATTCATACCTGATCTTCTTGTTTGATCTATATCCTTTGATGAGTCTTCTTTTGTTGGTTGATGAATTTATATCTTGTAGCTGCTGTGATTCTTGTGTTTTGATAGGAGCGCTAGCAGTAAACCCTAGCAAGTGTTCTTCGGAGCAACAGATAAGACGATAAGTATCAAAAGTATGTCGGTAAAAAAAAATATAAAAAAAAAATTAAAAAAAAGGCTAAAAAAACGGGCTGGATTAAGCAGATGGTGGGCTGAGGCAAATGGGCCAAAAAATGGTGAGGTCATCATGCGTCACTCCACGATGCATTATTATATATATAGTAATTTTAAGAAGAATATATGAATACTACACTTAAAAGAGAAATATTTTTTCAACTACACCATTTTGGTAATTACTTTTTCAAACTACACCATTTTGGGTAAAAACTCCGTGAAGATATGAAATTGAAAGCTAGTACGTAGTATCTATCTATCACTAATATCAATCTTCTCTTGATCGATTACTATGTTTATCAAATATATATATATATATATATATATATATATATATATATATATATATATATATATATATATATATATATATATATATATATATATATATATATATATATATATATATATATATATATATATTTTGAGCAAAAGGTGAAATATATTATATGCTCCAAACATAGTACAAATAATGAGACATCTATCACTGTTTGGACAAGTCCCAAACATGAACACATTCACTACTTCTATACATCAGATAACAGATACAACTAAGGCTATGTGTAACGGTATAATGGTGTACATGGGGCAAAATTTGACACGTGTCAGCCCAGTCAGCAAAGGGGGTTGATGGGTTTAGGTGTGTAATTGTGGGAAATGGTGGGTGGGGCAAATTTTGACGCGTGTCACTTTTTTTTTTTTTTTTTTTTTTTTTTTTTTTTTTTTTTTTTTTTTTTAAATTCAAGCAATTAATACATTCTAAATTAAAACATCATTTTATTAATTAAAAAAAAATACAACATAATTTTATTAATTAAAAAAAAATTACATTAAATTTTATTCAAACAAACACTAAGATTAAAAACTAATCATCGTCGTTGTTGTTTATCACATTCCGATTGATCCACGCTTCCTCGGGATACCTTGGGTTCGGGTCAAAGTAATCTCTCATCAACCGTTTGTTGGCTTCGAAACGGTTACGTTCAACTCTAGCTCTCCGTTGGATCGGTGTGTCCCTTCTTTTAGCTCTCAATTTAGTCAACGCGATCGACGCAATAGAAACCGCTTCTTGTTCCATGTCCGAGATTTCGTCGTCGGAACTAGACTCAAGAAGGAACGAAGAGCTTGGAGAATCCATAATTTTTTATAAAAGTGTGTTTGAGTTGTTTAAAGGTGTGTTTGAGTTGTGAAAAATGGAAAAAAAAAAACGTTGCTATTTAAAAATATAAGGGGGAGCGTTTTTTTATTTTTTTTTTTGAAAACTATCCGCTTGAGTTTTAACGGTACAATTTTTCTTGAAATGAACAATGGGCAAGGCGCGAATCATTTAACGCCCTTTCGTTTTTTTTGCAAATTGGCGCCCCCATGTAATTGGGGGGGGGGGGGGGCGCGAATTGGGCAAAAAATTGAAATTTCACGCCCCATTACACATAGCCTAACAAATATATCAGACAGAACTAAACTCTGATGACAATCTCAAGCCAGAAACATGTCTGCACAGACACACAGACATGTCTGCACATTCTCAGAAACATGTTTATCAAAAAAAAAAAAAAAAAAAAAAAAAAAAAAAAAAAAATATATATATATATATATATATATATATATATATATATATATATATATATATATATATATAATATATATATATATATATATATATATATATATATATACATTATATATAACAGGAGGCGTTACACGTAGATAATGCCACATAAATGCCACCTCAATGCCACATAATCATTTTAATGCCACATAATCATAAACTATGCAAAATTCGGAATTAATTCAGAATTAATTGTGTAAAAAATGTAGGCCTCGCAAGATTTGAACATGGGTCTATTAGTTCAGAAACAAGCACTTCAACCAATGGAACAAGCCAGAAGTTGTGATAGACAATTTAAAATCAAAATGTAATATCTTAATAACAACACATTCTTAAAACCCTAGAATATAAATCCCATATTTATTTTCTCTGTATCACGGTTTGTTAAAAAAAAAAAACATACGCCTCATTTAAAACCCTAATGAAACACGATTTTACACAGGCCCTACATCTCTTTCATCTCTATCTTCTCTATATTACGGTTTGGTACATATTTTTTTATTTTTCCAGGTTTTATGAATCATGATATTTAGGAACGTGTGTATGTGTTATTCTTTGCGTACAAATTACTAAAAGATACCATGCTAACGATATCTGCTGGTGCAGATTCTGCATTACAGGTAACTATATAGATTGAGATTATTATTTATGATCTTCTTAGTTGTTAGTATTGAAACAATGAGATTCTTTAATAAATATGTGGTGAACGCGTAAACCAAAATTTTAGCTTAAAGGTGAACGGGTCAAAACCCCAAATTTTTTGTCTTAAAAATGTGCCTACACGTTCACAAAAATGTCACTGGTCTACCCAATTCATACATAAAAGAACTCTGTTTTTCCACTTCTGAATGCTCATGTATCGTCAAACCATTAATGTTAAGTTGAGGCCCTACATCTCTTTCATCTCTATCTTCTCTATATTACGGTTTGGTACATATTTTTTTATTTTTCCAGGTTTTATGAATCATGATATTTAGGAACGTGTGTATGTGTTATTCTTTGCGTACAAATTACTAAAAGATACCATGCTAACGATATCTGCTGGTGCAGATTCTGCATTACAGGTAACTATATAGATTGAGATTATTATTTATGATCTTCTTAGTTGTTAGTATTGAAACAATGAGATTCTTTAATAAATATGTGGTGAACGCGTAAACCAAAATTTTAGCTTAAAGGTGAACGGGTCAAAACCCCAAATTTTTTGTCTTAAAAATGTGCCTACACGTTCACAAAAATGTCACTGGTCTACCCAATTCATACATAAAAGAACTCTGTTTTTCCACTTCTGAATGCTCATGTATCGTCAAACCATTAATGTTAAGTTGGTGTTTGTGAATGTGCAGCTTTGTGAGTGAGCACATAGAAACTCTCGAAGAGATAGATATGGAATATAAGGAGTTAGCCCTAGAATCTGGCGTAGAAAATTGGGGTTGTGTCCCTGCTCTCGGGTGCACCTCTACCTTCATCACCGACTTGGCGGACGCGGTTATGAAGCCTTGCCTTCTGCTACAGCAATGACACCATCCACAAGTGAGAGTGAGCATAGTAAATTTTCTCAAGATCCGGTTAAATTTGCTATCAAGATGATTTTAGGTTCGTTCTTCAGAATGGTACCAATTACTATGACCCACACCATCCCAATTTTCAGATTGCTTGCGATCTATTAATGATCAGTGGAACCATATGATTATATCTGAGACATATGTTTTTCGTTATTATGAAATTTGCAGGTCATGATATTCTTCAGTGCCCATGGATTACTGGGAACCTATGTTACAGATGTTGGTGATCCATATAAAGATCAGATGGAGGAATGCATTTACTTAATTATGCAATAACAAAAATCAGCTCTCTATCTGAAGCTTCTAGATTATCAGAGATACAAATGGTGGCCATTTTTTATTGTTAAATTATATATCAGCGTGTGATGATATCATGACTAATCATTATGTATCGTTAAAAATGCAAAGACTTTCAGTTACGTTGAATCACTCGGAATCTGAAACTGCCACCACTGAGAGTATCAGAAATCTTCAATCAGAGATACATGGGAAGGAAGAGGAAATAGATACTCTACGGAAGGAGATTGTGAAGCATGAAGAGCATGTAGATTCACTGGAGAAAGAAGTTAGTCAGCTTCATAGCTCACTTCAGGAAAAGGACCAGGTTGTTTTGGAATTCAAGGAAAGAGAGAAACAGCTAGAAGATAAAAAAATCAGAGGTTTTTTTCCCTATCCATGTCTATAGTTGTTATCCCATACTTTACTGTAATACATGTGACAATTATGTGATTTTAAATGATCAATAGGCTCATAAGTTGCTGGCTGAAGTGGAAAGTAATATGGCAGAAGCTAAGAAGCAATTCAGTCATATGTTAGAAAGTAAACGTTTAGAACTTTCAAGACACTATACAGGTTAAGCATTGTGTAAGTTTTCAATAATTCATAATTAGTTGTAAGGGGTTAGTAAACATTACTTCATTACTGAAAATGGAAGTATGATTTATAATGGGTTGATTTCATGCGGGATCAAGGGACTATCAGTCTTATTAGTAAAAAAATTGCCAATCTTTGAAAATTGTGACATTGCCACCTGTAATAACCCAAAATGCGTTGACACCACCACCTGTACACTTGCGCTCTTTATTTTTATTCATTTACGTAGTAGGAAGTTTGTTATCGAATATGAACCAATAGTACTGATGGCTAATTTTCTATGCAAACACGTTATAGCGAATGGACATACCATGTTATTATGTAGAACGAGGATCTGATGTTTGTAGCTGCAGAATGTGAAAGTTTGTTCCCGTGTGCATTATCTCAATACATAGTACAATGGTGGTTGAAGAAGCTGTTGTTGGGGGTTTATATTTTTGTTGTTTCATTGATGATTTAGGTGTGTTAGATGGTAACCTTATTAGGCCCATATACCAAACTAAAAGTTATAAGCAGGTTGTAGAATTGATTATGAGAATCTACATGAAATTTTTTTATATACACAGGTAGATCTAAAATCTCAATGTTAGTGTTTGAGTCAAGGATTATTTATCGGTGATGTAAGTTAGGTTGATGCATTGTCATGTTATTATTGGTGATGCAAGTTAGTTTGATGTTAGTAATCTGCTATGTAGATGATTAACGGTCACTGAATGTCTAGAACATGGATTTACCAACAAGTGAATATCCTGATATGACCGAACGACGAATTTCGAAAAAAATAAAAAAAATACAAAAAAAACTTTAAATAAAATAAATATGAAGGATTTAAATACGAAATTTTTAAAAATAAAAATTAATTAACAAATATTGCATACGTATTAGGTGGCATTGAAATTGATTATGTGGCATTGAGGTGGCATTGATATATCGAAACAAATTAATTAAGTCTATTATGTTTATCAAATATATCCATTATGTTTACAAGGATATATTTGATAAAATTATAGACTTAATTTGTAGGTAGTGAAGATATGAAAGTTAGTATCTCTATCTAAATGGATGTTTGAAAAGTTGGCCCATTAGAAATATCAAAAACAAAGACTGTGGTTTTTTGTTAGATTAGACAAACTCTTTTGATATCGGTGGTGGCTACGTATGAATGGCTTCAGTCACGTCACCGATAATTCACCTAATGGTCGGCTTGCTTGAATCGAAGAAGAGCCCACTTTCATATTGAATTGAGGTTTTCATTAGCTCTTTCAGAATGATATTGACTCTTTTATCTAGCTAGAACCTATATTCTTTAAAAGGATATTTCATCTATTAACTCCCTTTCTCAAACCTTCCTGTTGCTTCCCATAGATGGATTTGAATTAGTTGGTTTCTGGATGCTTTGAGCATCCCCTTTGATCCAGTTACTTGTAATTTGTAAAGTGCTATAGATAGTGTTTGTGATTAATGTATATTAACCTTTTCACCTAAATATATGTGTTCCATATACACCATATATCCTTGCATTGTTTAATGCAGTCGGAGACTTTTGTGAAAAAGGGCTCCATGAATTGGTAACTAACCGCACAAAACGGATGTCTATCTCAAACAAACAATCCATATAATTAGGAAGTCATTGCACGCCAGTTTTATCAAGTTTGGTTGATCATGATCAACGTCAGTGTAATTTTGGGTGTCATGCATCGACAGCTTGTAATTTGAAGATATAATCAATAGATTAGTCACAATATATACCTACATCTCGATTTGCAGGTAATGCACTTTTCATCAAGTACACGAGGATCTTATTGTTTTACTTTCAAAGGGAAACTTTGTATCATTGTTGACCATGAGCACCCCAATTTGGATACACAGTGCACCACCTTATCTTTGCACGCATTATACAATACATTTTGCATGAATGTTAATATCACAAAAGTACCCTCTCCGTGTAGTATACGATGGTAAGAAGCATTCATTACGATGTTGTCTTTTACCCTAATCACTATTGTCCATGGATGTCACCATCTATGTCGATGTCTAAATATGCCAAGGACCACATGCACCCTTATGAAGATTGGTGAATTCATTTAAATCTTGAATGAATCGTGAATTAATTCATCATATACTTGTTCACAAATAAAAAACACACCATGTTGTCTTTATACATATATATACACAAACACCGAAAGACCAAAACGGTAAAGCCATCGAAGTTTCCATACTCCGTTATTAATTAGGGGCGAAAAAATGAAATGAAGCTTTGATCTTTAAGATTTTTTATAGGTTCTTTAGGTTGTATTTTAATAGTTCAAACAAGTGGATTGAAATATGGCCGGTATGTATACGCGACTTGTTTCGTTGATTAGTAATGTCATAGAATGTTTGAGGGCTTAAAATATGCTAGAAGAAAGCTTTAAATGTTCACTACAATCATATAGATTCTATTCGTTTAGCAAAGTAATAGAACTTTGAAAAAGTAAGAACACTTAAAATCAAAGCAATATGACCGGTGTCTCATAAACAGGAAAATAACAAAGTATGAAGTTTATGGATTCCAAGTGTTTTGGGAACTAATATTCGTGATTTATTTATTTTTATTTTTTATTTTGAACGTCGTTTTTTTTTTTTTTTTTTTGTAACAATGATTCTAACAAGAGATCGACCATAACCATGAAAATACTAGGGCAAATGACACAAAAAGGCACAAAACTTAGGTTCCGTTTTCAATCAGAGTACTCTTCTTTTTTTCTTACATAAAAATGCGCCCAACAATTTTTTTCAGCCGATTTATGGTTTTTACTAACTTTCGTTAACTACTTCGTTAATAAATTACATGTTTGGTCTTTAAATCATTTCATGTTTGTTCCTTAAATTTTTTTTCGAATTTTTTTTTTTTTTTTTGAAAATATTTTTTTTTCTATAACCTTTTTTTAGATTTTTTTTTTCTAAAAATAAAATTTGGAAAAAAAATTTTGAAAAAAAAAATTCAAAAAAAAAAAAATCGGAAAAAAAGTTTTCTTTTTTTTTGAATTTTTTTTTTCCAATTTTTTTTTTCTAAATTTTATTTTTCGAAAATATTTAGAAAAAAAAATTCGAGAAAAAGGTTATAGGAAAAAATTTTTAAAAAAAGTTTTTGAAAAAAGAATTTTTCAAGAAAATATTTTCGGTAAGACTACGCATAATGGGGCTTTGTTTGCCCATTTTTTCCCCCAACAGCGCCCTTACCACCACTACGGCTGGGCGCTGTTGCCCAAAAAAAACGAGAATGGGTGGTTCTGTGAGCGCACCCGCCCCAAGCATTTGTTTCTTTTCTTTTTTTTTTTTTTTTTTTTTTTTTTTTGTAAATTAGACTGAATTAGATGTAAA
Organism: Artemisia tridentata subsp. tridentata; assembly: GCA_021014915.2. Taxonomy (NCBI): domain Eukaryota; kingdom Viridiplantae; phylum Streptophyta; class Magnoliopsida; order Asterales; family Asteraceae; genus Artemisia; species Artemisia tridentata. Next base: position 72,406,850 of record CP139504.1, read on the forward strand.
GTTTATAAAACTTGTAAAATTTTGAATATGTTAACAAATTGAAACTACATTAAACATCAAATAGAATACATTAAACATCAAATTCAACCTACATTAAACAGCCACATGAAAAAACAACGAACGATTAACGAAAACAACGAACGATTAACGTAAACAACGTACGATTAACATAAACAACCACAGACTAATGGAAGGTATCATCTGAGTCTGGCCAACCATCTTCAGACGAAGAGGAATCAGGTGGGAACCAACCATCTTCCCAGTTCTTCCTACATTCTTCAGCCTCCCTGGCTTATCGCTCCAAACGAGCAGCTTCCTCTTCTCTTTCAAGTGCTTCCATTTCCAGGAAGACTTGCATATCTTGGTCCATTTGCCTGAGTTGTTCCTCAGTTAACCCAAACGGATTTGGGTCTTGGTTGGCAACCGGTGGATTGTTCACCGATTCATGTGGTGGACTGAAAACCGGAAAGGTATGTTCATGTGGTGGACTGAAAACCGGAAATTGTTGATATGGTGGGATTGAAAATTGTTGCCCAAAATCCTTTTGGCGAGGTGGACTGGAAAATTGTTGCCCAAAATCTTTTCTGGTAGACATTTTGAATTTGAGAAGTTTGGATCTTGAATGTGTTTGTGTGTGAAATGTGTTTCAGAAGCCAGGCTATTTATAGTGTACACATTTGAAACTTTGAAAGTTTGAATTTGAAATTTGAAATATATCCCGCCCACTTTATTTGAAATATATCCCGCCCACTTTTTTTATTTTGAATTTGAAACTTTTTTATTTTAAATGTTTAATTAGAAACGAGCTGGGTAGCCCGCGCGTTGCCGCGGAAGTGTTTTGTTAATAGTATGTAGTAAACTATTGGTTGACATACATTCCAGAAATCCAAATTTCTGCAGCAATTTATGCTGTAAAAATAGCATTTAAAAGCTATAAAAAACAGCATACAAATATTACACCTATTATGTTATCTGCTATTTGTGATTCACTGAATTTCATCTTCCCCTCTTCTTCATTATTTGACTGTATTGCTTCTAACAATCCTTCGACCCTTTCTTGCTTGTACATATAATTATGTATGACTATCAGTTTGTGTTGCTAACTTCATACTCAAACAAAATAAAATAAAGTGTACATATATGTATGTGTGTTGCATATTGTAAGGATATAGCTCAAGGCCTCAAAGACCATTATCTTGATCTAACTAATCTTATGCCACATAACCACTGTTTTATCATGTTTAGGCATTTTTATGAAACTATTTTAAAAATGAACCTTCGTTTGAAATACCATTTCTAAAGTTCTAATCACTAAGTTAAGCTATCTGATACTTTTAGAATGCAAGATATGTACCTTCATTGCTTTGTTGAATGGAGTGGCAGGTAAATCCAAAGGCATGGAGTTTCAATCTCTGCCTTGCCCATTTCAGCATCCAAACGGACATGTTAAGCCCCCATTTCAGCACCCAAATGCAACTCCCAAACCACCCATTTCAGTTTCCAAAGTCACACTCATTTGAGCAGCCCAAAGTTTCTCATTTCATCCCCAAAACCCAGGTATTTCAGCCCCTTAACCCACACGTTTCATCCCTCATTTTAACACCCAAACGCACTCATTTCAGCCCTGCACCTGTTCATTTCAGCCCTCATTTTCTTAGTGATTTATTTTTCTTTGGCTTTTGGAACTTTAGCATCTCCTCACTGGTGTAATAGTCTGATGAGACTTTTTCCGTTTGAAGTAGAGAAGTCACAGATGCACCATCTATCCTCGTACGGAGCTGCATATTACAGAAAACGGTATTTAGGGGTCGTTTGGATTTGAGTTCTATTACTGATATTCGTATTACCGATTTGAAGTCACAACTAACACCTTTAACGAATGGCTATTATTCGATTATTTAGGGGTATAATGACTAAGGAGGGTATTTGTAGCTTATACGTTTGGCTTTTGAACTTATGTAAAATTTGAAAACCAAAAAGCTCATTTTTTTTACTTCCTGCATCAGTGTGATAAAATCTTTTATAAACAAATTGATAATAAATCTGTTGGTACAGCTTGAGAAATTTTGGTGGGTAGATGTGACTAAGTTATCAATGAAGAATTTAAATTAAAACCACTTTAGAAAAATCATTAAAACCAATTTCGAATCTAAATTGCAGAAGATAAAAAAACAGAAACGTGTGTGGGCAAACCCACACAAACATACTGATTTCAGCCCATTTGACACCTACTGCAGTCCCCATTTTAGGACCCAAACGCACCCGTCTTAGCCCTCATTTCAGCTCCCAATTCCACACCCATTTCAGTCCCCAAGTTGACCCATGTTACCCAAGTTATCAAGGAAGAATCTAAATTAAAACCAATTTAGAAAAATCATTAAAACCAATTTCGAATCTAAATTGCAGAAGATAAAAAACAGAAACGTGTGTGTATATTCTGTATTATTGCAACACAAAAAAGACTATTTGGCAATTTCTAATATTGTTAAGTTACATTTCCACCTGAACTATGCTAAATTATCCACCTAATAATAAATAAAAGAATGTACAACTCGGAACACCCATTTTTATCACAACAATGTTCGCAAATTGACCAAATGACAAAACTGTAACCCCCTAACACAAATTTCCAAACCAACACATCACAATGAAAATTCCATAACTTTTCGTAAAATTAAAGGCCACAACCATAACTTAGCGGGTGTATGGATTAGCTTATTTGAACTTTGAAAAGATTGTAAGCTCAATTTTCCAGCTTATAACTTGTTGATTAGCTTATTTGAACTTTGAAAAGATTGTAAGCTCAATTAGTACCTTAAAGCATTTGCAAAAAACCTAGGTATCTTGTGTTTGCCCAGCCTAGGCCATTCCATTTGGAGAGACATAAGACCACCTACAAAAACCAAATTGTGCAAATAATTTTGAGGCTTATTATTTATAACTATGTTGTTTTTTTTTTTTTTTTTTTTTTTTTTTTTTTTAAATTTATTAGCATACGAAGAATAACATAATGCAACTAAAGATCACCCATCTGTAAATGATAAGTTCCAATATTTTCCAAAAATAGTTCAATATTTGCAAAGGATGCAGTAGATCACATTTCAAAATTTTAAACTTAGACTGAGAGATAATGCAGAATACTTACACAGGCCTAATAAGTGGTTGTTGGATACTGCTTCACCCCTGAATGTGCTGCTGCCGTCCCTGAATCCGTTGCTGATACATCACTGGCTTCAAATGCGTCATCTGATGCAGTCTCACTTGTTTCGCTTGCATCGGTGGCCTTGGCTGTGCCGAGGACAACGGTGGGTCAACCCTTGGACTTTCTTTTTAACGGTAAAAGAAAGCGATTTGAGCACATGTCCCCTATAAAATGGTAGTTTCTTTTACCAAGGTAATATATTGTAGGTATTAGTAGCCTGGTAAAATGAAGAATATGAAATTGTTACCTCCATTCTTTTCATCTCCAAATCGGGTTTCCTCTTTTCATGATTCTCCCAAGGTTGGATCTTCACCTTTTCTTGGTTGAATCTATCGGTCAGTGAATTCAAACGGTCATAAGTACAAATACGTTACTGCGCCTTTAAAAACTGCTTATAGTAATTGAAAAGCTATATATAACTGATAATACAGTAACAACATAAATAAATACAGTCAAAAGCTTTGCAAAAAAAGGTTCACCTCGCCATATGTTCTGCACATTCCACTTCATCCACTGCTATCGGTCGTGTTTCAAGAGGACTTGGCTTAGAATGAAACCCACGCTGAAACAACCCGCGGTGAACCACACACTGAACCAACCTCTGCTGAACCAACCCCCGTTGAAGAAACCCAAACTGAACCGACACAGAGAACCAAGCCACTGAAATAAGCATAAAATCAAAACCCCGATTGGAACAGGTTGTTGATGCCTACATTTACACAAAAAGGGATAGAAAATAAGCAACTACAATCTAGCAACCGAAATCACTGAAAATAATCGTAAAGAACATATGACTACAATTGACATGAACTACTTGAATAAAACAGATTTATTACCACCAAAACAAACCACAAACTAAGATTCATTGCATCAGAATGTCATAGAATACTTTAATAATCAGTATATGACCGCAATGCCAATTGTTGGTTTCAGCTTCTATTTAATCAATACTTTTGTGAACAAAACAATGGTGCAACAGAACTGAAAAATCCACCCTTTTTTAAGCCCCACTTCAGCCCCCAAACGCACCTACTTCAGCACCTAAACCACCCGATTTCAGCCCCCAAACTCACCCATTCTAGCCTCCAAACCCGCATCAGCAAATATTCCAACATATCTTCACATATTCCATGTAACTTGTCCCACGAAAAACTTCTCATCCAAATCCTTATACTAATTCCACACAACACAAAAACCTTATATTAATCACAAAATTTTATTCAAGTTATTTAATAGTATTATGTTAAAAAGGATTTGGTATTTAACATACCTCAAGGTACTTCAAAAATCATATCAGAAATAACTTCCGTACCCTTTGCTTTTGCTTCTTGAAAAGCATAACGATTCTCTTCTGAGACCTCCACCAAAGAATATCCCACTTGTGTTAACAGAAGACATCATATAATGGCAAAGATAAAACAAACACCAATCAAGCAAGTTAAGATAAATGACAGAAGTAAAGACTGGCCTTTTATGGAGGATTATTATGAGGCACCATAGTTTCACCTTCAAGTCAATGTCTGATTCTAGTATCTTATCCTACTCCTCTTCTTGAGGTTATTTTATTTCTTCATCACTCTCTTCCACTACATAAGGCTTCTGCAATGGCCCAACCGCAATATTGATACTTCTTTCTTGATTTCATTACATGTTATCAGCTTCGGTACATTTCATTTTGTTTGTCGTCGCTTAAGGACCTGGGAATACATTAGAAATTAGAAAGTTAATACTAAAAGTATAATAGCTTTCAGAAACATCAAAATCCAAATTAATTTTTCCGAAACATCAACACATCTAAATTAAGCATCGAAATACATAGAGTTAATACTACCTTAAGTTGAATATCCCGTAAATAACAGCATAAAGTTGATAGTGAAATAATAACCTAATAAGCATTTATATCTGTATGCTATGTACTGAGATAAATGGATCTAGAGTTTACCATCTTTCAATATCTACTGTAACAAAACTGAAAAAGTGAGGAAAATTGTTACCTTTATGAAGTCTTTATGGGTTACATAATCCTGTTCTACACAGATTGCAAACATGTCAGATTCAATGCACAATCAACCTTCAACTTTAACCATTAACCTTCTTAACATAATATTATTAAATAACTTGAATAAAATTTGGTGATTAATATAAAGAAAAGCTGATGTATAGAAACATTTTTTTATCGTTGCTTGTGTTTTAGGGCAGGTTGAATATATTGATAGTAAGGTTCATGTCAGTTAGTTATTTTCACTCTATGCTCTATCGTAGTAAATGAGAACATCTACCACCTTGTTTTTGGTGCAAAAGGGTGAATATATTTTATTAATACGAATCAACAATACAATCTTTGATACAATCACTTAGATGGACAAAACCCATCCAGATCACACAACTAGACACATACTATATCTCTGAACATACAATGTCTGATAACAACCAATACACCAGACATCTCAGACATATCAGACATACTCACTTGTCTGTCATCACTTATAACTCATGAATAACTGCACACTGACCATCTATACAGTCAAAAACTCATGAGAATCACCCTTTTATGCACCAAGACCATAACCTCATTACTACATTTCCATACTCACTTCCCAAACTTGACCATTCAACCCACATCCACAATGTATCAAGTGGGATAAGTGAGCAGGCATCATAATGCAGGCTACAGCCACCCATCATTCCAGTCAAGGGCTCTTCCAAGATTCCTACATTTCCCTCTTTACAAAAGGCTTCAGAATCTTGGAAACACTCACCTTGAGGGAGAATCACCAAACCCCCTTAGCAGTGTATAGATTGGACCAAGTAGGTTCATCTTTCACTCCTCACTATTCCTATCTTCATACACTGCCCTCCAACTCACATACCCTTCACACAATGGGAACCTTCTTTATGAAAATCAATGAACTGTTGTCTAAAATACTACCAAAACAGAGCTCAATTACCTAACAAAGGCCTATTGAGAATCTGTCTTGTAGAATCAAAGACAAACAGTTCAAAGAATTCAAGTTACAAGGCCATCATTGTGTTTGTGAGTTTAAAACATCTTTTCAAATCCATGATCAGAATGAAAAGATAAAGGATAAACCTTTTCCATTTTAGCAGTTGATCATAATCACAATACTGCTTTAAGATGCAAGGATTCAGCTTTAATCCTGCAATCCCAAACACCCCTTAATTCATATTGTCATTCATAACAACCTCCCACTTTCGACAATCTTCCAAAACTTGTATAGATCTCTTCACTTTTAAACTTGATAGCTTCAATCTCACATGGTTTATCACAATGCTTATCAATTCCTTAGTATCATGCTTTTCATTTGAGAAGAGTCTTTTGTTTCTCTCATTCCAAATGAAATACACACAGGCTGCAATTAGTATCCTGCTCAACACACTTCTAATTGACCTGTTTTGCTTTGTATTGGACATCCTTCTAACAATTTCATCCCAACTGTCAGGCACATCATCTAACCCAGCTTTCTTCTTTAACTCCTTCCAAATCTTGATAGAATAAGAACATTCAAAGAATAGGTGGTTGATAGAGTCAAGACAGTTTTCACACAATGCACAGGTCATATCCTTGTCAGGGTACCATTTCTTCAATCTATCTTGTGTAGAAAGTCTCCCAAGAATAGCAATCCAGACAATAAATGAGTGTTTGGGAGTGCAGTTTGAAAACCAAACAAGATCATGCCAAGCAACATTGTTTCCTTTCTGTCTCAAGTCCTTCCAAACTGTATTGGTGGAGTAGCTAACAACTTTATCATCATTAGTACACCACAAATATTTGTCATTTGAGTCTGAAACAATATTGGGAACAGGAATTGTACTGAGAATAGGGAACTCATTAAGCCAGTTTGCAGGCCAAACCCATTGACCATCACAAATCATATCTCTGACTTTCACATTTAGATTCAATCCAGCCTGTTCAATTGTATCCGGTGGAATAAAGCTACTTAAAGGTTGAGGTCCCCACCACTTATCATGCCATAGAAAAATGCTAGCTCCATTACCCACCTGGCATACAATGTGCTTTCTCATTTTATTTCTTAGATTCAAAATTTGTTTCCACCCATGACTTGCATTTTGATCATGATGAGCTAACCAAATGCTTCCACCTTTTAACTTTGTCTCATAAATCCAATTTACCCATATTGAATCTTTCCTGCTAGCAACATTCCATAAGTGTTTAGCCATTAATACTTCATTCCATTGTTCCAGTTCTTTGATGCCTAAGCCTCCTTCACTTTTAGGACTACAAACAGTTTTCCATGCAACTTTGGCTTTACCTTTTGACAATTCTTCTTGACACCATAGAAAACCTTTTAGAAGTTTATCAATGTCCTTTATCACAGCTTTAGGAAGCATGAAAACAGAAGCCCAATATACTTGCATTGAGGACAAAATGGAAGCAATTAGTTGCAATCTTCCAGCATAAGATAAGAGCTTATTCTTCCAGTTGTTCACTTTAGCCTTTACTTTGTCAATTAAACACTTGCAATCTGTGAAAGTGAGCTGTTTGGTGACAAGTGGAACTCCTAGATAGGTAACTGGGAGAGTTCCAATCTTGAATGGGAGAATAGCAAGGATATCTTGTTTAATATGCTCCTGAACATTGCCAAAAAACACTGTGCTTTTGCTGATATTGGGCTTAAGGCCAGAAATGCTACTAAACTTCTCCATTGCAGCTTTCACCACTTGAACAGACCCAAGATCACCATGACATAAAACCAGAAGATCATCAGCAAAGCATAGGTGAGATATCTTAAGGTCTTTACACCCCCAATGGTACTTAAATTTACCATCATCCTCAATCTGTTTGTTCAGCAATAGAGTGAAAACTTCCATAACAAGAGTGAAGATGTAGGGAGACATAGGGTCACCTTGTCTAAGACCTCTTCCTGCTTTGAAATATCCATGCCTCTCATTGTTTACATTGATGGTGAAAGTAGCACCTCGAACACAAACCATGATCCATTTAATCATTTGACACGGGATTCTGAACATGTGAAGAATGCTTTCCAAAAAGTCCTAATTTACAGTATCATAAGCTTTTCAAATATCAACCTTCAATGCAACTCTTCTAGCACCATTCTTCCAATTGTACCCTCTAAGAAGCTCTTGAGTCAATAAAATGTTGTCTGTTATTTGTCTTCCAGGTATGAAAGCACTCTGTATTTGGCTCACTAGCTTACACAGAGAATTCTTCAATCTATTGGTCAGGATTTTACTTATGATCTTATAGATCACATTGCAACATGCAATGGGTCTGTAATCAGACACCTTTTGAGGTGTATTACTTTTGGGAACTAGAGTAATCAGTGTAGCATTCACTTCCCCAAGAAGCTTGCCATTGTTGAAAAACTCTTTTACTGCCTCACATACATCTCTCCCAACAGTGCTCCATGCTTTCTTGTAAAACTTGGCAGTGTAACCATCAGGGCCTGGAGCCTTATTGTCACAAATATCAAACAATGCTTCTTTAATCTCCTTGTCATGAACTTCTTTGACCATAGTCACAGCATCTTCATTTGAAACTGTTTTAGCATTTAGACAGTTGAGATCCAAAGTTTGCACAGGTGTAGCAACTCCAAGGAATGCTTGAAAATGTTTTACAAACTGATCAGCAACTTGGTCTCCTTCATATCTCATGCCATTCTCATCATTAACAGCTTCAATTCTGTTTCTATGAGCCCTTCCCTTAATAACAGCATAAAAGAACTTGCTATTTTTATCACCATCACTAAGCCAATCAATCTTTGCTTTCTGCATCAAAAACTTTTCTTCATCCTGAACAGCAGTCTTGTATTCATGCAAGATGATTGCTTCTTCTTGTTTAAGTACTCTGTTATGTGGCTCTTTATCAATAATGATTTGAATGGCTTTCAGCTTTTCACTCCATTCCACAACTTTCTCATGCAAGTTACCAACACTCCAGCTTAAATTTTTCATATGAATCTTCAAGGCTTTGAGTTTCTTAATAAGTTTGAACATAAGACAGCCATCAACTTGAATATTCCATTTTTTCTGCACAATGTCAATGAAATCAGGTTTATCAGCAATGAAATTTGAAAACCTGAATGCCTTGTGTTTCTTCCTCATCATATTAGGTATAATGAGAACTGCTGGACTATGATCAGAGGTTAGGTGAGGTAGAAAGTGTGCATAAGAGTTAGAGAACATGCTCATGAAATCAATGTTACCCATGACTCTGTCAATTTTCTTCATAATCCCATTGCTAGGATTTAATCTACTTTGTACCCATGTGAAATGAACACCAGTAGAGTTGATGTCTTCAACCTCAATAAGATCTAGACATTCTTGAAAATCAACCATGTCATTGGTTTTGCATGATCCTCCTTCAGAATGATCCCCATTATGCAAACTAACATTCCAATCACCCATAAGAATCCAAGGGCTATTATTCACTATACCCTTATACCTCTTTAAGATATTCCATAATACTTTCCTTTCTCTACCAGTATTAGCAGCATAGACAAAGCAGCAGAAAAATTGTCTACCATTCTCTTTATTCTCAATAACACACAGGATGGCTTGATGGCTAGAATGTAAAGTCATGAGATTAACTTCTTCCTGATTCCAACCAATGATAATTCTGCATCCTTTATTACTTTCCTTCATGTTTGAACACCAATTCCAATTGCCATAAACAAACTCACATACTTTCTTAATCTGCTTCTCCTTCAAATGAGTTTCAATAACTGCACAGATACTCAAATTCTCATTAGCAATGAACTTCTTCACATCTTTTTGCATATCTGAATTGCACATACCCCTGACATTCCATACAGCAATCTTAAGATCTTTATTCAATACCACCATTAAACAATACTTGAGAGTGATGCTTAATGCAGCATTCCACAATCCTTGCCTTCCAATACATTCTCAGTCATACTTTGAGCAATATCATTGACATCATCATATACATCTTCCATCTCAGGACATTCTTCATTCCATTTAACCACCCATTGCTCTTTGTAGTATTGATGCATATTTGTATTCCAGCTCATAAACTCTTCCTGTCCTGGTTTCCTCTGACTATCAACATACTTATTCACAATCTCCTTCTCAATTCTCATTTGTTCATTAGGGCAATCACTCATACTCATTTCTTCCAGAACAGCATACTTGTTGGCACTTTTTCTTATCTCCTCAACTGCACTTTGATTGACTTTCCATGGGCTTTTAGGGCTTACAAGTTTAGGAGTGCTTTTATCATTAGAATTAGTGTCCTTTGTCTTTGTCACATTGTCATTTCTAGTACTGGCTTGCTTATTTACAGGTCTAAACTCTTTCCTGAAGGTTTTGTTACCAGCTTTGATTCCAATACCATCATTCTGCATATTGTTCCCATTTTTACTAGTATCCTTGCTATTTTTTGCAGCATCATTGAAATTGCCATTGATTGCTTCCTTGTTATGCATACAATTGCAATCATTGTGACCATACACTTTGCAAATGCTGCATCTTGGAGGCTTCCAACTGTATTCAACCTTCACAATCTTTGACAAAGCAAAAGTTTGATCTTTACACTTATAACACAACTCAATTTTATCCTTAAACTCTTGAGCAGCTTTTATTTCAACAAGCACTCTTGCATAGCCAATATTGCCAGTACCTTCCTCACACATTCTAGCAGTAGCATTGTCCATCATAATAGGATTACCCAGGCTGCTAGCAATTGCACTTATACCTCTAACAGTCCATGCTTCAGCAGGTACATCATACAATTTGATCCAACATGGCAGACTAATAGGCTCACTTCTATCAACAATTATGTTGGGATCCCACTTTTGCACCATTAGTGGTTTATTCTTAACCAACCAGGGACCACTTTCCAGCACACGCACCATACCTTCCAGTTGACTAAACTTGAATAGAAACATTCCATTTTGCGCAACAATGTCCTTCAAACCAAACTTGCCCCACATTCTGCTCAGATTATACTTAAGCTCATAGTAAGACATTTTGCAACCAACAAAATGTCCACAAAGTGTTAACATCCACTTCTTACTTCCTTCCATTACTAACTCATCATCAAATAGCACAACTTCCCTTCCCTCATCCACTATTGTTGGTATCCAGCTCAGTTTATTCACAATATTCTTATTAGTAGTTTTAACAGTATCAGCAAAGGACTTAAACCCCCCATTAGGCACGTTGTTATCACTACTATTAGCATTAGTACTTTGATCTTGATCATTATTATTAACAGTAACGCTTTCAACATCAACATTAGTGCTAAGAGATTGACTTACAGAGCATCCAGTTTCAGTACTTGTACTATTACCATTCAACTCATCCATCTTTCTCCCAACAGCTTCCGTTAGAGTTGGAAATTCATTATTAGACAATACAGCCCCTTCCTTGTTATTCACATTTCCCTCCCTGTTATCCATCATCACAAACTTTTCACCACCATCCCCTTTGTCCTGTAATACCTTTGTTTCATTCACAATTTCCTTATTCCCACTCTCATTATTCTTAGTAAGCTCGCAAACAGTGTCCTTATACTTATTTGGAACTCTTTTTTGCCTATTTGATGTTCTACCTCTACTAGATATTCCCCCTCTGTTTGGCATGTTTAATAGCTCAAGAAGCCAAAATGTTAAAACAAGGTTTTTACAAAGAACTGCTAAAATTTGGGGAAAACAGTAGTAATCGGTGTAACTCCATCAACAACATCAAACATACTGCTTTGAATTTGAAAACACGGTGTAATTAATCAGAATTGCAAAAACCCTAAAAAAAATCAAAAACGGTGGATTTCTAAAAACTCAGCGAAAACCTAATCAAAACATATCATCATGTGCGCGATGATAAGCTGATTCGAAATATGAGATCAGATTAGAAATTCGTTGAGAAAATCGAGTAGAAAAGAAGTTTTTAGATGTTTTTTAGTAGTGGTAAAATGGCGGGAAAAGTTTGTTACGGGAGAGAAATTTGGGGAAAAGTTTCTTCTACCACCTTGTTCACTTCTACTATTTTCCAACATATACAGTTTTATCTTTCTTTCTTTCCCCTTTTGCTAAATTTTTATCTTTTTCAACATGAATACATGATGGCGAGCTAGCCTCAAGTTTCTATATCCTTGCACAAAATCATATATCAGTTACATAAAACATGCCAATAACTAATCTTTGCATTTGTTAAGCACATCATTGTTATACTTTTCTGTCTAAAAAAACAAACAAACAAACACATAATGATTTGTCAAACTTCATTTAATTATGTAAAAATAAGCCAAATACTGTAGTGCTTAACACGTCTTTTATGACTAATTATTTGTAGAAATAATTATAATAATTAAAGCAGATTCATAAGAATTAAAAATTTCCGAATTACAACTAATTGGGATCAAAATTAGAATAAACAAACATAGCTGCTCATGGTTATAACTAAAAGTTCATACTGCCTTAATTTTTCTAATAAATTGTTAATTGTTGAATGCCTAGGAAAGATGGTTACCTTCTTTGTATGGATACACTGGAGGTCTTTCAAAACAGAAAAAAGTTATTTCTCAGCAAGTGCTGACATTTTCTGTGTAATTTAGAATGCGAACAGTGCGCGTTTTTGGTTTGTCAGCAACACAACAGAAAATGGCATTGTATTAAACAGCCTACAGTAAATAGACTAATAAGGGAACCCATTAGCTTATTCAGTTCAACCTATGTTTGTGGCTTATTTTGTAGCTTATGAGCTTATTTTGTAGATTTAAGCATAATAATCCAAAAAAACATACCTTAGTATCACCATCAGCAGAATTAAACCGACAGCTAATTGCTTCTGCATAACATAAAAAAATCATTAATCTTAAGCTCAAAAGCTGGGAAAATAAGGTAATTGAAACACCCCCAAACAGAAGAACAAAACCCATACCATAAAACTATGAATCAACACAACAACATAAAAAGATTATAATTCAGCTAACACCATAAAAAAGACTATAATCCATTTCACCAAACTAAAAACCCATCACAAAATAATAATAATTTCATCAAAAATATTCAAAACAATAACTTAAGAAGAACATACCTCGTGGACCATGTTTCAAATCGATTATTCAATCTGCCAATTTGTGGGAGAGGATATGATTTTTATACTTGGGTTAATTTATTGATCATCATAAGATCTTAATTTATGTTTCTTTTTAGGGTTTTGTTTTGTGCGTGTCTGTGTGTGTTTTGTGAGGAGGAAGGCGCTAGAATGGCGAGAAGAAGATTCGGGAAGAAAATGTGTGGGGGAGGATTTATTTATCAGAGATGGGAGGGTTGTGGAAGATAAGGTGTGTGGAATGATGTGTTAATCACTTTGTTAATGGCAAATGGCAAAACTACAGTTGATGCATAGTAAAAAACAGTTGCAACACATATAAAGCATTAGCATCAACCACACATTCATGTACTAATGACCCTCTTAATGACCTTTGGAGATTTTTTTTTGCAAATCGCAATACTCACTATTAAATAGATTGGATAATGTAATATTTAGTGATTAAAAAAAATAAAATATAAAAAGAAAAGAAAATGAATGTCACGTGTCAAACAATGCCCCACCTACCATTACACCACTTTTTCAACAAAGCCCCCACATGCCACATGTCAAACAACCCCCCACTCTCCACCCATTACCACTACACATGGTCTAAAAGAAGTTTCCAAAAAAATATTTTCAAAAAAAAATATTTTAGAAGGACCAAACATGAAATGCTTATAAAAATTCAAGGACCAAACATGTAATTTACTAACGAAGTTGGTTAACGAAAGTTAGTAAAAAACCTAAATCGACTGAAAAAATTTGTTGGGTGCCTTTTTATGCAAGAAAAAAAGAATAGTACACTGATTAAAAACGCACCCGAAGTTTAGTTCCTTTTTGTGCCATTTGCCCAAAATACTATACAAAATATTGTTACAAAGACTCAAATAAAATAATTAATCACGCATTCACGCCTAACATGATCTAACTTGCAGTTCCTATGTGCAATCGAGAAATTATGCATATCGAAGGAATCACTGAACCACTGATTTGACGATAAATTGTTGGAACAAACCAACAAACCTAAACATAATGAAACTTGAAACGATCCTATACATTGAGGGAGGTGCTCGACGACTAAAGGTTTGCTTGCAAGGCAAGAAGACTCTCCTAATCATAATCAGCAAATATCAAGCTAAGTTACATTTAAACCTACACTAGATTAACCACTACCCCTCTCTCGTGAATTAAATGCTTGACTTTCTATTTTGATTTGCTATAAAAATATTTATTTTAATATTTAAGCCGATCAAAAATTCAAAATAGTTTCAAAAGGTTAGATATTTTATTAGAGCGAAGTATAATGATTTCACCCTTCTAAATTGTGTATATTATAAACATTTAATTTGCTAAGTGAGGATTTAGGCTATGTTTGGCGCGGAACTTTTTGGGGCTTTTTGGGGCCATGAACGGTGAACAATGAGCTTTTTGATTTTTATTGTTCGTTTGGCAAATGAGCGGTGAGCTTTGCTATTTTTTAGGAATGCTCATTTTTCCAATGCTTCTTTAAGAAGCTGTGAGCGGTGAGCTGTGGCTACTGCTCACAGCTCCTGCTACTGCTCACGCTACTTTTACCAAACACACCCTTAACTCGGGTGTCGTTATTGATTAAGAATTTTGATGTTTCAGCCGTTGTTTAGTTTCTTGGTGTCACAGTGTTCTAAGGCTGCGTTTGTTTTTTTTTTCCAACCTCTGAACGGGCACTGTGTCTGAATCGGTCAGACATTTTGTCCGTTCAGACCGTTTGTTTGTTTTTTTTCGTTCAGACGCGTTCAGATGCAGTTAGATCTTAATGGTCAAGACTTGAGAGGGGTGTCTTAACGCGTCTGAATGCCTCTTGTTGACACAAAATAACCAAAAAAAAAAAAAAAAAAAAAAAAATTCCCGTTCAAACATGAGTTTTTTTTTTTCCGTTCAGATGCGTTCAGATTTAGACATTTACGCATCAGATTCAGATTCAGATTCAGACTCTCTTAATAAACAAACAACACGTAAGTCTTTTTGTAGGGTTGTTTTTGGAGGCGTTGTTTTGTAAATGTTGTGGCGTTTGTATCTTGTAACTAGCTACTTGCTAGTTTTTGTAATATCAAGTCATTAATATATTTTTTTTTTTCTTCTGAGAATTTACCTATTATCATGAATATTTAACGTATATTTTTGTGTTATATACTGTTGATATGATATTGCACCTGTAAATTTAGCACCGTCGAAATTTCCCAAAAGAACACACAAATTTTTTATTTATTTATTTATTTTTTTTTTGTAAAAAGGTTACTCCCTGTAAAATATTATTACTCAAAATAAACAATTAAAGAACAAGAACACACAAAATTTACGAAAGCGGGATGAAACACAAAATACAAGTGGTGTGTCACATGAAGCAGTGGTTCTTTGCCAATGTTAATGCTTGCTTGCCTATGGCTCTGGCTGCATCAAACCTGATCAATCTGCCTTGAAGAGCGTTCCAATCATGATTATAATAAGACCCTTTCAGGATAATTTTAGTATTATATTCAAGACCCCACTTTTGTATCAAGTGGCTTATCTCCACGTGTTAAATCCGTCAATGAAAATATTCCGGTACCATATTTACTCACCGTCGATCAAACACCATTCCCTTAATTAATCAGGGCCCATCTTTAATTTACACCTTAATCAGTTTGAGTACTGCTTTAGTGTGAGTGGGCTATTTTGGCGGAACCAGAGTGACTCTCAGCTGTGAGTCCTGGAACATTGATGAATTTATGTGACGTAATGCTAATTTAATTTTGTTTAAAAAAATATGATCTTTGCAAATGTTTCCGGCCTTTAAAAATTAAGTTTCTAGTTTTGTTTAGTTTATTCTAAAAACACATGGTCACCTTGTATCATGATTCCGTCCCTAAACTTTTTTCCTACAATATATTTTGTAGTTACTTGAACTTTAAAAAGCTTTGTTTATTACTCCGTAGTATATAATTTGTAAAAGTTTTTTATAAGTAATATGATTTTTTTAATCTAAGTTAATAGAAATAAGTTTTTAAGAGGCTGTAGATTTAAACATGTACTGTATGAATTTAATTGATGTTTTTTCTATATTAGTTAAAAAAAAGAAAAAAAAGTAAGTTTTAGTTCTATTACTTTATTAATTATATCTATGAGAATAAAATTACTAGCATCTAACTCATAATTAATATAAGTCTAAGCTCAAATTCCACTGTTCGGGCTACAGTTTTTGCTGATTTCGTGAAACGAACATCATGTATTTTATGCGAGTGTTTTAAGTAACTAATTACGGAGTACGTAGTAAAGGATATGGTTGGAATTATAAACGTAATTTGTTCAAGCACCATCAAAGCAAGATCTGGACCATTCAAAATTGTGGGGCAGCCTCCATCTGATCATCTGACATCTGCTTTTCTTTACTCTATCTGCACTATTATTTGGAGTTTAATATATGCATGGAATTTGTTGCTTTCCAAAACTATGCAATCTTTTCTGTGTAATTATAGAGAGTAATCTTATTCCAAGAATAATCTACGGAGTATTTCTTAAGAAAATGTATCAACGATTAAAAGTTTTGTTAACCACAACCGTATAGGTTGCGTTTAAGTTTTCTTTAATTGAAAAAACAAAATTTAATTAACATCAAATATATCATGTTTAACAATATTTTTTATAATTATAATTATTAAATATGTATAAATATGAAAATTGTGAGTTCATTAAATGCTATAGAACTAACTACAGAGTTGTGGTTAACAAAACCGAACAATTATGTATTATCCAAAATCTGCTAGAACTAACTCAGTACGAATTACATAAAGATAGAGTTGTGGTTAACAAACCTATAGAGTTGTGGTTAACAAAACCGAACAATTATGTATTATCCAAAATCTGCTAGAACTAACTCAGTACGAATTACATAAAGATAGAACTTTAAAGCATGTTTATATTCATAGTATAACTTTTTAATGCATGTTTTAAAATATCTCAATCAAATATAAAAGAGTGTAAATCGCCTCCCTTAAATAATGCGTATTTCAAACACTACAATTTCCTTATACACGAGAAGCAGAATTGAATTGAATAATATATATAAATTAGAATGAGCAAAATTATATCAGAGTTCATATTTCCAAAGTACCGTGTAAGACCTGCAGTGGCCAACACTCCCGCTGACCCAACCTCGGGTTTTGACAGGTGAGCAAGCTCGTGATGACTTTTTGCTAGTGGAATATATATGACATGTTTAGCATTATTATAAAAAATATCTTCATGTAGAATACACACTTTCAATTTTTTTATGTATTTGTAGGAGTGTTTGTAAGTTTTGTACTTAATTCACTACGCCCAAGCATGTAACTTATTCCACAAGACTTAGAGCGCTGGGTACCCTGATGTCATGGCTTGAGCTGATGGCACGTTAGCAAAAGTCTTTATGGCACCAGAAATCCTATGGCACCATATTCTGGCCGTTACCTTTGGCACCAGAAAATGTGGTACCGTCGTCCATTTTTTTTTTTTTTTACATAAAATCAAACATACACAATATTAACTAAAATAAACTTCATTAATTAAAAAAAAAAAAAAAAAAAAAAAATAAAAAAAAAAAAACAAAAACAAAAAACATTACATTGAAAAAACAAAGTACGATTAATAGAAACTACGATACGGGAATGAAATGAAACTACAAATTAATGAAAGGAATCATCTGAGTTCCAACCGTCTTCACTCGAAGAAAACCTAAACTCGCCAGCATAATACTTTTCTTCCATGATGTCAAACCAGTTGTTCCTAAGATGTTCTGCATCCCTGGTTTCCTGCTCCAAACGAGCAGTTTCTTCTTGTAGTTCTCTTTCTTCTGTTGTGAGAAATCTTTGCGATGACTAGGGAATTGTTGGGAGAAATCTTTGCGAGACATTGAATTTTGAATGTTGAGTTTTGATTTTGAATTTTGATTTTGAATGTGTTTGTGTGTGAGAAGTCTATGAATATGAATGGGTATTTATAGACTAGTTTTGAAAAGTGAATTTGAAATTTAAATATATCCCGCCCGTTGAAATTTGAATTTGAAATTTAAATATATCCCTCCTTTATAGGATTTAAATATATCCCTCTTAAAACGTTCAAATTTAAATTAAAAAAAAAATAAAAAAAAAAAAAAAAGGGTAAAAAAAAATACCTACGACGTGGGCTGGCCACCACGGCGCGAGCAGCCATGGCGCCACCCACGGTACCGTGCGCCGGCTGGTGGCTTGGCGCTAGCCTACCACGCCTGCGTACCTCCCACTCTTAACAGATGTAAATTTTCTTTCGGAGGTGTTCACATCATAAATGTGGAAAAGACTTTCATATCTATAAGTACATGAACATATAAATATAATGTCAAAGAAGGGTTTTTTTTTTTTTTTTTTTTTTTTTTTTTAAACATGTTTTTTTTTGGGTAACCATGATTTCTGATCTTTTGGCCGACTAATCCACGGGGTTTGAACCCACCGCCACACAGTCTCAAACCAAGTAAAGTCCTCCGTTTCCAGGAGGTTGGCGTGGCCACTTAAGATTTTTTTTTTTTAGGCAAAAGGGTGAATTATATTAATCATCAAAGACAACTTACAAATTCCACAACACTGGCATGGACAAACCTATCCAGAAAAACAAACCACAAATCCTAGACCTGTCATATATCAGATATAGCTACAAAGATCACTGATAGCAGGAATTGAACTTGATGTCAAAGAAGTTGTGCACATATGCATATAGAAATAAATTAAAGTGCAAGAAGAAAAATTTGGAAATTAAGCTAAGTTTAAGGTATCATGACTCGAAATGAATTGAATTAATTTCTAGGTTCAACTACTTTCGAATCATGTCAATTAATCCAAATAAGTTTTATATTTCGCAAATCTATAAGAGTTGAGATTTCACCTATAGGTGTAAGACTGTTGCGAGCAATAAGCGGCAAGCAATCGTGATGGACGAGTCACGGCGACAAGCTTGCTGGGAGCGAGTGAGGTGTCGCGTGAGGGCAAAAACCAAGGCAACGAACGGTGAGACATTCACCTTATATGGAAACGTGTAATTGTGGCCCCTCAGTGTTTTTATTATTTGTTATTTAATTTGTGAGTGTGTGTTACGTATTTAGTAAAGTATGTTTTTATAACATTGGTTATTTTAGTAAATAAATAAAATTGGTTGAAAGTTGAGGTGGTGTAAACTATTGGAAGTAAAAAGTGAAAGAGAATGATGTGAGAGAGAAAGTTAATGTAACGATGAGATGAAAGTGAAGTGATGTGATGAGCACTTAAAGAAGGGGTACACTATACAACGCCCCCCCCCCCCTCCCCCAATGATGTCAAATCAGGGGGGTTAGTCAAAGATTCTTTTTGTCCCCCTATTTGTTTCCAGTATAACACAGTTTTTTGTCAGTTTATGTTTCGTATTTCTGACAGTTTTAAGCGTTTGACTTATTAAACTTTATATTTTTTGTTCCGCACTTTCAGGTTTATAGTTTTTTTATATAAATAAAATTATAAAAAAAATAAAAAAATAAAAAAAAGGCAAAAAAAACAGGGAGGTGCCCTTTGTATTTTTTTGGGGGTTAGGATATCACGTGCACTTAAAGAAGTGTTCACAATTTTATACTCCCTCCGTCTCAATTTATTTGTCAGGAGAGAGAAAACACAAAGTTTAATAAAAGTGGGCCACTTTAATTTTCAACCACTAAAATTGAATATTCCTCCACTAGATTCTCTAGTTTGTACTAAATATGAAAAGTGGACAATTAATTTGAGACATCTATAAAAAGAAATATGGACAATTAAATTAAGACGGGGGGAGTATATGCGAAGGGTATTGATATTTACACATAGCAATTTACTTCATAAACATAAAATATAGTGAGAGGAGTGTGGGACCATTAGGCTCATACATGCAAATTTTATGTGTATGAAGTAAATTGCAATGTGTAAATATCAATACCCATATGCGAATAATATTAAGAATAATTTACACATACATCTAAGCCGTACAAACTAATGACAGCCTATGTCCAAACTATATGGTTGTCCTAATGATTGGACATGACTTATAAGGAAATACGATGCATGTATCCATTATTAATTTGTTAGTTGAAATGTGTAATGCAAAGGTTTTAAGCTGTATTCTTGTGCTTGTATTACTGGTATCACTTAGGGTATAACATTCATCAATAATTCCGAATATAAAATATAGAAAATACAATTATGGAAAGGGATCGAGAAAACAAAGAAAAAAGGATAAGCTCGCCAACTTTGTGTCATTGGAATAGCATTCTAGTTATTTGTGTTTGTATAATATTCTATATATCCTTAAAATTCAAAAACCAAAATAAATACAAAACACACATAAAATAATGAACTTGTTATATATATATATATAGACTATTCCTGTTGAGCTAATACACTGTTCTCACCACAAAACTAAACTCATTTCTCCTAACCTAATTCACACACACACACTAAAAACATACACACTTATTCTCTCTCTTTCTGCAACATTCTGATACAACTTTCAGTCTATCTCCCTCTTTTCTACACTTTACCCATCCCTCTGCACATATACTAGCTACCTTTCATTTTTTTAGGGTTACTATAAAAGGAAAGAGTATACTATACTCCAATGGACATTGACTTCCTCAAGTCTATTTCCGATGACCAAACCGAGATGATGATGATGATGCAACTCGAAAAACTACCTGATTTCTGCGGTATATACGGCGAAGATCATGACCCTTCAACCGAGTTCACAGATCAAGGAAGTAGCTCATCCACTAACCCTAATAACAACCCTAACATGTCTCATTTCCTCGAAGACTCGCCTTTCGCGAACCCTTCGACCACCATTTGCTTTGGTTCTCCAACACAAACAACCCCAACTGGTGAGATGCAGTTTTTGTCGAGTTCGCGTTGGGGGAGTGATCGTGAATGTGAAGGAAGGTTAAATCTTGACCAAAAGAGGAACTCAATGGCTGCCATGAGGGAAATGATATTTCGCATTGCAGCGATGCAACCTATTCATATTGACCCCGAGTCGGTTAAGCCACCAAAACGTAGGAATGTGAGGATATCGAAAGATCCACAAAGTGTTGCGGCTAGGCATCGAAGAGAGAGGATTAGTGAGAGGATAAGGATACTTCAAAGACTTGTTCCGGGTGGTACGAAGATGGATACGGCTTCTATGCTGGATGAAGCCATTCATTATGTGAAGTTTTTGAAGAATCAAGTGCAGGTACTCGAGAAGGTTGGCGAAAATCGCCAGCTTTCAGCATCGGCTGGGATTGGCTTTCCCTGCCGATGACGAGTGGTAATCACATTCACATGGGGACATCATCGAAAGGTTATCATCAGCAGTCGGGGCAACATCACTATCTAGGTGCTTAATTAGTTCAATGACCGAGAGGGGCATAAAAATGGTTATTATGCTTATTTGAGAAATTATTGGAAATAGAGGATTGTAATTTCTTTTTTAGCAAGAAAGTTCAATTCAGAGAGACATAAAATCATAGGATTTGGAATTCATGCAAGTTGTACTATCCTTATTAAATAATGATTCCCTTCTCTAGAAAAGATGACGTTTTCAATAAATCCTTCTGAGAAATTAGATTGTTAATATGGATTATGGAGAACGTTTACCATAATTAAACAACTTTGAAGATAGATATAATATTTTAGTGTAAACGATTGCGTTTATTAACATATACGTATATAATATATTAACTATTAATAATTGTTTGCCGTACTTCGATCATTTGGTCGTTTCTCAAACGGTTTTCACATGTTAAATTATCTGTATTTTGTTATTATCGTTGTTATTATTGTACTTCTAGCTTCTCATTAGCCATTTGTTGTTGTAATAATACCTTCGTCTTCATTGTACAAAGAAAAGAACTAGCTGTGTATCATGCATATAATACTCAAGCCAAAGTTTCTTAGTTTCAAATTGCATATTTTGGACGCAAGTTTTATTGTATGATGTAGTGTCACACATGCTTAATTAACTCAAAGATTGTCCTTTTCTTATAATGAAAATGGTAGGAACTCAACAATTCAAATTGGAAGGAAAAGAAAAGAGCACTCAAATAATGGAACAATATTATTTGTTTGTATTGCTGTTCAAATGTTCAATGTTTTTTTCTCATTTATTATAAAACTATCTTGTATTCCCCAATCCCCACCATTGCTCTCTTGTCGATCAAAGAAAGATCTATTATGTGTTTTTGTGAGAGAGAAACATACATAGAGGGCTAATAAAGTGCATTATACTTATCAAAATAACTTTTTATCACATTGACATTTTATTTAATCTACAGTTACATTTTGAATTGAATTAATGATGAAAAGTAACAAAATATTTTGACCATAGACCAAGAGTAGTGGGTGTTGAAGTTGGCTTAGTTGCCTTTTCAACGCCCGTTGGATCACCCCCATCAACCGTTGAAACCCGTTGAATTGGCAAAAAATCAACGCCCGTTGATCCAACAACGGGCGTTGAAGTTTGCATGTTTGATTTTTTATTTATTTTTATTCTTTAAAATAGAACTTAAAACAAAATAAAAAAAAGGGAAAAAGGAAAATAGCATCTTTGACTAGAAGATGTCAACAGCAGAGTGCAAGGTGTTTGTATGCTTTGATAATTTTATAAGCTTCAACTTGAATCTGGGTTTTGATATAAAGATGATGGCACAATCTGTTGTTGATGATGATGATGATGGTGATAAGTTTGAGAGAAAGTGGCAATGATAAGTTTTTTTTGTTGTGTGTGTGTGTTGATGATGATGGTCAACAGCAGGAAGTATAAAATGCAAATGATAAGACAACTTTATCTAAAATATGAATTTAGTTGTTATTTTAAATAAATAATAATAATAATAATAATAATAATAATAATAATAATAATAATAATAATAATAATAATAATAAAATAATGATTATTTGTTCTCATTCAACGGCCCAACCCATTACCTCCATTTTAGCTTCAACACCCAACTTTCTCTCACTGCCATTTGTCGACATTTGCCCTAACTCACACCCAAAAATTGCAACACCACTACTCTTGGTCTTAGTAGTTGGATGCAAAAACAACAAAGATATAGACATTTAGAATTGGGACCATTTGGATAGAGGTATGGGATTGGCATGATTCTCAAGGTCAAATTGAAGGTTAAAAAAAACATAACCAATTTTCTACAACTAGTTTGAAACTTGATACATGATTGTCTATTAGGCTACAACAAAAACCATTTTAAAGAAAAATTAGATGAAATAAAGCTGTACATATCTTATTACTCTTCATAATAATTATCTATTCTCGAAAGCATTGCTTAACTTATGTTAGTGATTTCCGTGGCGGAAGATTTGTGTTATTAAGGCTAGTCACAGTCGTAACCTGGGTCATCGGCTGCCACGTCAGCTTTCTCTCTCCGGTGACCAGACATGGCCAAAGTGCCACAGTCGATGACCGAGTTTTTTTGTTTTTTTTGTTTTTTTTTTTTTTTTAATTAAAAATTTAAAAAAAAAAAAAAAAAAAAAAAACTTAAAATTCATTAAAAATAAAAACATTACAATACTAAATTAAAAATACGATAGCGATTACAAACGTAAACTAATCATCTAAGTTGTAGCGAGCTTTGATTGATGCCTTAAGCTGCAAAAGCTCATTTTGGTGTCGTTCGGGCAAAGTTGGGTCGATTTTTGAGTAGTAGAAGATCAAATCTTGCTCCCGTTTTGTGATGTCCATGATTTCGACTTGTTTTCGTTGGAGTTTCATTTTCTCTCTTTTTATCGCTATCTCTTCTTGCTTCATCTTCAGATACGACTCTTCAATGTCCTTCTTTTTTCCTTCTTTTGACGGCTTCAATTCGAAGAAGGTCTTGGCTAGCCAAGTTGTCCACGATGATGGTGGATCACGAGAGGAGGATGATGATTTCTTTCTAGTTGCGTCACGACCTTCTGGTCGTGATTCTCTAGTATCGTCTTCATCTTCAGAATCATCGACGTCTTGGAAATTCAAGGGACCTTGTGTTGACCCCGAGGTAGTTGTAGAGCCCTTTGATTTCTTCCGACTAGTCGATCGGTAAGCAGGCACTTCCGTCTTCCAAGCATCATGATGCCTCAATATTTTCCAACATTCCTCCAAGTTGAAATCATGACCGTAAATCATACGGTATTCTCTCAAAGCTTTTTCCCTATCATCAGCATCATTCTCACCACTACCATGGTTATTCTTGATATTATCCATGATAGCACAAAAATTGTAACACCCCAACCCGACAAGGGTCAAAATGTCACATTATGATGTCAATCAGAACATAATAAACGCAAGTGGAAAACTTAAATAAATAAATACAAGTCATGAAACAAAATGACTCCCAAAGGAATACAAATCAAATCCAACTCTAAAATGAAATAAAATAACCAAGACATAAGTCCTAAACTAATTCCAAAAAGATAGGAAAACTAAGGTTGGGTTGGTCCTCTAAAAGCTCCTACTCTCATCACTTAAATCCCAGCATCCCGCTTGAATACCTGCAGCAGGGAAAAGAAAATGCGGCTGAGCTTAAAAAGGCTAGTGAACGAATATAAACGAATAATGAACTGAATTTAAATAAGTATATGAAGTGAAATAAAAAAGAATCTGCCGAACAAGATATCACAAGTCATGCGAATCAAACGAATAATAAATTAAGTGAAAGGTAATGAAGGCAACGAATCATAAGGATTTATCCACGAGCTTACAAAGCTTGGCACCTGCTTATAATCATAACATAACAACTGGAGACATGACCTCCCAAAAGTGACATGGGGTGTATGGCACACACCATCATTCACTACAAAGCCATAACATAATCATATCACAAATCATACCTATGATGCATTCATACAATCCCTGCAAAACAAAGTTATGTACACCACCATACACCTGTACTCTGACAAATATATTGGCGTACCAAAATGGCAAATAAGTGCACGAGCTCAATAATCATATATATATATATATATATATATATATATATATATATATATATATATATATATTATATATATATATATATATATATATATATATATATATATCAAAAGGGAACGCCGTGGACCAATCACACCGCCACAGATAGTGTCATGCCATTGGTGCCTCAATGACATGGCCATGGTACCTCCATAACTAGTTAGCTCGGGTAACAGAATAAACAAAGCTATTACATAATAATGAATTAATTATAGTATCTCCAAACAGTATAACAACATGAATGAATGACATATCGAATGACATAGAACTAACTATCATATCATAAGAAATCATATCAAACGGAAATCACCAACGAATATCATAACGAATGAAATAAAGTCAAGGATCGAAGAGTTAATGCGAAACTGTTAGCATTTATTTTAATGCTATTTAGGAAGTGATGGTCATTTGGCATTTAGAATCAATGTGTCATGTATAATATGTATTAAGCATTGTGGGCTTGTAGCATTAGAGTTAATTAGTGATAGCATATAAGTGTAATGTAATTACCAAGCCCACATTAAGTCCACATCTAAGTTTCATCAAAGCCCACCAAAGGCCCACTTTGGTTGGCTGTGTTTCATATTTAACTCACACACACACTCTGCTCTTTGTGTGCCTCATTCAACATATGTAAAAGAGTGTGTGTGTGTGTGTGTGTGTGTGTGTGTGAAAGTTCCTCCTCTAGTCATTGTATTATCTTCTTTATGAATGTAATCATTCGACTAGCAAATATCCACATATACTATTCTTGTTCTTAATGTGTATGATTGTGAGTGTCATCGAGTCTTTGTTTCTATGATAAAGAAGTGATTCGTGGTCTACAAGTGGTATACTAGAGCCATACAACAAGGTAGAAGGTTAGTTTGTGTTCGGTTTGTGTTATCAAAAAACCAACTATTGGGTTTCTTTTTTTCTTCAAATCGATAGCAAAGTTTTATGATCAAGGTTGTGTTTGTTAAGGTGTTAACAACTTGGTTTGTGATTCTGTGACTATTACTCATTCGCATCTTGGGTTTAAAAGCTGCATTCTTTTATTGTTCTAAGTTTTAGATCGACTGAGAATTTTAAAGAATCATTGGATGTGTTTTTTGAATTGATTGGATATTTTACATGGAATAATCATTGTTTAGTGAATTATTGGTCAAGTGGGATAGTTAGTGAAAAGTTGTCAGGGAAAAATCTCACAAGATAAGGTAACAAGTGGGCATGTAAGGATAAGGTCAAAGAAGTTGGGAAAAGTGCAAATTATCGCTATTCAAAGAGGACAACGCGTTTTATCGCAATTGGCGAGTTTTATCGCGATTGGAATTTGTCTGGTTTTATCGCAATTCATTGCTGGTGCATCTTATCGCAATTCGAAGTTTGGCAGAAATTATCGCAAATCACATTGCGATAAAATTATCGCAATTGGGCTGGTGAACTTTATCGCAATTGGCACTTTGATAGTTTTATCACAAATCAGCTACACAGTTCTGTCTGAGATCCTTGAGCAATTCCGATATCGGACAAGTCTAGCAATTGCGATATCAGACAACACTAGATTTCAGTATTGTCAGTTTCAGTCCCTGTCCTTTCTAGCAGCCTTCAAGATCTTTCAGAATTGACAGAATTGGCCCCTATACTTGTGTGAATTGATTTCAAAGTTAAATAACTTTTAAGGATTTGATTCGAACGTAATTTCGTCAACTCAAAAGTGAACTCGGTATTTTAACTCTTGTATGAGAGTGTAAAATACTTCGACAAACGGATATCTACCCTCTTGTATAAGAGTGTTAGATCTTTTATATAAATTACCAATTTATATAAATTATATATATTTCTATCTAAATTGATATTTTGCCATAATTTGTATAAATTTTGGTCAAATTAAAATTTCTATAGAAATTGTCGGGTTTATCTAAATTGTAATTTACATAACTTTTGTCAAATTTGTAAAATTTTGACTTTGTCTTAATTATACTTGATGAACTCAAATAAGTACATTTTATTATCATCATTTATCCTATTTATTTGACTTGTTTTATTATATTATATATGAGAATTGATACGTTAATGTTTACTTTTGTAATTCTCAGGTAAAAACAAGTATTATGTGAAACTTGGCAATTTTGGACTAATTATGGAGCAAAACAAGCAAGATGTTAAGAGTCTACTGAAATGTACAAGATCAAGATCATTCTGCTCCAGATACGCCGCAACATACTTCTTACATACGGCGTATCACTATCAAGATTTCACAAGTTACAATCCAAGACAGCAAAGGACATGCGCCGCATAGAGAAATGGAGTTACGCCGCATCTTAAGGCGGTGTACGAATATTCCTGAATATATTAATCTTGGACCCCACGCGAAGTTAAGTCAATGCGCTGTATCTACTTATCCTATGCACCGCATCTAACCCTAAGACAGAAACTATAAATACCCCAAAGTCAGACGAATTTAGGAGGTTGGACAGTGCAAGATACCATACGTACGAGTACCAAACCAGAGACGAATTCAGACGTATTAGCAGCACAAGACACACCCTGAACGAAGATACAAGAGCTGTAAGAAGGTCCTGCATGTATTCAATTCATTAAGTAGTTTTGTTTTATTGTATTAGTACACTTTAATTCATCAGGATTGATGGGCTGATGTCATGTGACTACGGAAAATCATGCGCACCCCTTAAAATTGTTTTCCCATTAATTAAAGTTTATATGTTGATGTCTTTGGTGACTTTTATTAGTGCATTGATAACCTCTGTGTCTAGCTGAGCATTGCTTGGGTCGCCATGCCCCTTCCTCGCCTATCTATTCTAGCGTATACGAAACGTGGGCATCACAAATGCTCAATATTCTAGGATAGTGGGATAGACATAAGTGATCATTAAGGGTTTCCTCGCCGATAAAATTAGAGCCAACGAGAAAGGGTTAATTATATACACTTCATATAAAACTAGCAATAAAACAAGTGACAAGCTACTTAATTATCAGGACAGGTCTTCTTATTATCTCAAGTATCTATCTGTGTACGTGTGTGCTAATCGCTGATTCGTGCTCATTAGTTTAGTTTTCTATTTAATCATAACCAAACCGTGCCAGTCTCTCAGGTTGAACCCCCCTTGCGTTAGATTAGGTTGTATAGCTAACTTAGGATATTAAAATACTGATTAGAATAACTAGATAATACGTTCCACTCTTAGTGATCGACACTCTACTTACCATTATATTCATACTGACCGGGTACACTGCTCGTTAAGTGTGTGTGTTATTGATAAGTCGGCTAAATATAAATTTAAAACTTGAGTAGGCATTAATACTGCTAAACCGCAACGACACACGCGCGCATCAAGTTTTTGGCGCCGTTGCCGGGGAGTGAATTGTTATTATCTGTTAATTTGATTAGTATTTTAATTAGATTTTTCTTTTTAATTTTTAGATTCTAACCACTAACCCTGTTATATATTAGATAAATTGCATTCATTGTATTATTTGCATATTTTCTGTTTTTGTGTGTTTTTATTTTCTTTAATTTTTGTTTCTTTTTGTTTGTTTTTATTTTTTTATTTTTTTTTATTTTTTTTCTCTTTTTTATTTTTTCTGCATTCTGCTATCGTTGTACTGTGCTGATACAAACGATACGGCGCATCTGTTTTAACAGATACGGCGTATTGCGTTTAATTTTTATAAAATACAACGCGTTTAATAAATTCGAGTACGACGCATCTTTCCCCAAGATACGGCGTATTCTGTTTTTAATAAGAAATTTTTCTAAACCCTAACGCCATACGACGCATCTGTTTTAACAGATACGGCGTATTTTCTATTTATATTCAAAACAGTTTTCGAATTATTAAACAGATACGACGCATCGATTTCTATCGATACGGCGCATCTTCTAAATCAAAAATCTTGTATTTTGAAACGTAACGAATATACGGCGCATTAGCTTTTGTTAATACGACGCATTTAATTTTAATAAATATAAACGATTTTTGATAATTTAAAACTGATACGGCGCATTCTAATTCATAAGCGGCGTATCTGCTTTCTGAATAAAAGTCTGATTAAATTTTAACGATTATAAGATACGGCGTATCCAACTTTTTGGATACGGCGCATCGTCTACAAATATCAGCAAATTTTATTTTACTTTGATTGTTTCACTCTTCTTTTGCACGAGTAAGTTTTATTTCAGGAAGATGGACGATCCGGATATTACAATGGAAGAATATGTCAAGTTTAAAGAGGAAAGAGCCTTGAGCAATAATCAGGTGTATGATTGGAAAAGAGCAAGATATGGTGCACAAGTCATTGAGACGAAAAAAATCACTATGGAAAAATACTTGATTTTACGACAAGAAAAGTCAAGGAAAGAAAGAAACAAATTGCCATTTCAACACACTTGGTGTATGTCAAATGATGATGAAGAAGATTCATATACCGTGAAACCAATTCCGGCAATTGTTATTGATAGTACTTTTTCTCCGGAGATTGCACAAGATGATGTGTATACGGAACCTTACGTTGAAGAATATTCTGCAATCGTATTACCACCATTAGACAATCCATCGGATGAAGATGAAAAGTATTCTAATTTTGATTTCGAACCATTTGACGCAATTGTATATGATGACATACCTCAACTAGATTTTGACCCAACGAGGGATTTTGAAGAAATCTGGGATGACTTGTTTAAAAATGAAATTCGGGACGATGCTGAAATTGCAAGACCACTAGTTAAAGATGGAGATTCACAAGATGAATTGGAGTCACTTACAACACAAAGTGGTACAAATTTATTTAATATTATTAATCCCGTTACTAATAATCTTGCTAGTTTTCCTAAACAGGTTGCAAAACAAAAAAATGATGAGGTGAAATTTATTACACTACCTATTGAAGCACATGAAGCACCTGTGATCAACCCGTTTTTGGTGGAGCTCGAGGAAGAGTTTGGTGATGAGCTCTTAAACATTGCTATGATTGATGAAGATGACGATTTCGACCCTATGAAGGATCTAGAGGAACTCGAACTTTTACTTGCCAAAGACCCTTTCTCATCTTCTGCGGAAGTCAAGGGACACCTTACTACCAAAGAGACTAACCAAGAAGAAAGGAGACTCATTTTTCCTCAACACACTACTCTTTCAGATGGAATGGTCAAGTCATCCAATTTATCAACCAAACCGGGTAAGGATAGGAAAGATATACATATATTGCCAAGGTATGATCTTTATTTATTTCTTCCATCTTTACTAGCAAATTTACACTCTTTTCGTGTTTATTGCTATTATCACCCGCACTTGATCCCAAGTGGGGGGGAACAACACCTTAATACACAGTAAATAAACGTGGAGTCAGGCTCGTGACTCGAACAAAAACAAGCGCTTCGTGGGAGGCAACCCATGCTTATCTTTTGTGTTATTTTCTGATTTTGTATCGAGTCTGTCAAACCTGCACTTCGATGCGGCGCATCTCCTTCCATGAAATGCGGCGTATCAAATGTACAGATCATATCTATCTTTATTTTTTTTTCTGCATTTTTATTTTTGACTTTAAAACTTTCTGTCAGTTTATTTTAATGCGGCGCATCCCTGGTTAAGGATGCGACGCATCTTTTATTCTGATTCGTATTTATTCCAGGCTTGATACGGCGTATCTTCTTCCATAAGATACGGCGTATCGACTGACCTGATGATTTTCAGTTTAATTTTTTAGTTTTATTTTTACTAACTACTAATGTATTATGCAAGTTTGAACCTTCTTAACTCAGGTGTGTTAAAGTCTTAATGGTATTATAGATTCCTGCATTTCTGTGGATACATCATTTTTGAAGCTTAAACGTTCTAATCCACAAGAAAGTTGATTTTTGCTCTTATACGAATAATGGAGGATCATACCGAGCAAATCTCAGGGGAGTTTTTCTGTTCTAATTCTTTTATTTTCCAGTTTTTGATCTTTGATACAAACAACGAGGACGTTGTTTAACTTAAGTGGGGGGATTGGAGAATTAGAACACTTACTTGTCCTAAACTTTTTCAAAATATGCTTAAAATACGCTTAATATATCAAAATTTAAATTTTTTAGCATGTTTTTGTTTAAAGTCTAAATTACATAGCTGCACACATAACATTATTTCCAAAAATTGTGAACTTATCAAAATTCACAAATCTATGAGTGTGCCGGTGACTTGTAAACTTTAGAACTTGGCTTATATACTATTCGAGACCACCATAATAAGTATTATCTATATAATTGGAATGACTTGTCTAAATTGGTAAATTTCTAGGATTACACCCAAATAGCCTTTATATGTTATGTGATATTAACTAACCACACTGGTTCGTTAACCCCCGTATAAACCCTTTTGTTACTCTCACTTTTAGAGTAAGATACCCCTAGAAAAATACTCAGAGCCATTCCTTTCGTTTCTTACACCTTTGTTACGACAAACGGATATCTACCCTCTTGTATAAGAGTGTTAGATCTTTTATATAAATTACCAATTTATATAAATTATATATATTTCTATCTAAATTGATATTTTGCCATAATTTGTATAAATTTTGGTCAAATTAAAATTTCTATAGAAATTGTCGGGTTTATCTAAATTGTAATTTACATAACTTTTGTCGAATTTGTAAACTTTTGACTTTGTCTTAATTATACTCTAATCAAATTTCGTAACTTTATTTAAATTTGTTTCGTTTATTTATCCTACAACTTCAACGATCATCAACAACAAACCAAGGCTTCACAACATCATTCAAGTTCAACCTTCAACAACAACAACTTCTATTTTGTTGAAACGATCCTCAATCCACTTTATCATACAATACTGTAAGGATGACTACACAACAAGACATTCATGCCGCAGGTTCAGAAAACCGTCCTCCAATGTTAGAAAAAGGTGGTTATCTTGCATGGACGAGTCGTATGAAAAGATACATGAAAACCAAGCCTAATGGACAAGGTAGACTCTTGATCAAATCCTTAGAGGAAGGTCCATTCAAGCCTCGTCAGATTCAAGTCACAGCTGGGAATCCTGATGCAACACCTCCAATTCAAGCAACCTTCCGGACTCAAACGGAAGAGGAATACACATTGGCAGATTGGAAGCAAATTGAAGCAGATGACATGGCAATGCATTTAATTCAACTTGGTTTACCACAAGAAATATTATGTGCTGTAGACAGTTGTGAAACTGCTCATGCAATGTGGGAACGAGTCAAAAGACTCTGTTATGGTACAGACATTGGTAAACAAGACATGGAAAACAAGCTTCTGACTGAATGGTTTTGTACACACGGTTTTGTACTCTAATGAATGAGTTGATCAGAAACAATTTGGCACTTAAACCAATTGTTCAAAACATCAAGTTCATCAACAACCTTCCAAAAGAATGGGGACGATATGTCACTATTGTCAACCAAACAAAGAACCTTCACGAGGTGAACTATGATCAGCTCTATGACTTCCTAAAACAAAACCAAGCAGAGGCGAATGAAGTCAGAAAAGAGAAACAAGCAAAACAACAAGATCCTCTTGCACTCATAGTCCAAACACCTACATCTGCAACAGTTAATACACAACCCTCATCATCTTCATCCCAACAATTCATGCAACAACAATTCAATCCTCAAACACCGTTCTACCCACAACAACAACAGGTAATCCCACAGCAACAATACCCGCAACACCAAGAACCCGATCTTAATGATCAAGATGAGTCAACTGCTGCTTTGACTCAAGCTTTTGCTTACCTAACAAAAGCATTCCAAGGACGCTACTCCACACCCACCAACAACAATCAACGAATCTCATCGAACACTCGCAACAAGCAAATTGTACAGCCGAGTTTCAACATGGGACAGCAAGGACAGATGGTTGGGGGATATGGGAATCAGCAGGGATATGCTCCAAGATATCAGATGGGTAATCAGAATGCAGGGCAATATGTTGGTAATCAGATGGGTCAGTTTGCAGGGAATCAGATGGTTACAGCTGTTGGTAATCAAAGGGTACAGAATGCTGGGAATCAGTTTGAGAATGGCACAGAAGGAAACGGCTGGGCTTCAGTTGAGTGCAGAAGAGAATGACTTCATGGCTATTATGGATAATTCTGAAGATCAAGAGGACATCGATGCAAACTGCATTTTTATGGCAAATCTCCAGGAGGCAAAGTACGACACGGATTCGGAAGCACCTCCTGCTTTTGACACAAATGCGGTTTCTGAGGTACAACCATATGCTACATGTCACAATAATGAAATGTTTGATATGTCACCTCAAAATGAACAGCATCCTGAGACTCCTAATCTCATTTATGATACATACATGGACGAACCAAGTTGTAGTAATACTAATTTGGTAACTTCAGATATGGATCCTAATGAAGAATTCGAGTCACAGCATACTGATAATGATGAGGAAACACGTGCTATGTTTGAATCATTATTGCAAAATTGTAGTATGGAAATAGAAAAGGTCAAAAAGATTAATCGCGATGTTAAGGCCGTGAATGCAATCTTGACCACTGAGCTTGAGAGTTATAAGGAAAATGCAAGAGCTTTTGATTTTAATAACAAGCGACAGTCAGAACTGGAAGTTAGTTTAAGAGATTCTGAGTTAAGAGAGAAAAGTTTGCAAATAAAATTTGACACTCTCGATGTCAATTTGAATTTGCAAATCAAATCTCTTAACAAAGAAATTTCTGAACTAACCAACCAACTTTCAACACAAAAATCAACTTATTCCAATCTTGAAAAAGAAAAGAAGGAGTTAAATGAAAGGTTTTCAAAACGTGAAAAGGATCTTCTTAAAGAGATTACTGACAAAAAGGAAACCATTGCAAAGTTGGAAGATTTACTTGTAAAAACGGGACATTCTGCACAAACAATTAATTTGTTAATAAACGATAAAAACCCGATTTTACATACAATGAAGAAAGTGGCTATCGGTTATGAAAACCCTTATTATCTCAAGAAAGCTCAGAAAGAACAGAATGTGTTATATGATGGTACTCTTATAAATGATAAACATGATCTTATAGAGGTTCATGATTCTGATGAAACGATCGAGCTTGCTCAGGAGAGTAGAATTAAAATGAGACAAATGAACCCAGACATTAAACCAATAGACTATAACCAGCTCAACATAGACTATGGTGTTCATCTTGTTCCAAAAGAGTCACCAATGTTTTTCAAACAACCAGTGGCTGTCGCAAAACGAATATTTGTCTCAAAACATCTGTCTAACATCGAACAAATGGCATCTAAAAACACTTGTGAAACTAGTGCAGCTAGACTATATTTGGTTGATCTTAAACAGAGAATTGAAACACTTCAAAGTATTGTGGCATCCAAAACAAACAGTAACAACAAAGACTGGTTTTCAAGTTTTCATTCTGAACTAAAAACGATGTTTGAAAATGACATTAATCCACACATTGCTGCAATCTATGCGGTTGTTCAAAATGTGGAACACAATCTTTTGAAAGAGTCAGCAGAATTCGTTAAGGACCACAAATCCTTAGTGAAGGAAGCTAATGAATACTTGGAACGCATAATGATTTTGGAAAAACAAAATGACTCTCTCTCCTTCGAAGCTCTATCGACTGACATCATGTCTATTATTTACCAAACATATTCTGTTGAGGATGATGAACGACTTCGAGCTGAGACTTCCAAAATTGTTGTAAAATATGAAAAGGCACTTGCCAAGATTGAAAAACAAAATGTTACATATTTTAAACAACTTGATACGAAAAAGGAAGAATGCAAGTATGACAAATTGTCGTATGAGCGCTCTTATAAAAATATGCAAGTCAAAAAGGGCAGGGTGAGGAATCTACGGGTATTGCACCATTAACCCCCTTGCCTAATGAGAAACAAAAAGAGAAAGCTGTTGTCGAAACATCGAATGTAATAGCACCTGGCCTTTATAGGATTAGTCTCACTACTGCGTCTGCCTCTACATCTAAAACATATAGGGCGATAGACAAAAGTAAGAAAGATAATCCAAATGAGTCTAGGAATGCTACAACAACATCTCAGGACAACAACAAAAATTCTAATGAGTGTGCCTTACCTTCTACAGGATTAGAAAGCAACTCTAGGAGCAAGAGACAGTCAAGGAGCAATAACAAGAAACCTAGTATCTCGCCTGTTTCTGAGAGTGCATGCAAGAAAGTAGAAGAGCACCCTAGGAATTTACCGCTTTCCAAGAAGAAACATGTATCATCTAGTTGTAATGTTAAGACTCCTGTTTCTAATGCATGTAATGATTCTGGTTGTTTAATGCAAAAGAAATCTTTGTCTAAAAATGCTTGTGATGATAATGTTTCTAATAATGTGAAAAAGAATGATATGCCTGAACAGAAAAAGAATCCTTTAGTCACTAGGGCTAAGTCTAGATATATTCGAAGACTTATTGCAAAAGCTAGGAAAACCACTAGCAGCCTATTGCCTAAGGATCACACTAATGGAAACCAACGGGTAGAAAGTTTGCACTTAAGAATGGCACATTAGAAATAGTTCCCAATGCATCTAAGGAAACTAGTTCTAAGTGTAATACACCTGCTACTTCTAACCCCTTGGAACCAAATGTTGAATGGTTTCCATATACAAAATCATCTGTTCTTCGCAGGTCATTGAAATTTGTCTTTGGATCGTCGACTCGGGTTGCTCCAAGCACATGACCGGGAATCTGAAGCTGCTGATCAATTTTGTGTGGCAGTTCATGGGGATTGTACGTTTTGGGAATGATCATGTTGCAGCTATTCTGGGTTATGGAGATCTTCGGTTTGGAAACTACTTGATCACTCGGGTTTACTATGTCGAAGGGTTGGGACACAATCTGTTCTCAGTCGGGCAGTTTTATGATGCAGATTTAGAGGTTGCTTTTAGGAGAAACACTTGTTTTGTCAGGAATTTGGTGGGGAATGATCTCTTAATTGGGAATCGTGGCACCAATCTCTATGCAATTGACATAAACCAAATGGCCTCTTCATCTCCGATTTGTCTCATGACCAGGGCAGGTGAAACAAAATCCTGGTTGTGGCATAGACGTTTGTCCCATCTGAACTTTGACACAATCAACAAGCTTGCCAAAGACAACATCGTCTCCGGTCTCCCTAAATTCAAATACACCAAAGAACACCTATGTCCATCATGTGAGCAAGGAAAGAGCAAAAGAGCAACATATAAACCTAAACCCGTACCTAGTTCGGTTGATAGGTTGCATTTGTTGCATATGGACTTATGTGGCCCAATGAGAGTTCAAAGCATAAGTGGGAAAAAGTATATTCTTGTAATTGTTGACGACTATTCAAGATATACATGGGTAAAGTTTTTGAGATCAAAAGACGAAGCACCAGGCACCATCATCACCTTTCTGAAGCGTATTCAAGTTCTACTTCAAGCTCCAGTTAGGATACTAAGAACGGACAATGGCACGGAATTTGTAAATCAGGAGTTAAGAACATTCTTTGAAGAAACTGGTATTACACACCAGACATCAGCTGTCAGAACTCCACAGCAGAATGGAGTAGTTGAAAGAAGAAACAGAACTCTTGTGGAAGCTGCTCGCACTATGCTGATTTATTCCAGTGCTCCTTTATTCTTATGGGCTGATGCTGTCTCTACTGCTTGTTTTACTCAAAACCGATCCCTAATCCATCCAAGATTCAATAAAACCCCATATGAACTTGTCAACAACAGAAAACTGGATATTTCTTATCTTCATGTATTTGGCGCTTTATGTTATCCAACAAATGACAGGGAAGATCTGGAAAAGTTGAAGGCTAAGGGTGATATTAGAATCTTCATTGGTTATTCTGAAAACTCGAGGGCATTCAGGGTGTATAACAGGAGAACGAAAAAGGTTATGGAGACGATGAATGTGAAGTTTGATGAAATTTCACAAATGGCTTCTGAGAGACTCACTCTAGAACCTGCGCTTAACCCAATGACTTCCGGACATATCAGTTCGGGACTCGCACCTGAAGGAGCTCAATCAATTCATGACGAACAACCCACAACTCAAGAACTGGATAATTTCTTCGAGTTCATGTACGATGAATACTATGGTGGCGCTTCGAAAAATGCATCTAACCAACATTCCGCTGCACCCACTCAACATCAACAACCACCACCACCGCCAAATCCAGATGCATCAACAACATTCGAAGCTGGCGCACCAACTCCCTCAACATCAACATCATCTACATTTACTCCACTATCTCCAGTAATTGAAATTGTTCTACCAAGAATTGATGAGCAAGAACAAAATAATGCTGTGTTAGACGATGACGTCTTTGAAAACCCGTTTGAAACGGAATCTGGTGAATCATCTTCCAGATTACATGAACCGTCTAACACACATTCATTCTGTCCAAGGTACCCTTCAACACTACAGTGGACAAAAGACCATCCGATTGAACAGGTTATTGGTGAACCCTCAAGACCAATTCAGACGAGAAAACAACTTCACACCGATTGCGACATGTGCATCTATGTCTGCTCAGTCAGTCTCATAGAACCTAAGAACATTCGGGAAGCAATGGCAGATAATGCCTGGATTGAAGCGATGCAGGAAGAACTTCTTCAATTTCAAATCCATGACACCTGGGACTTAGTTCCAAGACCAATTGACAAACTCGTCATTGATCTTAAGTGGTTATGGAAAAACAAAAAGGATGAAGAAATGACTGTAATTCGCAACAAAGCTCGTCTGGTGGCAAAGGGATACAGACAAGAAGAAGGGATAGATTTTGAAGAGTCATTCGCACCAGTTGCAAGGCTTGAAGCAGTAAGGATTTTCTTAGCTTACGCAGCTCACAAGAACATCACAGTTTATCAGATGGACATCAAGACCGCTTTCTTGAATGGAACTCTAAAAGAAGAAGTGTACGTGAGTCAGCCAGACGGTTTCGTTGACAAAGATCATCCGGAATACGTCTACAGGCTAAAGAAGGCAATCTATGGTTTGAAACAAGCCCCACGGGCGTGGTATGACGAGTTATCATCTTTCTTGTTGTCAAATAATTTCACCAAAGGAACAATTGATCCAACCTTGTTTACAAGAAAATACAAAAATGATATTTTGATTGTTCAGATTTATGTGGACGACATAATATTTGGGTCCACTAATCCGACACATTCAAAACATTTTGAAAATCTCATGAAAAGCAAATTTGAAATGTCCATTATGGGTGAATTAAAATTCTTTTTAGGCTTACAAATTCATCAATCCCCACGTGGTATTTTTCTTAATCAGGCTAAATACACAATTGAGATTTTGAAAAAACATGGAATGGACAATTGTGACTCTGTTGGTACTCCAATGGTCACTTCACCCAAGATAGGCGCTGACCTATATGGGAAACCCATAGATCCGAAGAAATATCGGAGCATGATTGGTTCTCTCATGTACCTAACTGCAAGCCGACCAGATATTCATTTTGCTGTTTGCTTACTTGCACGGTTTCAGGCAAGGCCTACCGAACTTCACCTCCAAGAGGTTAAACGGATCTTTCGATACCTTCAAAGAACCATTAACATGGGTCTTTGGTATCCGAAGGATTCGGAGTTTACACTAATAGCATTTTCAGATGCAGACCATGCTGGTTGCCAAGTTACAGCAAAGAGTACATCAGGCGGAGCGCAATTTCTAGGAGAAAAGCTAGTAGGCTGGTCCTCAAGGAAACAAGACTGCACTGCTTTATCAACAGCAGAAGCCGAGTATGTGTCTCTATCTGCGTGTTGTGCCCAAGTTCTATGGATGAGGACACAACTAACAGATTATGGTTTCTCTTTCGATCGCATACCTTTGTATTGCGACTCGAAAAGTGCCATAGCCATCTCGTGCAATCCAGTGCAACACTCGAAGACCAAGCATATTAGAGTCCGCTATCACTTCATAAAAGAGCACGTTGAAGAGGGTACTGTTGAATTGTTTTTCGTGAAGACTGAATACCAGCTCGCCGATCTATTTACTAAGGCCTTCCCAAAAGAGCGGTTTGAAAACTTAGTTCGTCGAATTGGAATGCGAAGCCTAACTCCCGAAGAGTTAGAAATTCTTCTCGAATCTTCTTTATTTATATCAGCAAGCTTCGCATGTAAATACTTTTGTAAATATATACTTGTTAAAATTAATACTGTAAATATAGAAAATTTCAAAAAGACATAAAAAATATAAAACTCAAAAACCAAAAATATTCTTCTCACGACATGTCTCTCGTATAATCGATATTCTGTACGTATCTAGAAATGTCATTCAACAATGATACGGGCATGTACAGATGCTTGAGCGAGAGTTCTTTTTTATGTTTTTCTAAAACATGTCGTTTCTCAAATTTTTCTTCATTTACGGCTTTCGTGCATTTCAGTACGAAACCCACGCTACCTTGAATGACTTCTGATTATTTCCGATCAGGACTCGCAATGTTAATGGCAAAAAGCAAAAACACTGAGCACTTAATCAAAATTGTTTCAAAAAGATTTTTCAAAGTCTTTCTATAAATTTTGTGCTCACAAAACACCTCGATTCGCCCCTGGTTAGCTCTCTAACTGCTTTTAAACTCAAATGTTTTCAACATACGCTTTGTTTAAGGGGGAGAATGAAAAGAAACTGTTCCGTTTTCATGCTAAAATCAGTCCATCTCTCCAACAAAAAGTTTTATTTTAATCAACTGTTTTCAAAAATACCACTTCATGCTATTTTTGAGGGGGAGATTAAGTGTTTAAATATATGGGGGAGAGGACGTGATTAAAATGTGATCTAAAAGTTTCATGGTTTGAATCTCAAGACTCAGTGATAACCCTCGAATTGACGAAACTAAATGACCGTTATCGAAAAGACATGTCCTGGACGGGTAATAATTTCAAGCTGGTTTTCCAGTGATGTAAGCGTGTCTCGCAAAGGACTGGTCTGAGTAGAATGTACCACTTCGAGAGATGATCATTGAATATGACCGGGACGGGTAATAATTTCAAGCTAGTCCAACTAGTGATGTAAGCGTGTCTCGCGAAGGTCATGTTCATTGAAATCGATCATTTCAAATGTGCGAACTCTACCCAACATGTGCAATTTATTTCAAAAAATGCATGAGCATTTTTCATAAATGCAAAACTCTCTAAGTGTTATCTAAAATCTGTTTTCTCATAAACACTTTGAGAGATTTTCACAAGGTTTAATGGCATGTGACAAATAATCTAGGATAATCATGGAGTAATAAGGTGATTATGGTTAGGTTATGTCCAATGATCTGCCA
Organism: Artemisia tridentata subsp. tridentata; assembly: GCA_021014915.2. Lineage (NCBI taxonomy): Eukaryota > Viridiplantae > Streptophyta > Magnoliopsida > Asterales > Asteraceae > Artemisia > Artemisia tridentata. Next base: position 72,447,398 of record CP139504.1, read on the forward strand.
GAACCGGAGGGATCTACCCAAGGACAATTCCAATAGCTTAGAATTAGAAGTCCTTAGGTATGATTGGAAAAAGGAGTATAATGAGAAAGGAGAAAGAAGGGGTTGAAGAATGAAAAAGAAAAGTTTTTGTAAGGGTGAAAAGAAATAGCCCTCCATGAAAACTTAGGTCAGAAACCGGGTCAATACATCTGCTATCGGTACTCACTAAGGTGATACAGATATTGAAGACAAGACGTCATGGACCCAGTGACGCATTTGCACCACCCCTCCTATCCACTCAGATATCTCTCAAAAGATATTTGTTTCATTTCTCACGGAGAACACTACATAATCTATCGACCTCTCACTCCGAGAAGTGTTGATATTGAAAAGGTGGCGCTCTACTCCATGCCTCCGATGACTAAAACCAAAACGCACATTATTGAGTCTAGAGACATGAGATTCAAAAAAGATCTCTTAGGAACACTGATGAAGCGAAAAGTGTACCGCTTTTAGGGGGTCATTTAAGCCCTAAATCGTATTTATTTGATCAAATATTGCCCTAAATCGTTCCTTTTGTCATTTTAGGTACTTTGGAGAAGAAATCTGGAAAAGGAAGCATTTTGGACGTTTTTGGAGCATAAAAGTGAAGAAAACGACAAAGTCTCAAAATCGGCTGGAAAAGTACCTGTGACGGCGTCAAGCACCATTGTGACGCCGTCAACCCTTGACGCGCCAGAGAGGATTTTGGATGATTAAAAGGGGACGGCGTCAAGAAGGCCATCAAGAAACCCTAACCGCGGCGAGGTGACGGCGTCAGCTCTATAACGTGACGGCGTCAGATCTGATTTTCTATATATATTCTCATAATTTTTAGTCATTAGTGTGCAACTTTGTGAGGAGAAACCCTAAGACGATTTTTCTGCCATTTTTAAGGGTTTTATACCCTTGGATCTCCCATGTTCAATTGAAGATAAGTAATCAATTAATCATTCAATATGTCTATGTGTTGTTTGATTATATCTTGTTCTTGTCTTTTATTTAACATGCTAGGCTAGATTTATCTTGTGTTTGCTTAGATCTAATGAAACCTAACTATTGATTATTGGTTGTTGGTGTGTTATTAATTGTATTGGATGATTGTTTATCGATGTTAGGCTTAAGAAAACTGGCTAACCTCCTATACGGTAACTTGCTTGAACGTCTTAAGAAACATGAACCAATGCGTACTAAGGTTTTTATGGTTGTATTTAATGCATGAGCGAATTCTAGTGATCCCATGTTAGGAGCTTCTTAGCCGGCTCGACATAGGAGTGAAGTAGGAGCTTATAGAGTTGGGGAAGTACGTACGCCACCCCATGATTGGTATTAAGGAATACACCCGTCATCTACACAATTAATACACACTAATCAACCAGTAAAAGATAGTTAGGGAGTAAGGAAATCTAAGTAAACACATTTCTCTCCATATAAGTTCCACAACCTTTTTATTTTCAGTTATTTTATTTTATTTGCAATTGTAGTTATTTGGGTTAGTTGACTAGCAACTAATTCCGCCCACTCCTTCAAACCCGAGATTTTACTTGCTTTTATAAAAATATAAAAAATACAAAAAGAATCTTCCCTCACCCTTAGACCTATTAGAGTAGTTTTTCAATCCTAACGACACTATTCCTCTAGAGAACGATCAATCCCCCGGTACTTGCCACTACACTATACTACATCGGTCAGGTACACTACCTGGTGGGGATTGCAAGCCTCTTGAGATCCCTCGAGAGGTAAAACCTGTTGTAAGGTCGCAAAACCACGCATCAAACACCTCCTATGCAATACACTTGTGTTCACTCAAAAAGGATACAAGTTGTATGAGTCTTAATGAGATCTAAGGATCTTGCCTCGCGACATGATGGCCGCTGGACGATTTATTGCTAACTGTCTTATGCAGGTACCGACGAAAGTCCATCCACCATCATCATCTACAACGACGACGCATCCAGACAGAAGAAGTAGATCAAGGCAGGAACTACCAAAAGACGATACTTTGAAGATCACAGTGCATGAAGGAACATCAAATGAAGAATATTATACATCGACACGCAAAGTTCTAGACATTGAAGGAAAATGACCAATCCCGGGAGCATCATTGAAATGACCATCCCTTAGAGGGAGATTGTTAGCATTTATTTTAATGCTATTTAGGAAGTGATGGTCATTTGGCATTTAGAATCAATGTGTCATGTATAATATGTATTAAGCATTGTGGGCTTGTAGCATTAGAGTTAATTAGTGATAGCATATAAGTGTAATGTAATTACCAAGCCCACATTAAGTCCACATCTAAGTTTCATCAAAGCCCACCAAAGGCCCACTTTTGTTGGCTGTGTTTCATATTTAACGCACACACACACTCTGCTCTTTGTGTGCCTCATTCAACATATGTAAAAGAGTGTGTGTGTGTGTGTGTGAAAGTTCCTCCTCTAGTCATTGTATTATCTTCTTTATGAATGTAATCATTCGACTAGAAAATATCCACATATACTCTTCTTGTTCTTAATGTGTATGATTGTGAGTGTCATCAAGTCTTTGTTTCTATGATAAAGAAGTGATTCGTGGTCTACAGAAACCCTTACTGAGAAAGGATAGAATATCCGTACCTTAGCAAATGAAATGAAAGCAACGGGAAAATGAACACAAGGAAACAACGTCACGCCTTCTTCAACGAATCTACACGGATTAGGGTTCATATAATACTTAGGAGTCCATTTTATAAGTCCATTAATTGTCATAACTGATTCATAAATACTTATAGTGGTTCACTAATGTGATTAGGGTTCCATTACCTAATTTAGGTTAATGTATGATTAATTACATCATAATTATCAATTAAGTACACTTTAGGGTTCAAGACACATCAATTGGTATTATTTCACAAAGACCAAAGTTCTTTAACAAATTTTCTGATTTTAGTATACTTTTTCCTCCATTTTACGAATTTTCAAACCACACTAAGACTCTTATTCAGAAGCTATGAAAAATTACACATGTACCTATATGTCTTGTGAGCTTACATGAATTTTCCCAGAATTTATTACCAAGTGAAAACACCATTTCAAAAATCATTTACCCAAACATGTCCAGAAAGTGAATTGTAGAAACACCCCTAAATTTTATGTTTATCAAACCCATTTACATAGTTCAAAAAAATCTACAAAAATTATAAAAGTTATTAAACATGTGAAATATACTACTTGTAAAACAAGAGATCTCAACTCTTTAGAGATTTGAAATGAAAAATCATAGAAGTTGACTGATTTTACATTCCCAAAACTAAGGTTTGACATATGATTCTATAAAATTCAAAAAGAGAACCCAATCAACTCTAAATCAGCCCAAACCAATTGGAAAACTGAATTAAGACCTTAAACTAAGTTTTCAAGCAAAGAACCAGTATTAAACACTTATGAAATTCGAGTTGTAATGCACACAAATTCGGCTTTCAAAACTGCCCATTCCAAAAATCCGTTTTAGGCCATCATATAACATGTTTTAATTATTCCAACGCACACGAGTTCACAAAATTCACAAGACCTGAATTAAACATCATATTAACATATATTCATAATCATATTAGCAACGCACCTTCACAAACCCATACCAAACCCTAACCATTTATCCGATTTCACATATCTGTAAAATTATTACACAAATCAGCCTAGGTTTTCTGATTGCACACGCCTCATTCAATGATCATTTAAGACAAATTTTAGGGCTTGTTTAGATTATTAGTAGGTCGACATGAGGGCTGGAAAATATGACACCAAACAGTCCAAATACACCAATATTAGGTTTATAAGTGTTTTATTTAATGATTCAGGATTCTTATATAACTCGGGTCCGATTCTTATAATTTTTAATTCACCTCAAACAAGCTCATTTAATTCGATAATTTTACCCAGTGATACATATATATCTTAAGTATTTTCTAGAATTTTTCCAGATTTTATTCATTAGTACAAGCACACAGTAAAAATAAATCTTTACACGACTGTCCAGAAAATAACTGCTGAAACACCCAGAAAGTATGCATTTAAAAGGCATATCAAAACACTTTGTAAAATTCCAAAAACATTCATGAAATTACTACACATATAGAAGTCACTTCCTACATAATCCCATGGCTTAATTCTTTATATTTTAGAAATGAAAAATCAAAAACATCGACTGATTTTCAGACTCAAATTCATCATTTTGACACTTAATCTAGTAAAAATCAAAAGACTACCCTCCCTACCTCCAATGACCATGAAATTTATATATTCAGAAAGTATGCAACTTAAACTCAATTTTAGACTCAAGAATCATACAAAAACACGTTGGCATCATTAAATTAAACCCCTTTGAATCCGACCCACATTCTGGACAGCATGTTCACATAGAATCACAACCAAACCCTAATTCTTATAAATCATTATCTAGGGTTCCTATTATCACATGTACCATATTTAAGTGAATAAACACAGGTTTTAATGAATCCAATTAGGGCTAGAATCAAGTAAGCACAACACCATGGTTTTAATGATTAGCATAGCATGTTCTAATTCTGATTTTAAGTATCATATGTGTCGTATAGAGAGTGATTGGAAAGAGGAGAACCACGAGTACCTTTAGGCCGAGACAAAGGAGAGATCAAAGAGGGTAAAACACACGGATTAGTAACACAACAAGGCTGCAACAATTGACCCAACCTGCTATCTTCTTCCTATTGAATCTTGGCAGCAAATGAATGAAGTTATTGGTTTAGTTTTTCTAAATTTTTTCCTGTATGTCATGTAAGTGAAGTTGAGAGAATACCGATTTGTGTTATAGGAGGATGTTTATCAAGAAAGGAAAACCGTGTTATGGACTTAGGGGATGTCGTGTGATTTAGGCCCAAGGTAAACAAGGAAAATGTTAATACAAATATCATCCTAAAAACGTTATTTATATTTTACGATCTTTGCTATATTTTGTTAATGACAATTATAAAGTTTATTATTAGGAAAGCATAAATACTAGTTAAAGTCTTTTATATTTATAGTAATAAGCTTTTAAAACCCATCATATACATGCTACATGATCACTAGGATACATGTTACATACATATATACATTTAGATGTTTTACATTTTAATTCCTAAAATGTAAATATATACATGACATCATGGCATACATCATTTAGATAGCTTTGTTACTTTGCAAAATATTTTGGAAAGATTTAAAAGCAATGAGTTGGATTGTGTAAGATCTTGGTAAAATCTTGTAAGAACTAGCTGTCATGTCCCGGCGGAACCAAACAGCCATATGGGCGGAACCAAACAGCCATAAGGGTGGAACCAATTATTTGGGTCCGCCAAATCCGTCACTTGTTTGCTCAGTTTTGCCTATAAATAGCAAGCTGATCAGGACAATCATCACTTACATAGCATACATTGCATATACATTCTTTCTTAGTTTACTAACTCATTCATTCATTCATTTCATTTATAGAGATCTATCTTTTGTAGCAAAGAGATCAAGCATCAAGGTTCAACACAGTGTTGTAAACCTTTAGTTTAGTTACCGTGTGATATTGTATTAGCTCACACATCATTGTTTATACCAAAAATTCAGTAGTGATCGGTTAGTGTTTTAGTCCTCAAAACACATAGAGTGTCGAGAGTGGTTGTACCCTTGTAAAGAACTCGGTATTTAGCTTAGTACCGGAAAAAGGTTAAGCGACGTTGGAAGTGGTTGTACCCTTGTAAAGAAATCGGTATTTAGCTTAGTATCGGAAAAAGAGTAAGCGACGTGTAAAGGTTTTTCTCCGCCTAGAAGGGAGCTTGTTTCTTAGTGAAGAAAAACTCTCGAGTTAGAGGCTCGAGGAGTGGAGTAGGGCAAGGAAGAGAGTCCTAGTAGACCGAACCACTATAAACATCCGTGTTGTGGTTTGATTGTTCTTTCCTTACTTTCTTTACTTATATTGCTTGATTATTTGCATTACTTTGAAATCACGTTAAGTACTCAAAGCGAATACATTTAAAAAGCAGTAAAAACTATTCAACCCTCCTTCTAGTTTTCCACAATTGGCATCAGAGCCACGTTACTCAAGATTTTCAAAATATATTGTATTTTAAAACTTGAAACGATCAATGGATTTTGAAAACTACAAAGAAGGGCAGTCTATGCAAAGACCACCACTATTTGAAGCAAATAGTTTTATATATTAGAAAAATCGCTTTGAAACCTATGTGAAGTCAAAGGATATAGATCTATGGTACATCATTGTAGAAGGTGACCATAAACCTATAATTAAGGATATATCAGGTGGTCGGGATGAGGGTACTTCTCTTACTCGTCATAGTGATGAGCAAAAGAAGTTGATTGCCAAAAACAATGAAGCTAAAATGATGCTTTATAATGCTTTACCTAGGAAAGAATATGAAAGAGTCTTTATGTGTAAAACCACTAAAGATATTTGGCAATCATTAATTATCACTCATCAAGGGAACTCACAAGTAAAGGATAACAAAATTGATCTTCTTGTTCAATAGTATGAACAAGTTGCTATCCCTGAAGATGAGACTATTGATAGTGCTTTTGCTAGGTTTAATACTATTGTTACTTCTCTTAAAGCACTTGACGATTCTTTTTCTAGTAAGAATTTTTTCAGGAAATTTCTTAGAGCACTTCATCCGAAGTTGAGAGCGAAGGTGACGACCATTGAAGAATCCAAGGATCTTTCAAGCATGTCACTTGACGAGCTCATAGGAAATCTCAAATTTCATGAGATGGTCATGGAAAAAGATTCTGAGATAGTCAAAGGCAAAAAGGAGAAGTTAAAGTCCATTGCCTTAAAAGCTAGGGTAGAGTCAAGTGACGATGAAGAGTCTAGCTCAGATTGCGAAGACGAAGAGTATGTCATGGCCGTAAGAGATTTCAAGAAGTTCTTCAGAAGACGAGGAAAGTTTGTTAGACAACCTCGAGAAGAAAGGAAATCCCTTCGAAAAGACCGTGATGACAAGAAAGGCAAAGTGGATAGGAAGTGTTTTAGGTGCGGTGATTCTAGTCACCTAATTGGAGATTGTCCGAAGCTACCCAAGAACAAGACTCAACGAGCCTTTGTCAGTGGTGCTTGGAGTGACAGTGAAGATGATGACGAAGAGCCAAAGAATGACGAAGTTGCTCTTATGGCTCATGACTCTAACGAGGTACAATCTGACTCATCTTACTCCTCTATTGACGATGACACATTAGAAATAGAATATAACAAACTGTGTGAATTTACCCTTAAAATCATAAACAAAAATAAGTTCTTAAAAACCAAAAAGGTGTTTTTAGAAAACGAAGTCTATTGGTTGAAAGAGAAAGCTTTACGATTAGAAAAGGTTAAAGATGTTAAAGAAACGTGTGTGTCATGTCAGGAACTAAAACTTGAACTAGAAACACTTAAGTGCACACAGGAAGAACTTATCAAACAAAATTCTAAATTTAAAAGTGTTAGGAATATAAATATTCATATGAAGGTTCGGTCACCCCGAGCATCTAATTAGCATTTATATAGCTCGTAGGCTTATATATATAGCTTAGTATTATTAGTATTATTATTTTATTAGATTAGTCGTATCTATATTTGTGGAGTGGGTCGGGCTTTCCCACTGTCAGCTCACTTCACAGCCCACTAGGGGCACTATTATTAGGAAGTATAAATACCCCTTCCCACACTTGGGAAGGGTTGGAACTCTTCACACATTAATCTAATATTTCCAGATTTTCTCTCAAAGGGTTCCCTCTCTCTCTAACATCTCACTAACTCACCATGGGATTCTTGATCTTTCAAGATCCAAGACCACCCGAATAGATCCACACAATCAAGATGGGTATTTCCTACAATTGGTATCAAGAGCCATGGTTAGGTTCGGTTTGATTGTGTGTCGGCTTCATTCCTGTTGGTTCGAATTGGGTCATACACTGTTTCACGTGAGTTACTTTTTGTCAAAAGTTTGTTCTATTTGACTGAATATTTTTTGTTCAATGATATTTCATGTGGTACAATATTCTATTCAATGGTTTGTGGGGATTTTGGGCTTATGACTCTTGTTGTCTAATTTTTTTCTTCAAGATCTTGCATTGATTGGGTTGGGTCTTAAATTCCTCGAATCTTTTCAAGCTTTGTCTTGATTTGTGGTCTTAATGTCTCACTGTCAAACTTTTGTTGCTTCTTATGTTCGAATTGTGGCAAATCTGTTCATGCAACATATCTTATTCACTAATACTCACAAGTCTTGCGTACCTTTTATTTTTGTTTTGGGCTTAAACGAATTTGGGCTGTAAGTGTCCACAGATACAAACGTGTGAATTGTGGTATTCATTTGTGGTCAAATTCTTGGTTGCAAGTTGTTAATGGCGTGTCAAAAGGTGAGGTATTCTTGGTTGCTGCTGGTGTCCAAAGGTTGATGTTCTTCAATGCGGTTTGTTATGAAAGAGAAAAACACAGATCCGGTTTTTAAGGAAAGTACGAAAGTGACAGCGTTGACCGGTCAAAGTTGCAATTTGTCTCCGATGCGGTTTGTCCTGGACTCGGTTTGTCCATACAGTCATGGACTCGGTTTGTCCATACAGTCATGAACTCGGTTTGTCCATTTACTCACGAACTCGGTTTGTCCATATAGTCATGAACTCGGTTTGTCCATTTGCTCACGGACTCGGTTTGTGTATATAAGGTGTACTCGGTTTGTCTATATTCTCACGAACTCGGTTTGTGTATATAAAGTGTACTCGGTTTGTCTGCATAATCACGAACTCGGTTTGTCTACCATTTCATCGATGCGGTTTGTCACTCGGTCAAACGTTCAAACGGTTAACTCGGTTTGTCTACCATATAAAGCAACAATTGAATTGAAGTTATCGAGTTATCAAATAACAAACCGAATAACAAACCGAATCATAGATAAAGAAGAAGATGAAGCAAATTAACAAACTATGAACACTAAACCATACTTAACCACAGACTCTTTGAACCTCAGCCACAACCAATCGAACACAAAACCAACTCTAAACTAACCTCACGACAGCAACATCACTATCCTAAATCAAGACTCGTACTCAAATGAATTATACATTCACAAATCTCAGACTTAGCTCGTGCTTATTAAGGATACATCAAGACCATCGAATGTCCAACACACGAAAATCATTCATCACAGATTTGTTTGTAACATAACTTCATGTATATTCGACACTAACAAGATAAAAGAAGATAACAATAATGTTATTTACTTTTCTTTCGGTCGATCAATGATACAACAACAAAAACAATAACCACTCTTTGAGATCAAGTTGAGGACCAAGTCTCATGTTAATATCCAAACATTAAAAAGAAAAATCAAAACATTAGTGATTTGATTTTGCTCTTGATTCGGTTAAAACAAAACAAAACCAAATGAAAGACACCTACCCGAGACCTTAGATAAGATCCTGAAGCCATTAAATCGTAAGGAAAAGGAGGTCACTGGAGATTGATTGATGTTTGGTCTCGTTCAATAAGAATCAAAAGGGTTTGGTGCTCGGTAGTTTACTGAAAATATTAAACGAGGATGATTTTAGTGGTGTATTTGTGATGTATACGTTTGATGACTGAGGTTATTTGATCTTTTGATTAATGAGAAATTAGATAAAGTTTAGGATTTGAGGTGTGCTGACTGCAAGTGAAGAGATAGAAGTGGAGGGGGGCGTTTTTTTTAAGTATGTGATTAGGGTTTGAGTTATGTTAAATGTGGGAGTTAAATACCGGATTATTAGGGTTAAGAGTGAAATGGATTGGGTCTCATGATTGGTTGAATGGGCTGGACGTTTTGAGTGATTTGGACCGGACTCACAAAAGAGCTAGTTGGGCCGAAACTTAGTTAGCCGAAACTTAGTTGGACTTACACGTGAACTATTCTTTCGTAAACAATTTGGTTTGGCTGAAACTTAGTTAGCCGAAATTTGCTTCTAAATGGCTGTGTGAACTTAATGTTTGGATTTGGATCCTTTGTGTTGGGCTGTGGTTACTTATGATCGGGTTGTTATGGTACTTATGATATTGTGGACTGAAGTACATGATGCGTAGATTGGGCTGTTGTGTTTATCCAAATCAATTTAACAATTGTGGCTGAAATATAATTAACAAATGTACTCTTCATACATTGTGTTAATTTATTTCTGTTACAATTGATTGTTAAAAGGAGTGGCATTTCGGTTATTATTGTCACATGGACTCACACGTCACGGCTAGTATTTGGGTTCATGAATATCAATGTGATTACATAATAGTGGATTTGGCTGCACGGTCCTATTAGTGCCCACAATTTGAGTGATCCTGCAAGTTGATCTTTGCAATTTGAGCTATAGTTGACAAATTGCGATTTGGTTAATTGCGAGTTGACAAGTTGCTTTTTGACTTGTTGCAATTTGACTGATTGCGATTTAACCAGTTACGATTTGACGTTGCGAGTTGACGCTTGCGATTTGACTAATTGTGATTTGGTTGATTGCAATCTGACTTGTTGCAAATTGACAATCTGTGACTTGGCCTATTGCAACTTGATCAAGTTGTGATTTGACTTCTGTGACTTGAATTTCGACGATTGGTATTGCACCTCACTCTTGGGTATTCTGGTTGATTTCACGGTTTCTCTTGTAGATTTTAGAAAATCCCGAGAAAGATTCGATTTCTCGGTTTAAATCTCAAGAGCTGTAAAATCCCTTGAAATTAATATTGGACAAGTAGGCTAGACTTGGATGTATACATAATGAAACTTACGGGGTTTGACTGCTGTTTTCGGGATAAGTTTGTGCTTCAAGATCAGCAGGAATTGGGAAATTATGGTAACTTGGTTGGTTTGTTAATTCACGGGTTGGTGTACTTAGTGTCACAAACATCTCGGGGTGGATGGATGCCCGATGTTTGATGACCCTTGCTCGAGCGTATTTAAGGTGATTAGACTTGGATGTTCAAGAAGTGGATATATACAATAAAGGATGGAAGGTTGGGTATATACCACTACCTATATTTAAAGAAGTTACGTTGTTGTGCTCAATATAGGTTCTAAATCACAAATTTGGATGATTAGACTTGGATCTTCAAGAAATGGATATATACAATAAAGGATGGAAGGTTGGGTATATATCACTACCTATATTTAAAGGAGTTACATTGTTGTGCTCAATATAGGTTCTACATCACAAATTAAGTGCAAGTATAAGTCGCGAACTTGTCCTTTATCAAGCTTCATCAAGTGATTGTTGTTTCTCAAGCTTCTTATGGGATTTTAGCACTAGATCTTCTCAAGAGGTGGTCAGACTTTAAGACAAGAGGTGATTTGTTTAGAGACGTGTTTTAACCTTTTACTCAATTTAAAGTTATACGCATTTCATTAAGCGGTGTTGGCATATTACGAGCTTAAGTGAATTATTAATCTGCTAAACCATTGATGAGGAGGAAAGCAAGGGGTTACTACAAGAGAGTCTTAATCACCTTCTTCGTTGCAGTTGTTTCGTTTGTCTCTTTCCATGTTTTGTGCCTGTCAAATTCACGATCATCACAGACTCTTAACTTTGGCAAAAAGGTCATTTCATACCTTTTTGAGGGGGAGAATTAGCGCGAGTTTCCTAGTGGTTCCGTCTCCAGCGATGTGAATTTTAGCGGTTCCAGTTTCAGTGGTTAAGGTCTTAGCTAATTGCCTAAGATTTCAGCAGTTTGTTACTTACTGCTGTGCAGTTTGTTCTTGAATTTATTTCTCGGATAAATCTCAAGAACTGTAAAATCCTGTACACAGTACGACAACTATTCCATGCACTGAATCTGTCAACATCCAAGTAGCTGGGTCAGACAGCTTTGTTTGATAGGACTGACTATGAGTCATAGGCACTGTTAAAAATTGGCGCTTGTTTCTTTTCCTTTTGACTAGTCAACAGCACAAGATGATCACGAAGTTCATTTGGTATTCCTTATTTGAGATTGAAGTTGAATTTCACGAAGGCGTCTACTTATTTTATCTTGAAGTCAGGGTTGGTTGGATGCATGACCTTCAATGATAACTTGCTCGTGCTCAAAATTTAAGTTGAAGACTTGGGTTATCTAGTTACCAGCAGTCGGGGTAACTATCACTTAAGAGTTATTGGAGTACTCAGTGTCACACGTCAATGACGATGTCGATAATCGCAAGAGGTGTTAATGTCTCATACTTTGGTTGGGTATTGAGCACTTAGAGATCTGCTTGGAGCATTAATTCTCTACATCGTTCTTCCAACATTAGTGCAAGCTTAAGTAACAAATTTGGGGATTTATACTTCAATTTTCAGTATTGGTGTATCGGGTTTTCTTCATCAAGTGGTCACTAATCTATGTACAAGGTTGGTTAGTTAGCCAAAGGTGTTAAAAGTTGTGATGTGATCTGTAATCTTCTCATGATATTATCTACCCAAACTGATGTTCACCAAAAATCAAAATCAGTCATGCCACATTCTATCTGTTACTGTCTCACGGTTTCTTCTTGATTTTGTAAAATCCCGCGAAAGAACTTATTTCTCGGTTTAAATCATAGATTTGTAAAATCCCGTGATGATGGGCTATGCGCTCTTGACCATGATCGGGTTAAAACCATTATCAAAGATCAGCTAAAACATCACAAATGGCTGGATCGGGGCAGTTAATTGACAAGATGTGACTACGGGGTTAGTTCAGTATTATTTATTTGAGGCTGAAGTAAAATTTCATGGGTGCGTGTACTTAGTATCTGAAGATATCGGGGAGGTTGGATGAAGATTCTTCGAGATCCTTGTTCGAGCTTTCAATACAATGACAAGGACTTGGATATCTAGTTATTTTTTCTTTCTCCCTATTACAAAATAACTATCACTTTAAGGGGTCACGTTGTAGTGCTCAGTGTCACACGAAGTTGTGGATATCCAAGAGGCGATGTACGTCTTATACTTGATGGTTGGTTGGTTGAAGAGTATAGAGTACTTAGGGATTCGATGTTGCACGAAGTCTCTACACCGCTCTTTGTCACGCATTAGTACAAGTTTAAGTCACAAGTTCGGGTTATATTACTTCAGTATCAAGTTCATCATATTGGGTTTTCTCCATCAGTGGTCACGACATCAAGCCGACAGAATGATAATGGGGTTGGTAACGAGTTAGATGAGAGAAGAAGTAAAGAGAGAGAAATGACGTCTGTACACTTCAGTGCAGGCCTCGTTCTTCATCAAATGACGTCTGTACACTTCAGTGCAGGCCTCGTTCTTCATCAAATGACGTCTGTACAAGTCAGTGCAGGCCTCGTTCTTCATCAGTATGACGTCTGTACAAGTCAGTGCAGGCCTCGTTCTTCATCAGTATGACGTCTGAATACATCAGTTCAGGCCTCGTTTTTTAAAGAAAAGAAAAGTGTACGCTTGAGTGCACTTTATCTTCAAAAGAAGAGGAATCTTCTTATTTATGGCCATTCTCATCAACAAGTTTCATGCTCTTTCCGTGCTTATTTAGTCTTCAAGTGGATCGGCGCACATTGGAGTATATTCTTATTCACTTGTTCAACCAAAAATTGCAGTTGACAGGCATATGCAATTTTTGAGGGGGGGAAAGGGTGAATAAACAACATGTCAGTCGTCAAGAACCGTCAAGTGGAGCTACTTACCGTTTATGGTATTCATATTCACTAGTTCAATCATCAAAAATTGCAGTTGGCAGGCATATGCAATTTTTGAGGGGGGGAAAGGGTGAATATTAATCTACATGTTGGTTGATGATTGAGAAATGGTCATACGACTCCTGAATACGTCAGTTCAGGAGTCGTGCAAACCATGTTTCTCCAACACTACTTCTTCCGTCTATCAAGGTGTTGAAGAACATGGTCATGGAATGCTAATCTACATAGTCTCACGGGCTGGTTCAATCAGCAACAAAGAGTTCCTAGTAAATGCTTCATGTATACGTCATTAGGCTACATGTACACATCATGATGATGATTCCGATTAATCGTAACCATCATGGGGGAGAGAAATGTGTACACCAAGGACGCACAACAGGTTCACGTGATCGGGCTTAATCATATATTCCGGTGTTGAGAACCGCAGAGATGATCAGTGGTTTAACTTGTTACCTTGGTATTTACGTTTCACTGTTACGTCATGGGCTGATTAATCGTAACCATCAGGGGAGAGAGAATGTGTACATCAAGGACGCACAACAGGTTCAAGTGATCAGGGCTTAATATCCAAGGATGGATACATACTATAGATGATCAGTGGTTCAACTTGTTACTTTGGTGTTATACGTATGACTGAAGAAGGTCGAGTCGTCAGTCTATTCTACATTCTCTGTTGGGAGTTATCATCTCATATGTATGCTGCGGGCTGATAGGTTACATGTAAGGTTACTGGAAGGCATTGGGTGAGATGAAGATGATTGGTATTCTGTTCCTCCACATTGGGCAATCTTGAAGAAGGTCGAGTCTTCAGTCTTCTCTACATTCAAAAAGTTGAGCTCTTTTCTTACAACTTGATATTTAACTTAATCCCATGACAGTTCTTGTTTGATGAGTTGTGGAGTTAAGTTAGGTTCAAGTTGTTCTGTAGTTTAAGGTTAGGTCCAACTTGATTTTAACCTAATCTCATGACAGTTCTTGTTTGATGAGTTGTGAGGTTAAGCTGAAATCAAGTTGTTACTGGGCTTAAATGTGTGGTTTAGCTTAACCTCATGACAGTTCTTGTTTGATGAGTTGTGGGGTTAAGCTAGATTTCAGTTGAGGCTCATCTTAAACTATCGAAAAGATGCCCAAGGTTTTTGATGGCGTCACTCAAGGACGGGAGTGTTAGAAGATTAAAGACGGCATGCATTTGGTTATCAAAAGACTTCTTCATATTTCGGGCGTTCATCCAAAGTCTTCTTCCTATTTGGGTGATCGTCAGAGGTTGTCAGATTGGGGGAGAGCACTAATTAGGGGAGAGTGGAAAGCCAGAATCATTCCCTGATTGAAAGTGCTCACGTTGCTGTTCAGCAAGTCAAGTGATGAATGCGGTGAAGATTCAGAATGCTGAGGAGTAATGGTTTCTGGTTCGTATCCTTGTACATATATACTTATTCATATTTTATACCATCTTGTAAATAGATATATAGAAATCCTGCAATTTGTAAATAGAGTATCTTAAATCCAGAAAAACCATAAAAATTGAAAAATAGAAAATACCAAAAATAGTTTCACCTAGGCATGTCTTCTGTTTATCGATAACATTTACGGACTTAGAAATGTCATTCAATAATGGCACGGGTCTTTAAATGAAGCTCGAGCAGAAGTTAAAATGGATTGTTAAAACATGTCTTAATGGCTTGCTATTACTTTAGATAGCAACCCGCGCTTCATACTGGGGAAAGCACGTCGCCAAAAAGACGGTTGTTCCTCCAACTGGGTGATGTTCACCTGGGCATGGATTACTTCATATCCATGTTTCCTGATTTGATGTACGTTTCAGTGCATCATTTCTTGTAAAAGAAGAGAAATCTTCTTAGTATAACAAATAGTTTTCATTCTATGATTCTTCTGAAAATTATTTGTGAGACACTTGGTGAATATGTGTTGTATGAAATTTGCTTATACTTGGATTATGCATAAAATTTGTCACTCAATCAACGACTACAAAACCTCACGACAGTTCTTGTTTGATGAGTTGTGGGGTTAAGGGTGATTTTAGTTGAGGTTCAACTAGAATACGGGTCATTGATTGAGGGGGAGAGTGAATTCAAATTTTATATCATCAAACGGATTTATTGGTTAAATCATACTTGTTAGAAATGGTTTTGTAGTTAATGGAGAATTAGTTGAAGAGGATCTTGCTTAAATATATCAAATGACCAAGTGTGTTAGTTGCTAGAAAGTTTAGGACATTATGTGCAATTTGCTTATAGTTTCCTAGCTTTATGTATCTAGAAGGTTCATTTGTGTTACTTTGGAATCCTCGTATAATCCCCAAAATGCTTTAAGACTCAAAACCTAAAAGAAGTTAGAAAACCAGTTGTGTTTGATGTTTTTGAATACTCCACTGGCATTTGTATGATCTAAATGAATGAGTTTCAAATGTTGTTTGTCTCTACTGCTTAATGGTTGTTGATATTGTGCATATGTTCTCAGGATTCGCTTAGGTAGATTGCTATTATGTTAGAATCATGTTCCTAAGATCCTGAATTGAATATTGAAATCCGTGTGAATTGCCATGCTCATGATTGCTATTTGCTCTTCATGCTAGATAGTGGTTTGACGTAGTTCCTGATTATGGTTTGATTATAAGATGAACTTGGTTTTATAATGTGGCAAGCTGCTGAAGGGTAGCTATTTAGGAATAGTGTATCTGCATGTATGTATATCTGTGTTGATATTCTTATGCAGATTCCATAGCCAAAATGAATGTACCAGTTCCCACTCTAACCATTTGATCAGACGATCAAACTCTATTGATTGGCTCGAAATTCACCTCAACAACAACTTCGGCAACAACAACAAAAACAACACTTTCACCACCACCACCACCATTCATCTATTTTGGTCTCGCTAAGTGGGGATCAACGACATTTGCGAAAGATTTGTTGGTGGTTGGATAGTTGATGTTGACTGACTCACTCAGAAAAGCGAGTGATTACATCATCTGCGCAAAAAGGTCAATATCACTTGTGTCATAAAAGTTATCTTGTGCAAAATGAGCAGTGAATCTCCCTCTTAGATTAAGGGGGAGCAAAGTATGTTTCATCATCAGAACATGTTAAACCTGACCACATTTTCTCCCATGTTTTTCTAAATTATTTAAATCAATTGGGATCACAAATCTCAAAAGGTTTGAAATTTTTGATCAGGGGAGAGAATGTGATTTAAATATGAAACCTGATGAAAATGTGATGTTTTGGATTTAAGTGTAAACTCTCCCATATGTGCTAAACTCTTTTGTATACCAAGGCACATATTGAGGGGGAGCAAAATGTTTTGGACATAAAAGTAAGCTCTCCCATGTGTGCTAAACTCTTTCGTATATCGATGCACATATTGAGGGGGAGCGAATGAACACAAAGGATTTGGCATCTCAGTTGAGCGTGTCTCAGACTTAACCAATGAATTGACGAAACATATACTGTCATGAATCGAAAGGACATATCCTGGCCGGGTAATAATTTCAAGCTAGTCTAACTAGTGATGTAAGCGTGTCTCGAAAAGGATGTGTCTGAGTAGAGTGTACCGTTTCGAGAAACTTTCTGTAGACTTGACCAGGCCGGGTAATAATTTCAAGCTAGTCTAACTAGTGATGTAAGCGTGTCTCGAATCGGTCATGTTCACAGAAAGTTGATCAATTCAAAAAGTGCGAGCTCTACCTAACATGTGCAAATTTATAAAACTATCAACCGAGCACATGTTGAGGGGGAGCATTTGAAAAATATAAAACTCTCAAGTGTTTGCAAAAATGTGTTTCAGAATCATGAACACTTTGAGAGATTTTTCAAGGATTTGGTTTTATGGCAATCGTGGAAGAATACCAAAGACCGACCATTTTAATTAATGCATGGAGTTATAAGGATGGTTAGGTTAGGCTCAAGTTCCCACGATCCCGCCAGAGCCGGAGGGATCTACCCAGGGACAATCCACTAGTTAGTGTAGAAGTCCTTAGGTATGATTAAAAAGGAGAAATGTGTGTAAGGGAAGAGTGCCGACTGATATGGAGCTAACACTGGAGTAAACCCAACAAGGTGTTAGTTATGAAGTCTCGGTAAGCACTGAAGGGGTTGAAGAATGAAAAAGAATTGTAAAGATAAAGGGTGAAAAGAAATAGCCCTCCTTACAACTTATGCAGAAACCGGGTCAATACATATGCTGTCAGAATCACTTAGTTGATTGCTGGCATTGAAGACAAAGTATCATGGACCCAGTGATACGCTGCACAACCCTCCCTAGCCACTCAAGGTCCCTCAAAGGATTCTTGTTTCAATTGTCACGGAGTTCAATACATTCCTATCGTCTCTCTCACTCCGAGTTAGATGATATTGAATAGGTGGCAGTCCTCTCCAGCCTCCGCTCACTAAATCAAAACGCACTATAGAGTCTAGAGCCACGAGATGCATAATAAGATCTCATAGGGACACGAATTATTTCTACACTGGTTGTTCAACATTAAGGACACCAGTTGTAAACTTATGAGTCCTACGCAGATCTTAGCAATCTGCCAGAACATTTATGAGAGAACTTACAAATGTAATTCTCAATGATTGAATGGAAATTCCTGCCAGGGTCAACATCAAGCAGCCCTGAAAGCAGGTCACTTCGGTAATTCTTTATGGATTACGCTTAGTGGTCACGGCAGTTTCTAACGGTCTACAGTCGTGGAGTGATCTCCAGCGACTCACCTAATCGTTGATGTGCTACGGTTCGATCTTAAAAAGCCCTCTGTGTTCTTTCGATTAGGAACGGTCTTGGTAAGAATTAGAGAGAGTTTTCACACTATGATGTTAACAATCTCGAAGTTCGAACCTGTAAGTACCGGACGTTTTATTGCTAACTGTCGTATGCAGGAACATCTGGCGATTGAAGCTGATTGCTGTTGCAGCTGTTTGCGGCTGTAGCTGATTGAGGTTGCAGTTGAATGCGGTTGTAGCTGATTGAAGAAAAGATGTCAATCCTATACCACATGCTTACACCACAATTGTAACTCAACAAAGTCATGATCAACCTAAAAGACCTTTAACACGGCTTCTGCTAACTCTGATGCTAAAGATCATGACACCAAATAGTGTGAGCATGTCGGCTCAAAGATTCACACATCACATGGAAACATACTGCTGAAAGATGACTTGGAGACTCAAGTTGGATGATAGTTTCGAAGAATACTCAAAATCATCCAAGACAAAGAACGGTCATCAAAAGATCACTGCTAAAGGCACAAAGATACAAGACGTTGAAGAATCGAAGACTACGAGCTATGAAGTCAAGATCAAAAGATAAAATGCTAGAATTCAAGTTATTATTTCCGGGGTGACCTCCCTTAGGGGGAGATTGTTAGGAATATAAATATTCATATGAAGGTTCGGTCACCCCGAGCATCAAATTAGCATTTATATAGCTCGTAGGCTTATATATATAAGCTTAGTATTATTAGTATTATTAGTTTTATTAGATTAGTCGTATCTATATTTGTGGAGTGGGTCGGGGCTTTCCCCACTGTCAGCTCACTTCACAGCCCACTAGGGGCAATATTATTAGGAAGTATAAATACCCCTTCCCACACTTGGGAAGGGTTGGAACTCTTCACACATTAATCTAATATTTCCAGATTTTCTCTCAAAGGGTTCCCTCTCTCTCTAACATCTCACTAACTCACCATGGGATTCTTGATCTTTCAAGATCCAAGACCACCCGAATAGATCCACACAATCAAGATGGGTATTTCCTACAAAAGGTTTGATAAAAACATTAGTTGCATAGATGATCTAATGAAAGTTCAAAAGTTGCCTCAAGATAAAACTGGACTAGGTTTTACAAAACTAGGAAACTTAAGTGACTTTAAGAAACAAACAGTGAAAGTACAAGAAACTGTTCCAACAAAGTCAGACACCCACGGATCTGACGGAACCAAAAATTTGGTTCCGCCAGTGTTGGCCAAAGGATCCGCAAGTACTGTTGATGAACAGAAGGCTAGTACTTCGGACCGTACTAAATTTGTAAAAGTTACAAGAAAACCTAGCACTAGTACTACTGTTAACAAACAAAAACCAGCAGTTGTTGTAGGATTAGGAAAGTTTAAAAATGAATTTAGGACTAAAACGGTTCAACAGAGACCTAGAACGTCTATTCCCAAATGTCCCTTTCCAAAGAGTAACTACAACTCTCAACATCATTATCAAAATAGTTGGAACCCAAACATACCTAGGAACTATCAAGGTCCCAACTACATGCCATGGAACTCATATCCACCGTTTCCATACATGAATCAAGATAATGCTATGTTTAACCCAAATTGACCCATGAGATATTGGGGACCAAACGCTTGAGTTTCTCTTTAACTTAGGTGTGCTTGAAAGTCGGGTTAGAACCGGACAAGTGGATCAAAGATAGTGGGTGTTCAAGACACATGACGGGAAACAAATGCCTTTTCTCAACCTACCAAGTGTACGATGGAGGTAATGTTACTTTTGGAGGTAATGTTACTTTTGTTAGTAATCTTAAAAGCAAGATCATCGGAAAAGGTACGATCTCTCATGACTCTCTCACTATTGATGATGTTGCTCATGTAGATAATTTATGTTTTAATTTACTTAGTATTAGTCAATTATGCCGTAAAAAGTATGACTTCCTTTTCAGTGAAAACGGAAGTAAGATACTTAAAAATGGCATAACCGTAGGAAAATGTTTTTTGAAGAATAAAGTTTACGTTATTAAATTAGACAAAACATCTAAAGACAAACTTTTTCTCACCTCCTTAGACGACAACTCAACTCAGTGGCATAGACGCTTAGGTCATGCCAACATGAGACTCATCCAATCCTTATCATCTAAGGAACTCGTTAGGAACCTACCCAAGTTGAAATATGACCAACACTTTTGTGATGCTTGCAAAATTGGGAAACAAGTTCATAATAGCCATAAGGCTAAAAACATGGTGTCTACATCTAGGTGTCTAGAATTTTTACTTATGGATTTGTTTGGTCCATCTGCTATACAAAGTTATGGAAGAAACTTCTATACTTTGGTAATAGTCGATGATTACTGTAGGTATACTTGGACAAAGTTTTTGAAAACTAAAAACGAAGCATTTGATAAATTTGAAATTCTTAGTAAGAAAATTCAAAATCAAATAGGAAATAGCATTGTGTCAATTAGAACCGACCACGGTCGCGAATTTGATAACGAAACCCAATTTGAAGCTTTTTGTGATACTAATGGCATAACACATAACTTCTCGGCTCCTCGAACCCCTCAATCAAATGGTGTAGTAGAACTTAAGAATAGACCACTCCAAGAAATGAGTCGAACAATGCTAAACGAACAAAATATACCACAAAAGTTTTGGTGTAACGCCGTATATACATCGACATACATCCTAAATAGAGTCTTAATTAGGCCATTTTTAAAGAAAACACCATATGAGCTTTATAGAGGCAAAAAGCCTACTTTAGGATATTTTAGAGTTTTTGGAAGCAAGTGCTTCATTTTAAACACTAAGGATTATCTCACCAAGTTTGACCCAAAGTCTTATGAAGGTGTATTCCTTGGATACTCACACAATAGTAAAGCTTACGTTGTCTTAAACAAAGAAACCTCAAGAGTCGAGGAATCGTTGAACGTAACATTCGACGAAAGTCCACCTCCCTCTAAGACATCACCTTTGGTAGATGATGACTTAGTTGAAAGTCAAATGGTTGAAAACCAAGAAAATATAGAAAATGAGAAAGAGGATGAACCCGTAATAGTCAACATCAAGGAATCTAGAAGTCACCCACTAGATAACGTCATAGGAGAAATTAACGAAAGGACCTTAAGGTCAAGAGTCCAAAACCAAAGTAATTTCTTTTGTTTTGTTTCAACTATTGAGCCTAAAAATATAAATGAGGCCATTAAAGACGAATCTTGGGTCATAGCGATGTAAGAAGAACTTAATCAATTTGTTAGAAACGACGTTCGGACATTAGTCCCTCAACCAAAGTGTCAAACCATAATTGGAACTAAATGGGTGTATAGGAACAAAATGGATTAAAATGGTGTAGTGTCTAGAAACAAAGCTAGGCTAGTAGCTCAAGGCTACAATCAACAGGAAGGTATAAATTACGACGAAACATTTGCACCCGTCGCTAGGCTTGAGTCAATTAGAATACTACTTGCATATGCATGTGCACATGACTTTAAACTTTTTCAAATGGATGTCAAAAGTGCTTTTCTAAATGGTTTTATTAATGAGGAAGTGTACGTTGCACAACCTCCCGGCTTTGCCGATTTTGAAAAACCAAATCATGTCTATAAACTTAAAAAGGCTTTATACGGACTTAAGCAAGCACCAAAAGCTTGGTATGATCGACTTAAGACTTTCCTAGTTGACCATAAGTATACCATGGGCCTAGTAGACAACACTCTTTTCACTAAGAAAACGGGATCACATATAATCATAGTTCAAATATATGCGGATGACATCATATTCGGATCAACTTGTCAAGAGTTATGCGATGATTTTTTGAAAATTATGCATGATGAGTTTGAAATGAGTATGATGGCGGAACTAAACTTTTTCTTAGGACTCCAAATCAAACAATTAGATAATGGGATATTCTTCAACCAATCTAAGTATATAAAGGATATGCTTAAGAAATTTGGTCTTGAAGATTCCAAACCTATGAAAACACCCATGTCCTCTGAAACCAAACTCACAAAGGATGAAGAAGGTGAATCCGTAGATAGCACTAAATATAGGGGAATGATCGGTAGTCTACTCTATCTAACGGCTAGTAGACCCGACATTATGTTTAGTGTTTGTCTATGTGCACGCTTTCAAGAAGATCCCAAAATATCCCATCTTGAAGTCGTCAAACGTATCTTTAGATATATCAAAGGCACTACACATTTAGGATTATGCTATCCCAAAGGAACGGGAATAGAAACCATAGTATATGCCGACTCAGACCATGCCGGTGACTATGTTGATAGAAAAAGTACAAGTGGTATTTGTACTTTTGTTGGACATTGTCTTACCGCATGGTTCTCAAAGAAACAAACGGCATTAGCAATTTCGACAACCGAAGCGGAGTACGTGTCTGCAGGAAAGGCGTGTCAACAAGCACTGTGGATGAAACAAGCTCTCGTCGACTATGGAATTGAACTCAACAACATTCCCATTTTTTGCGACAACAAAAGAGCCATCGACCTTAGCAAAAATCCAGTCCAACACGCTAGAACCAAACACATAGAAATACGTCACCATTTCCTACGCGACAATGTTCAGAAGGGAAAAATCTCAATCGAGAAAGTATCCTTAGAGGAAAACATTGCCGACATTCTCACTGAACCTCTTAAGAAAGCACCCTTTAACTTCCTTAGACTTGGTTTAGGATTAATGGAACCAAATGTGTAGTTAGAACCTTAGATAGACCAAACACAACAATAACCAAAAATCAAGTCTGGTCCTGCAGAACCAAACGACAACAAGGACGGACCCCTTGTTTTGGCTCCGCCAAATCCGTGAGTCTCCAGGCCAATTTTTTAGTATATTAAACAAACACCCTGTACTGTGTATCACATTCCCCAAAAACATACCAACTACTGGAACTCGACTCAAAATCATCCAAACTCACAATTTAGGTCATCCCCCTCAACCAATTTGTGATCTAATCATCTCTGTATGTATCATAATCCCATCTACATTCCTGATCTAAGTCTAGGATTTCTATTTCATGCACAAAATCAAAACTTGGGGTTTATGCATATTTTTTGTAAAATCATGAAGCATATTTACTGAATTGCATAACAAATCATGTTTTCCTTAGTTATGAATTGCATATCATAAGGCATTATCAAAATTCATCAAAAACCCCATGAGAAATTTGTATAAAAATCTTCTCACGACTAGGAAAAACAGTTTTTGTACATTGTTCATACAAATACAAAACGTTATGTTTTGGACATCACTTGCATAATGTCTCTTGAATGCTAAAGAGAATACATAACTAATATGTATTTTCGGGTACATTCAATCGTAGCTACATTGAAGTAGGAGTGTTTGGGTTATCTCTAGTTTTGTTATAAAACTTGCATAAACAAAAGTTTCATGCATCAAAAGGAGTCGAGATAACCGTACCTCCACATTGTCCTCATGTAGGCACACACTAGAAATCTATATATGTATTTTTGATAGTTTTAACTAAACTATGTAATTTTCGTGTCTAGGATAATCATGCCTCCCGCGACATATTATGATCACAAAGAAACCCTCAAATACCTACCCAAACACCATAAGACAAAAGGACTCACTGTGGACCAAGTCAAAATCTTTAAAGCCTTAGAAAAACGTTATGTCCATGAGGGTAGAACCGTAGACCCCTCATTCTTAGAAGGGACCATTCTCCGAGAACAACTAGCCGCAATCCAATTCGATTGTCTTCTAGATATCGATGAACCCATAATTCCTAGATTCATACTAGAATTCTATGCTACTGTCGGTCTTAGCTCTAATGCCTATGGTTACATGAACGTCCATTTTAAAATAAACCAAACCCAATTCAACATCCCTTTGGACTAATTTGGGGAAGTCTTAGGTTTCCAAGTCAAGGAACTTGCTTCTATTCGGACAAATGGTCATTGTCCATCCTAGATTCCAACCTTGATCGTATGCCACCATACGACACACCATTAACACCAAAAGGGACAATCCGTGCTCATCTTTTTGTACCTAGGACCTCCCACACAAGGACAAGTCGAGGTAGAGAGGTAGATCGAGATCCGTTTGGCATGGAGCTAAACGAGCTTAGGCCTCAATTTAAGAAGATAGAAGAAGTTCTTAGGGCTAATGTCATAAGCACCATAGGAAATAGGGACCATGTCAACGCAAGCCTTTGCTACATGATCTATTGTGTGTCTAACCACCAACCGTTCAACCTAGCCTACTATATCGCCAAGAGAATGACCGATATTCCGGTTTTGGGTACCACAACCATGCCTTACGGGATGCTACTTACCCGTCTCTATAGAGCTTTTGCACCCATTCCTCCAAACGCTAGAGGTTTCGTTCCCGACTACCCTAAAATTAAACACACCTTTGTACCTCTTAGTGATCATAGGGTAGCCGTAGCAAGAGGAAAACGAGCTCATCCTCCAACCTCATCATCATCATCATCGGTTAGCGAGGATGATGGTTTGCCAAATTCTAGAATTCCTTCACCCGAATACATGAGTCAACTTCCTCCCATCGACAACCAATCCGAGGAGTTTCGACAAACATGAGGGATGATGAAGAATATTGGACGGTGGATCATGAAGCTTAACAAGAAGCTCAACAAGAAGTGGGGGTTAGGGAGTGTTTGGTATAAGACAATTTCAAACAATGTTGTGATGAATTGTTGTGTTGTTAGGATATTATGTTGGTGTTATACTTTTATGTGAACTAACATAACTATGCAGGATGATAACACGTGATGTTATCGATTTTTCGTGCTTAAGCCACCTTTTGGCTTAACCTTATGTTATGGTAAGAACAATATCCTTGATTTGATTTATATGCACACATGTGTTAGAACCTGTGTTTTTGTGTTTAATCAATCATAACTAATAAGTTACATAGGATTTAGGAAATTTTTTGGGAATTGAACGGGTTTCGCATACTCTCTGTTAAGAAATTCCATTCAGCGGAAATGGCGGAACCAAGTTTTGGGTTCCGTCTGTTGAAAACTGTTAATATAAATATCGTCCTAAAAACGTTATTTATATTTTACGATCTTTACTTAGTTTTGTTAATGACAATTACAAAGTATATCCTTTAGCAAATTATAAATGCTAGCTAAAGTCTCTTTAAAACACATTTTACATTTCACAAGTTTACTTAGAATTACATTTTCCACATCTACTAGTTTATTTCCTTAAAAGGAAACTTTATTTTTAAAATGATACAATGACATCATGGCATGCATCATACATAATATCTTGGCTAGATCTTCAAGCAAGATAGTTGACTTTGGAAGATTTTGATATGACATGACAAAGGTGTGGAGGATACAGCTGGATTTGGAAAGATTTCCAAAACTCTTAGCTATCATTTTGCTGTCAAGGTGGCGGATCCAATCGACATAAAGGACGGATCCCTTTTATGGGATCCGCCGGCTGTTCACCAGCTTGCCTATAAATAGCAAGCTGATCATTTGGACACACTATCACTCATAGAGCCTAACATTCATACTCATTCATTTACATATCATCTAACATTTATCATTCATTCATTTCATTGATCTTTCCTTTTGTAGCAAAGGAGATTAAGCATCAAGGTTCAACACAGACGTGTAAAACCTTTAGCATAAGTTACTGTGTGATATAGTTGTAGTTCACACATCATTATTTGTATCATTTATCTCAGTGAGTGTGGTTAGTGTTTTAGTCCTCAAAACACAAAGAATGTAGGGAGTGGTTGTACCTTTGTGAAAGAACCAAACGGGAGTGGTTGTACCCTTGTAAAGAATTCGACATCTAGTTTAGTGTCGGTAATTGTATAGGCGACGTTAGGTTGGTTCTACCTTGAAATAGAACCCGGTGTTTAGCTTAGTACCGGAAAAGGAAGTAAGCGACGTGTAAAGGTTTTCTCCACCTAGAAGTGAGTTTATTTCTTAGTGAAGGATAACTCTCGAGTTAGAGGCTCGAGGAGTGGAGTAGGGCAAGGAAGAGAGTCCTTGTAGCCGAACCACTATAAACATCCGTGTTGTGTGGTTTGATCTTTCCTCTCTTTACTTTTCATTTATATATTGTGTGAATATTTGTTTGTGCTTGTTTCCTTTGAAATAACATAAAGTAACAAAGTGAATTAATTTTAAAATAGTAAAACTATTCAACCCCCCTTCTAGTTTTCCACAATTGGCATCAAGAGCTACGTTACTTAAGATTCTTAAAATATATTGTATTTTAAAACTTAAAACGATCCATGGATTTTGAAAACTTTAAAGAAGGGCAATTTCTGCAAAGACCACCTCTATTCGAACCTAATTGTTTTATTTATTGGAAAAATTGCTTTGAGACTTATGTGAAGTCAAAGGATATAGATCTATGGTTTATAATTGTTGAGGGTGATTACAAGGCCATAAGTAATGATATTTCGGGTGGTCGGGATGTAGAAACTTCTCTTACTCGTCATAGTGATGAGCAAAAGAAGTTAGAAAGGAAGTGCTATAGGTTTGGAGATTCTGGTCACTTTATAGGTGATTGTCCAAAGCCTCCAAAGAACAAGTCTCAAAAAGCATTTGTTAGTGGAGCTTGGAGTGATAGTGAAGGAGATGATGATGAGCATAAGAACAACGAAGTTGCCCTTATGGCTCATGACACAGAAGAGGTACATTCTGACTCATACTCCTCTATTGATGATGAAACCTTAGAAGTAGAATATAACAAACTATGTGATATAACTTTAAAAATCATCAACAAAAACAAATTCTTGAAAACTAAAACAACACTTTTAGAAAATGAAGTGTATTAGCTTAAAGAAAAAGAGATACGAATGGAAAAAGGCAAAAATAGTAAAGATACATGTGTCTCTTGTCAAGAACTAAAATTAGAATTAGATGCACTAAAAACCACACAGGAATATCTCATTAAGCAAAACTCTAAGTTTAAAAAGTTTGATAAAAACATAAGTTGTGCAGATGAGATAATGAAGATGCAAAAACTTCCTCATGATAAAACCGGACTAGGTTTTATGAAACAAGGAACCTTAGGTGACTTTAAGAAACAAACTGTGAATGAAAAAGAAACTGTTTCAACTATGTCAGAAGCCCACGGATCCAACGGATCTAAAGTTTTGGATCCACCAGTTGTACCCAAGGGATCCGCGGGTACAGAAGTTGAATAGAAGGATCTCAAAATGAACCGTACTGAATTCGTTAAGGTCACTAGAAAACCTAGCACTAGTATAACTAACAACAAGCTAAAACCAGTTGTTTCTATAGGAAGAGGTCAAGCTAGGAATGAGTATAGAGTTAAAACAACTCAACAGAGACCTCAAACTTGGTTTCCCAAACACCCCTTTCCTAAGAGTAATGTTAACTCACAACATCATTATCAAAATAATTAGAACCAAAATATGCCTAGAAACTTCCAAGGTCCCAATTACATGTCATGGAACAACTATCCTCCATTTGCTTACATAAACCATGATAATGTTATGTTTAACCCAAACGGACCCATGAGATATTGGGGACCAAACGCTTGAGTCTTTCTTGATCTTAGGTATGCTTAAAGGTTGATCTAGAACCTGATGAGTGGATCAAAGATAGTGGTGTTCAAGACATATGACGGGAAACAAAAGCCTTTTCTCAACTTACCAAGTATACGACGGAGGTAATGTCACATTCGGTAGCAAACTTAAAAGCAAAATCATTGGAAAAGGTATGATCTCTCATGATTCTCTCTCTCTATTGACGATGTTGCTCCTGTAGATAATTTAGGATTTAACTTGCTTAGTATAAGTCAATTATGTCGCAAAAAGTATAACGTCCTTTTCAGTGAAAATGAAAGTAAAATACTTAAAGATGGCATAACCGTAGGAAAAGGTGTTTTAAAGAATAACGTATATGTTATGAAATTAGATAAAACACCTAAAGACAAGCTTTGTCTTACCTCTTTGGACGAAAACTCAACTCTATGGCATCGACGTTTAGGTCATGCAAATATGAGGCTAATTCAATCCTTATCATCTAAGGAACTCGTTAGGAACCTAGCCAAGTTGAGATATGACCAACACTTTTGTGATGCTTGCAAAATTGGGAAACAAGTGCATAATAGCCATAAGGCTAAAAACATGGTATCTACATCTAGGTGTCTAGAATTGTTGCAAATGGATTTGTTTGGCCCGTCGGCTATACAAAGTTATGGAGGAAATTTTTACAGATTAGTTATAGTAGATGATTACTCTAGATATACGTGGACTAAATTTTTGAAAACCAAAAATGAGGCCTCTGATAAATTTGAAATTTTAAGCAAGAAAATTCAAAATCAAATAAGAAGTAACATAGTTTCTATTAGAACCGACCATGGTCGAGAATTTGACAACGAAATCCAATTCGGAACTTTTTGAGATAATAATGGAATAACACATAATTTCTCGGCTCCCCGAACTCCACAATCTAATGGTGTAGTAGAACGGAAAAATAGGACAATTCAAGAAATGAGTAGAACTATGTTAAATGAACAAAACATACCTCAAAAGTTTTGGTGTCATGCTATAGATACATCTACATATATTCTAAATCGAGTTCTAATTAGACCATTCTTAGGAAAAACTCCATATGAGTTATATAGAGGCAAAAAGCCTACTTTAGGGTATTTTAGAGTATTTGGAAGCAAGTGCTTCATTTTAAACACAAAGGACTATCTCACCAAATTCGACCCAAAGTTGTATGAAGGTGTATTTCTAGGATATTCACAAACTAGTAAAGCATACATAGTTTTGAACAAGGAAACCTCAATAGTCGAGGAATCATTGAATGTAACATTCGATGAAAGTCCACCTCCCTCTAAGACATCACCTTTGGTAGATGATGACTTAGTTGAAAACCAAATGGTTGATAATCAGAAAAATGTTGATAATGATAAAGAAGATGAACCAGTAAAAAGAGATTTAGTCAACATCAAAGAAGCTAAAAGTCATCCATTAGAAAACGTCATAGGAAAACTCAACGAAAGAACATTAAGGTCTAAAGCTCAAAATGAAAGTAATTTCTTTTGTTTTGTTTCAACTATAGAACCTAAAAATGTTAATGAAGCAATAAAAGATGAATCTTGGATCATTGCAATGCAAGAAGAATTAAATCAATTTGTTAGGAATGATGTTTGGACATTAGTTCCACAACCAAAAAATCAAACCATAATAGGTACAAAATGGGTTTTTAGAAATAAAATGGATGAAAATGGCATTGTGTCTAGAAACAAAGCTAGGCTAGTAGCCCAAGGCTATAATCAACAAGAGGGTATAGATTATGATGAGACTTTTGCACCCGTAGCTAGACTTGAGTCTATTAGAATACTACTTGCATATGCATGGGCACATGATTTTAAATTATTTCAAATGGATGTCAAAAGTGAATTCTTAAACGGATTTATAACTGAAGAAGTATATGTTGCACAACCTCCCGGCTTTGCCGATTTTGAAAAACCAAATCATGTTTACAAACTAAAGAAAGCTTTATACGGACTTAAGCAAGCACCAAAAGCTTGCTATGATCGACTTAAGACCTTCTTAGTTGACCATAAGTACACCATGGGCCTAGTAGACAACACTCTCTTTACCAAGAAAAAGGGATCACATATCATCATCGTCCAGATATATGTGGATGACATTATATTCGGCTCAACTTGTCAAGAATTATGCGACGATTTCTCAAAAATCATGCATGACGAGTTTGAAATGAGTATGATGGGGGAACTAAACTTTTTCTTAGGTCTTCAAATAAAACAATTAGAAGAAGGGATATTCTTCAACCAATCAAAGTATATTAAAGATATGCTTAAGAAGTTTGGTCTTGAAGACTCAGAACCAATGAAAACACCCATGTCCTCCGAAACCAAACTCACAAAGGATGAAGAAAATGAATCCGTAGATAGCACTAAATATAGGGGAATGATTGGTAGTTTACTCTATCTTACGGCTAGTAGGCCTGACATTATATTTAGTGTTTGTCTATGTGCACGTTTTCAAGAAGATCCCAAAATATTCCATCTTGAAGCCGTTAAACGGATATTTAGATACATTAAAGGTACTACACATTTAGGATTATGGTATCCCAAAGGAACGGGTATAGAAACCATAGTATATGCTGATTCAGATCATGCGGGTGACTATGTTGATAGGAAAAGTACTAGCGGTATTTGTACTTTTGTAGGACATTATCTCACCTCATGGTACGCTAAGAAACAAACGGCTCTTGCAATTTCAACAACCGAAGCAGAGTATGTGTCTGCAGGAAAGGCGTGTCAACAAGCACTGTGGATGAAACAAGCTCTCGTAGACTATGGAATTAAACTCAACGACATCCCCATTCTTTGTGACAACAAAGGAGCAATCGACCTCAGCAAAAATACGGTCCAACACGCTAGAACCTAACACATTGAAATTCGTCATCATTTCTTACGCGACAATGTTCAGAAGGGAAACATCTCAATTGAGAAAGTTTCCTCAGAGGACAACATTGCCGACATCCTCACAAAACCTCTAAAAAGAGAACCTTTCAACTACCTTAGACTTGGATTAGGATTAATGGAACATAGTGATTAGATAAAACAGTAACGTAAACCTTAGTTTAACCAAACTCAACACTAAACCAAAAATTGCGTTCTGATCCCGCGGATCCAAACGATAACAAAGGCGGAACCTTTGTTTTGGATCCGCCGGATCCGTCACATGCACAGGTTGTTTTATTATATAATAAACAGCACCAAGTACTATTCATCACTCTCCTAAAAGTTATCACCTACTGAATTCATTTCATACTTCACCACAATCATAATTTAGGCTATTTTCTTCCACAAATTTGTGCTCCAAACATCACTGTAAGTATCCTTATCATGTTTATACTCCTGATCTGCGTCTAGGATTTCTATTTCATGCACAAAATCAAAACTTGGAGAATATGCATAATTCTTGAAAAATCATGAAACATAGCTACTGAATTGCACCTCAAATCATGTTTTTCTTAGTTAGGAATTGCATCTTGTAGTACATTATCATCATTCATCAAAAACCCCATGAGAAATTTTTGATAAAATCTTCTCACGACTAGGAAAAATGGTTTTTGAACATTGTTCATACAAATATAAACGTTAGTTTTCTTTTGTTTAAACATCACTTGCATAATGTCTCTTGAATGCTAAAGGGAATACATAACTAATATGTATTTTCGGGTACATTCAAATGTAGCTACATTGAAGTAGGAGCGTTTGGGTTATCTCTCGTTTTATCATAAAACTTGCATAAACAAAATCTTCATGCATCTAAATGAGTCGAGGTAACCGCACCTCCACATAGTCCCCATGTAGGCACACACTAGACCTATACACGCATTTTTGATAATTTCAACTAAAAATATATAATTTTTTGTGTTTAGGAAAATCATGCCTCCCGCAACCAACTATGATCACAAACACACCATAAATTACCTACCTAAACACCATAAAACCAAAGGACTCACTGAACAACAAGTTGAAATTTTCAAAGCTCTAGAAAAATACTACGTACATGAGGGTAGGTTTGTAGACCCCTCATTCTATGAAGGAACCTATCTTAGGGAACAACTAGCGGCTATTCACTTTGATTCCCTCCTAGATATCGATGAACCATTAATTCCTCGATTCATTTTAGAATTCTATGATAGTGTCAAACTAGAGTCAAACGATCAAGGTTATATAAACATTCGCTTTAGCGTCAATGGACATCAATACAATATCCCATTAAATCAATTTGGAGAAGTCATAGGAGTTCCAAGTCATGGAACAAGTGTCTATTCTGATAAATGGTCATTGACCATTCTTGAGTCAAATCTTGAACGAACGGCACCATATGCCACTCCCTTGACTTCAAAAGAAATCATTCGTCAGCATCTCTTCATACCTAGGAACAACCCAACAAGGTTGTATCGAGGGAAATATGTTCCTAGAGATCCATTTGCTATGGAGCTAAATGAACTAAAACCCGAATTTAGGAAAAGAAGTTGAGTTAAAGGAGTGTTTGGCTCTAAACATTATTAGACAATGTAGTATTTATAATGGTTGTTTCTTAACTTGTCATGATGATATTTGATGTGTATCTGAACTAACTAAGAATTGCAGGACGATAACACTTGATGTTATCAATTTTCCGAGTTTAAGCCTATGTTTGGCTTAACACCTCATAAGGTAAGTTCCCATGAATGGATTAATCTATGATTAAACATGTGTTAGTATTATCATTGATTGTTTTGCATTACATATTAGATGATAGATATGTTCCAGGAGAATTTTCGGGTTTTCGTCGAAAAACGCAAAATATGCACATCTCTCTGTTTAGTTTTAGTAGTTTTGATCCACGGATCTGGCGGATCCCTAATTTTGGATCCGCCATGTGTTAGCGTTGGCTCCGCCATTCTTTAACCTGCGGATCAGGCGGATCCGAAAATTTGGACCCGCACGCCTTGTCGATTGGATCCGCAGGTATAACAGTAAACTTCTTAAAACTTTTCGACTCATCCCGATTCTTAGATTTTAGTTTCTAGTATTCTTTAGACTAGGTTCACTGATCATTATACATCTTAGAATGATTTAGAAACTCTTAGAAACTTAAGAACAACATTTCCCACCAAAATTTGAATTTTTAAATTTAAGGAGTGAGTTACCTTTCCTATACAAACAAGGAACCCTTTTTAGGGATCCTTCAAATCCGTGGGTACATCACATCACAGGATTTTCCACTATCCCTTTGCATTTACTGCATATCTTCATCATATTACTCAACATAAGTTCTATGGATTGACTTATGTGATGTGATTGGCACAAATTTTTGTTCCAAATCATTAGGAACCAACATTCTCTATTGTATTTACATCAAATCCAAACACTAGTTTCTATAAATCATCTGCCTATATATTAAGATCACAACTTAGAGAAAAACTCACTCATTTACCTTCTTCACAACATACAACCTGTACATCTTAGTTCTCTTAGCTCACCATGACCAAATCAACCAACTCCTCCACTTCTAGACCACCAAAACGCACTGCCCGCATAAGTGTTAAGCCCTGTTGCTTCATAAATCTTGCTAACTCATCATCAGAGGAATCATCTCCTCTTAATATCTCATCTCCTATAGCAAGTGAAAATTTCCTTACCTTATCCACACCTACACCATCCAATGTTGTCATACAAACTCCACCTCTATCCATAACTCCAATAGCAACCACACCACCACCCGCTCCATCACAGACTGTCAAATCTCAATCACAACCAAACTCACCCAAACTCCAACCCATGGAGCTATTTAGGACTCCACCTACATCACCTCATCCATACCTTGATGACTTGGAGGATCTCCCACCAAGATCAAACAATCCTCCACCCATGACCTTTGAAGGTCAAGAGCCTATGCTTTTTCATCCGATTTTCCCGGATATCCATGGTCCTTTATACCATGATGCACCATTATCTCAACCTCAAATACCACCTCTCTCACCCACATCAACTCTCATTGCCATAGATGAGGCAATGTGGATCAATTTGCCTCAAACCCAAGAGGAGATTAGTGAAGAGCTCAACCATCTCTACACTCTCTCGGGTATGGTAGATCACCCCCTCAATGAAGCCATGGACCTCCAAAACATCCTCATGAACTCCCTCCAAACACCACCACCAACCAATGCACAAGCATAATCACCACCACCCAACAACCAATCACAACCACCACCACCACAACCAAATGAGTCCACTCTTCCGCCCTATTTTGCTCGCCATGAGTGCAACATGTGTGAAAGAACCGCTCACATAGCTCAAAGGACAAACATTTTTGTGCACGAGCTCCAAAATGAAATGAGGTTCATTTTGAACCACATTCTTGAGCGTCTAAACGCCATCTCTCATCCTCCTCAATAGGAGAATTTTAGTCTCATTATATAGGACCTTTTAGATGTTGTTGTGGGACTTTTTATTTTTTAGGATGTATTTTTCATTTTCATGTAACATCATATTATGTTTGTGACTTTTGTCACATAATTTTCAATGAATGAATGTGATGTTTTTATGCTTATGAGTGATCAACATAAAGCATATTATCATTAGTTAGGTAACTAACATCATTATATAGCTATTTGGAATCTATATTCTAGTTTGATCACTTGTACTTTAGGTACAAAAATTTGATCAGACACTACATTTTGACTTTTTAAAGTCAACTAGATTATCATTCTTATTTGAATGAACATATCATATGCATTATGCTTCTCCATTGAGGCTAATCACAACTAACATTTCTTTTGCAGCATCTCATACCCTTTTAATGTATACGTTGGGACTCTTGTAGTGGGGAGTATACATCGAGGGGGAGCATTTCATTTTTCTAACCATTTTTTTGTAGGATCATGCATCATTACCTTGTTACTCCATTTAAGGGGAGTATCAAACAAGGGGGAGCTCTTAAAGTTCTCAAAATCACATTCCGCTACGCAACTCTTCTTTTTGTTTCGAAATAAAGGGGGAAAAAGGATTAAGTTTGCATAACTGTGATTCATCACAGTACATACACTTTTGCATAAAAAGAGTTTTTAAACTCAAATAAAACAAACTTAATCTATATTTTAAAGAACTCATGCTATATTTATTCCTTTGCTCAAAAATATACTTAATGTTTTGTCATCAACAAAAAGGGGGAGATTGTTAATACAAATATCGTCCTAAAAACGTTATTTATATTTTACGATCTTTACTTAGTTTTGTTAATGACAAATTAAAAAGTATATCCTTTAGCAAATTATAAATGCTAGCTAAAGTCTCTTTAAAACATATTTTACATTTCACAAGTTTACTTGGAATTACATTTTACACATCTACTAGTTTATTTCCTTAAAAGGAAACTTTATTTTTAAAATGATACAATGACATCATGGCATGCATCATACATAATATCTTGGCTAGATCTTCAAGCAAGATAGTTGACTTTGGAAGATTTTGATATGACATTGTTAGGAATATGAATATTCAGCTGAAGACTCGGTCACCCCGAGTACATATTAGCACATCATAGCTCGTAGTATTATCAGTAATATTATTAGTAGATTAGTTATTAATTAGTATTGTGGAGTGGGTCGGGTCTTTACCCTCTGTCAGCTCTCTCCATAGCCCACTAGGGGCATATTAAGTAGTATGTATAAATACCCCTTCCCTTGCAAGGGAAGGGTTGGAACTTCCCTACATTTCAAGCTAATATACACATAGTTCTCTCTCTCTAGAAGTTCCCACTTTCTCTCTCTAGTTCTGATTCATTCTATCCATATCAAGGCCTCAAACAAGTGTTTCTTGCATTGTGAATACCCTACAATTGGTATCAAGAGCCATGGTTAGGTCCATGAGAGTTGGTATTCACGGATTTGTCTAGCTTTTGAGGCTTTTTAGTTCGAATTGATAAGTTACATAAATTTCATTTTGTGCCTTGTTTAGTGATTAGAAGTTGTTATACCTTGTACTTTCTAGCTTAGGAACAGTATAAGAGTAGTATTTGGTGCTTGAATTCACAGATTTAAGATTTGTGTGGTGTTTTTGGGTGATTCGAGAGTGTTTATCCAAGTGTTCTTGGCTGCGGTTTGTCTACCTTGGACGAGTTCTTGAACGCGGTTTGTGTCAACGCGATTTATCTCTGCAGCGTGAACTCGGTTTGTGTCTACGCGGTTTGTCTTTGCAGCGTGTACTCGGTTTGTATCAACGCGGTTTGTCTCTCCAGCGTGAACTCGGTTTGTGTCTACGCGGTTTGTCTTTGCAGCGTGTACTCGGTTTGTATCAACGCGGTTTGTCTCTGCAGCGTGAACTCGGTTTGTGTCTACGCGGTTTGTCTTTGCAGCGTGTACTCGGTTTGTATCAACGCGGTTTGTCTCTCCAGCGTGAACTCGGTTTGTGTCTACGCGGTTTGTCTCTGCAGCGTGAACTCGGTTTGTGTCTACGCGGTTTGTCTAGGCGGTTTGTATCCTCAAGGGTGCTATTTGTCTATGTGGTTTGTGTCTTGGTGATTTTAGAAATTCCCGCGAAAGATTCGATTTCTCGGTTAAATCACAAGATCTATAAAATCCCGTAGTTACTATGGCTACCACATCAAACACATCATCAGAAGATATTCAAGCAGCAGGATCTGACACTCGTCCACCTATGCTGGATAGGACAGATTATGAGTCTTGGGCACAAAGGATAAGACTTTACTGCTTGGGAAAAGATAATGGAGTTAACATTCTAAAGTCAATTGACGATGGACCATATCAGATGGGTACCACCAGAGATGTTGTTACAACTGGTGAAGATGGGTCTGTAACTTGGGGCATCGACAGACCTAGAAACTACAATGATCTTAATGAAGAAGAAAAGAAGAGGTATGATGCTAACATTAAAGCCTCAAACATAGTCATTCAAGGTCTTCCAAAGGATGTATACAAGCTCATCAATTTCAACACTGAAGCCAAAGCTGTGTGGGATAACGTTAAAATGTTTTTGGCAGGGTCAGAACTCACAAAGGAAGATCGGGAGTCACAGCTGTATGATGAGTTCGAGCATTTCAAAATGAACCCAGGAGAGAATATCACAGACTACTATGTGAGATTTCATAAGTTGGTGAATGATATGAGGATGATCAGAATGACTATGCCCAATATCCAACTAAACTCAAAGTTTGTGAACAACATGACTCCTGAATGGGACAGATTTGTTACTGCTGTCAAACTCAACAAAGGTTTAAGGGATACCAACTATGAACAGCTGTATGCATATCTGCAACAACATGAGAAGCATGCTGTCTACGATCGGGTGCTGAGAGAAAAGTTTAATCCTTCAACTACAAATGATCCACTGGCGTTCATGACAAATGTTCAACCAACAATCCAATCATCATCCAACCCAAGCTATCATCAACTTCACTCACAAGTACCTGTTATGAGTTCCCAACTTGACTCAGGCTACTCTCAGACCAACAAAATGATTGAGAACCTCACCAATCAAGTATCATTACTGGTTCAACAATTTCAAGCATCACTCCCTCAGACCAACAATCAGTTAAGGAATTCATCCAACCCACGTAATCTAGCAATGGTGGAGGATGGGAAAATTGTGGTTCAGAATGTGCAAGGGAGAGCTGGAAGAAACATGGGTCGAGGTTATGTGCAGAATAGAGCAGGGAATGCCAATCAGGGTCAAGGGAAACAGATCAAGTGTTATAATTGTGGGGGGCTTGGACACATTGCTAGAAACTGCAATCAACCTAAACGTCCTCAGAACTCAGATTACTTCAAAGACAAGATGTTGTTAATGCAAGCTCAAGAGAATGGAGCTGTATTGGATGAGGAAGAGTTATTATTCTTGGCAGGAGATGGGGGAAATACTTTTGATGAAGATGTGGATGAGCAACCAGTTCAGGATCTAGCACTTAATGATCCTAACATCTTCAAGGCAGATGACTGTGATGCATTTGACTCTGATGTAGATGATGAACCTACGGCTCAAACAATTTCCATGGCTAATTTGTCTTCTTTGGTCTCATCTCCTCGTCAAGTTGGTCCTTCTAATGCATCCATGATATCTGAGGTACTAAAAATTTATGACACATATAATATAGTCGAGGGACAAAAGAATCCCAAAGAAGTACATCAGGCAGATGTTTATGACACAAGTAGTGTTGACATGGAAAATAGCAATATTATTTCATATGAACAGTATTTGAATCACAACAACTCGCCTGATGTACCAAATGGTGAATCTTTTGTAAATAATGATGTTTGTGTTGTAAGTAATGTAGGTGCCTTAGATAATGCGTGTAATTTAGATAATGCATATGAGTGCCATGAGAACAAATTGCCTGTCCCTGATGATGACTTAATCACTAGACTTAACATTTATAAAGAACAAGTGGCTATGTATGAACAGCGTGCTAAGTTTGAGCTTAATGAACGTGAGCAGAAATTAGAAGGTCAAATGAGTACACTTATTAAAGAGTCTAGAGTAAGAGAAGAAACATTAAAATTAGAGTTGAGTTCTTTGAAAAGTCAGCTAGAACAGTCTGTCAAACAGAAACAGGAAGCACAAAAGTGTGTAACTACACTTAAGCAAGAATTCAAACAAAAAGAAACAACACTTTTAAATGATTTCTCTAGACTCAAGACGTTAAAAAATAAGCTTGAAGATAAGTTGTACACACAAGACCAAACCAGACAAACTACCCAAATGATGTATAAGCACAGAAAGTTAAGTGACAAGCATAGTGAAAGCAATGTAGGTAAATCTAAATTAGCTATTCATGAAATTGCTAAGATAGCCCAACCTGCATTAAATGATTCTAATGTGATGTTTATGCCCAATCATGACCCGCCTGAGCATATCTACACAGAAGAAGAGGATGAGTTAAGTGAGAGAACAAGGGTTAGAATGAATGAGAAAATGAGGGATCCCGAGTGCATAGTCAGACGAATAATAATAAAACCCCATGACTATAATGAGGAAAATCGTTTGACTGTGTTTGCTCCTCAAAAGAAGTTAACACCTGAACAGATATTCTGGCAACAAGATAATGAAAAACTTAAGGTAGAAAAACTTAAGGCCAACACCCCCCTCATTAGAAAAGTTGCGTCCATAACGGTGTATCCTCCCAATACACCTAGGAATTTGGTGCCTTTATCTCTTCCCACTGAATGTAAAACCTTTATTAGCTTATATGTGCTTTGGCAACTGTTTGCTGATTTCGATAAAACATGCAAGAAGAGAATCACACCCTCCGGTATTACTGAGGGGGAAAGGTGTTTTGAACATGCTAAAAGGTGTTACTTAACTGAGGTCATACCATTCTTTAAACTACTTAAAGAACACTTTGAAGGGTTGCAAACTGCCCTTAAAGCCGAAATAAAAGAAATGGAAGTAGTGTTTAAAGATATGGAAAATGAGGTGAATGAATATGCAATAGAACTTAAGAGTCGAGAGATTGAAAGAAAAAAACATACTCATTACTAACGACAACTTGATTGCTAAATGTATTGCACAAGATGTATTTTACACTGTCACTGATTCTGCATTGTCTGCTTGTCAATTTAATGAGTATGCTATTGCGTTAAATGTCACCCAGAATCGTGTTGTTGAGCTTGAGGGGGAGAATTTAAAATTGCTTGAAAAAATTCAAAATGATGACCATGATAATATGGTTAAACGTTTTTCAAAATTAGAAGTTGAATATCTTAATTTGCAATTGAAACATCAACATTTAAATGAAAAACATAAAATATCAAATGACAAGACATCCTTGGATGCTCCTGAATTTGATACTTATTTTGAATTAAGCAAACGAGATGAGACAATTCAAGCTCACACGAACACAATTCGACTGCTGAGGGCCCAAATTGCCCAATTGAAATCCAACAAGTGTGAAGTGTATGGCACCAATAAACCTTCGACTTCAGATTCTCAGAATTTTCAATATCAAAACACCATAAATAAGTTACATTATGAAAATGAGTGTTATCGAGAAGAAAATTCAAAGGTTAAACAACATTTCAAAGAGTTATATGATTCTATTAAAGTTACAAGAAGCAATCACAATGATCAAATAACCTCTTTGACAAATGAAATTGAGAATCTTAAGGCTCGGGTGAAAGGTAAAATGCCATGCACCACTTGTAATTGTGATGCACCAAAGGCTACTGATAGTAAAAAGTATGATGTTGATGTTGGGCGTATTCCATTTAAGCTTAGAAATAACAGCTTTGCCCATCAAACATATCTCGATCATCTTAGAGAGGGCCTTGACACACTTCGTGAGGTAGTTGAAGAGGATAGGACTGATAAGCCACTTGATAGGGCAGTTGTCTATGCCTGCAAACTCACGAAAAGGATTCAGGAAAACTTAGAATATGCCATAGGCTCAATTCCTAAGTTTAGCAGCCATAGAGATAGATTTGTTGCATCATCATCTACTGTTGAGAACAAGCATGTAGCCTTTGATCTACCACCTAAAACATCAGAACCCAACACATCATTATCAGGAAGGCATGTGACAGAAAAACAAACTAATGTTCCCTTCGATGCTTCTACAGGAGTAAAAAGTGACACTCAAGCTAGCGGGTCAAGGTCTAGTGGAAACGCAAGAAAGGATAGGACTGCGCCAGCTAAGAATGATCACTTGAAGAATGTAGAAGCCCAACCTAGGAACAATTAGTTTGTAATGAGTAGGATGAATCGTGTTGATTCTAGTATCAAAAGTACTGTAATTAATTCGAATTCTAATGCTATCTGTAAAACATGCGACAATTGTTTAATTTCTGCTAATCATGATGAGTGTGTTGTGTCTTTCTTGATGTCTTCTGCATCACCCCATGATAAGAATGTTAGGATAACTGAAGCATCCAAGAAAGTTTGGAAAGCAACAGGAAAAACATTTGCTAGCGTAGGCTATCAATGGAGACCCACTGGAAGGAAATTCAATTTAGGAAAACGGTGCACGTTACCTAAAATGAATAAGCATAAAATTGTGAAAGATAAGGAATGGAGACCCACTGGAAGGAAATTCAATTTAGGACAACAGAGCTCATTACCTAAAATGAATAAGCATAAAATCGTGAAGAATAAGGAATGGAGACCAACTGGTAGAATCCTGTCTTTAGTGTCACAATGCCTTCCATCTAGGTCTTGTCCTGCCTCTAGTTCTGTCTCCTCAGTGAAGACAGTAGCATCTGTGAAAT
The DNA here is from genome assembly GCA_021014915.2 of Artemisia tridentata subsp. tridentata. Lineage (NCBI taxonomy): Eukaryota > Viridiplantae > Streptophyta > Magnoliopsida > Asterales > Asteraceae > Artemisia > Artemisia tridentata. The sequence continues at coordinate 72,488,570 of CP139504.1, forward strand.
CTGTGGTTCCAGAATATGTGTGTGCTGACCAAACGGACCCCAACTGCACTTGGGGATCCACATTTTTCAGTTATCCATTGTTGTCTGGTTTCAAATGCAGGTCGTACAAATCGTCCTGTGGTATTTGGACTCAGGCTGCTCAAAACATATGACTGGGGATCGCTCGCGGCTCAAGAACTTCGTGAAAAAGTTTATCGGGACAGTTAGATATGGGAACGACCACTTTGGTGCTATTATGGGTTATGGAGATTATGTGTTTGGTGACAGTGTAATCTCAAGGGTATATTATGTGGAAGGACTAGGGCACAATCTGTTTTCTGTGGGTCAATTTTGTGATTCAGATCTGGAAGTGGCTTTCAGAAAACATACATGTTTCGTCAGAGAATTGGATGGTATAGATCTCCTCAAGGGCAGTCGGGGCACCAATCTATACACCATATCGATTGAAGAAATGTTGAAGTCCTCTCCCATTTGCTTGCTTTCTAAAGCCTCTAAAACAAAATCATGGCTGTGGCATCGTCGTTTGAACCACTTGAACTTCGGTACCATAAATAATCTTTCACGTAAAGATCTTGTTAGAGGGATGCCCAGACTGAAATATGAGAAAGATCATCTCTGCTCTGCATGTCAACTGGGTAAAAGCAAGAAACAAACCCACAAGCCTAAAACCATCAACACCAACTTGGAAGTTCTTCATACCCTCCACATGGACTTGTGCGGTCCAATGAGAATACAAACCATAAATGGAAAGAAGTACGTTCTGGTGATAGTAGATGATTATTCTCGGTTCACATGGGTAAAGTTTTTGAGAACCAAGGACGAAACTCCAGAGGTTATCATTAAACTGATAAAACAGCTGCAAGTAAGGCTCGATAAAACTGTCAGAATCATCCGCACTGATAATGGTACTGAGTTTGTTAACCAACAACTCCGTAATTTCTATGAAAGTATTGGCATCACGCATCAGAAAAGTATCCCTCGCACTCCTCAACAGAACGGAGTGGTTGAACGAAGGAACCGTACTCTGGTGGAAGCTGCAAGAACTATGCTTATATTTTCAAAGGCACCGATGTTTCTCTGGGCAGAGGCTATTGCAACAGCATGTTACACTCAAAACCGATCCCTAATTCATCCTGTTCATGAGAAGACTCCCTTCGAGTTAATTCATAACAAGAAACCAGATCTCTCTTTTCTCCGTGTGTTTGGTGCACTTTGCTATCCAACTAACGATAGTCAAGACTTGGGAAAGTTAAGAGCTAAAGCAGATGTAGGTATTTTTGTTGGATACGCACCAGACAGTAAAGGGTATCGAATCTACAATAAGAGAACCCGTAAAATCATGGAAACCATTCATGTTACGTTCGATGAGCTGAGTGAGCAACCTGCTTCAGGACAAATTAGTTCTGGACCCGATCTTAACCTTTTGTCACCTGGACCCATTAGTTCAGGACTTGTACAGAATTCCACGCCTGCAGATTCTTATGTGCCACCTACATGCGAGGAGTTGAAGAAGTTATTCGATCCTATGTTTGATGAATACTTTGAGCCAACGAATGGAACCATCCCAAGTGAACCTGCTATACTTCCTATGGCTGAGGTTCAAGCTCCACAAGGTTCAGAAGGCCCAACAGCTTCAGTATCAGTCAGTCTCAATGCTCCAGCTGCCAGTCCATCGCCTTCGTCATTAAACGCTCAATCTTCTCCAGTAATACAAGAATCTTCAGATAATCATTCTTTGGAAGTTAACCCTTTTGCTCCTGTTGATGAGGTTCCTTTTGAAAACATATTTGCTCCTGAACATACTTCAGACACATCCTCACTTGAAGAACACAGCACTGCTACATCTGTTCATAACCCTCAACCTCACGACCATCTCAGAAAATGGACCAGTGATCATCCAATCGACAACATCATAGGCAATCCCTCACGTCCAGTATCCACACGTAATCAACTAGCCACTGATGCACTATGGTGCTTCTTTAATTTTGTACTGTCCAAAGTCGAACCAAAAGATGCCAAAGAAGCAATGACTAAAGATTGCTGGTTCCAGGCTATGCAGGATGAAATCCATGAATTTGATCGACTTGAAGTATGGGAATTAGTGCCTCCTCCAGAGCTTGCAATGATCATTGCTTTAAAGTGGATCTTCAAAGTGAAGCTTGATGAGTATGGTGATGTGTTAAAGAACAAGGCACGGCTAGTTGCTAAAGGGTTCAGACAAGAAGAGGGCATTAATTTTGAAGAATTGTTTGCTCCGGTTGCTAGAATTGAAGCTATAAGAATCTTCCTGGCAAATGCTGCTAGTCGAAATATGATAGTCTACCAGATGGATGTCAAAACGGCATTCTTGAATGGTGACTTAAAGGAAGAAGTTTATGTGAGTCAACCAGAAGGATTCGTGGATGCTGAACATCCTACTCATGTTTACCGCTTGAAGAAGGCTCTTTATGGGTTAAAACAGGCGCCAAGAGCATGGTACGATACATTGTCCAAGTTCCTCCTAGTGAACAGATTCTCCAAGGGTGTTGTTGATCCCACACTATTCACCAGGAAGTCAGGAAACCATCTACTACTAGTTCAGATCTATGTAGATGATATCATCTTTGCTTCAACAGATCCTAGTGAATGTGATAGTTTTTCAAAGGAGATGAATTCCAAGTTCCAAATGTCCATGATGGGACAAATGTCATTCTTCTTAGGATTACAAGTTTCTCAAAGTCCCGGAGGCATATTCATTAATCAATCCAAATACGCCAACGAGATCTTGAAAAAGTTTGGATTCTATTCAAGTGAACCTGTTAACACTCCCATGGTTGATAGAACGAAGCTGGATGCAGATCCTTCAGGGATTCCAGTGGATATAACAAAATATCGAAGCATGATTGGATCTTTGATGTACATCACGGCTAGCAGACCAGATCTTCTGTTTGCTGTGTGTATGTGTGCTCGGTATCAATCTAGGCTAACCAAGAAGCATGTTGAAGCAGTGAAAAGGATCTTCCGATATCTTCAAGGCACGGTTCATATGGGTCTCTGGTATCCTAAGGACACTGCAATGGAGTTAACGGCTTACGCAGATGCTGATCATGCGGGATGTCAAGATACTCGTCGCAGTACTTCAGGAGGAGCTCAGTTTTTAAGGGAAAAGTTGGTTAGGTGGTCTTCTAAGAAGCAGATGAGTACTTCCATATCATCTACTGAAGCTGAGTACATTGCCATGTCTGCTTGTTGTGCACAAATACTTTGGATGCGATCACAACTTTCAGACTATGGATTCTCATACAACAAAATTCCCCTATATTGTGACAACAAAAGCGCCATTGCTCTTTGTTGTAACAATGTTCAGCACTCCAGGTCAAAACACATCGACATCAGGCATCACTTCATCAGGGAACAGGTGGAAAAAGGAATCGTGGAATTATACTTCGTGAGGACAGAGTATCAGTTAGCTGACATCTTCACCAAGGCCCTCCCAAGAGAAAGGTTTCAGTTTATTCTCCCACGCCTTGGCATGAAGAGCATGACACCTGAAACCCTCAAGTGTCTTCAGGAAGAAAAGGAGGAGTAAAGGATTGTCTTCTTATATCCTTGTACATAGTTGTATATATCTTAAATCAAAAAGAAAATACAAAAATATAAAACCTATAAAAACCATAAAAATCGAAAAAATCAGAAAATACCAAAAATAGTCCTACCTAGGCATGTCTTCTGTTTATCGATAATATTTACGGATCTAGAAATGTCATTCAACAATGACACGGATCCTTAAATGAAGCTCGAGCAGAAGTTATACTAATCAGTTAAAACATGTCTTAATGGCTTGCAGTTACTTCATACTGCAACCCGCGATACACTCTGGGGAAAGCACATCGCCATAAGGACGGCTGTTCCTCCAACTGGGTGATGTTTACCTGGGCATGGATTACTTCATATCCATGTTTCACTGACTTGATGTACGTTTCAGTGCATCATGTCGTGTATAAGAAGAGAAGTCTTCTTTTCATCTGACTCTTTATTTTGTTTGATTCTTCAAGAGAGTCTTGATGTTACACAAGGTGGTAAATTGAATTAAATTTTCACAAATACCCATCGCTCAATTGAATGTCTACAGCTCTTTTAATGGAAAACGGGTCATTAATTGAGGGGGAGCATATTTGTTCAAATTTCCGACACCTTGCCAAATTTGTGCAACATCAGCAGTGACACTTGTTTCACAATGCAAGAAACACTTGTTTGAGGCCTTGATATGGATCGAATGAATAAGAACTAGAGAGAGAAAGTGGGAACTTCTAGAGAGAGAGAACTATGTGTATATTAGCTTAAAATGTAGGGAAGTTCCAACCCTTCCCTTGCAAGGGAAGGGGTATTTATACATACTACTTAATATGCCCCTAGTGGGCTGTGGAGAGAGCTGACAGAGGGTAAAGACCCGACCCACTCCACAATACTAATTAATAACTAATCTACTAATAATATTACTGATAATACTACAAGCTATGATGTGCTAATATGTACTCGGGGTGACCGAGTCTTCAGCTGAATATTCATATTCCTAACAATCTCCCCCTAAGGGAGGTCACCCCAGAAGTAATGTTCTGAATTTCAGCACTTCTTCCTTGGATCTTGACATCATAGCTCGTAACCATTGATTCTTCAATATCATAGATTGTTGTGCAAACATCCGTGATCTTAAGATGACTTCTCTTTTGTCTTGGATGAACTTTGAGTAATCTTTGAAAGTATCATCCCACTTGAGTCTCCAAGTCATCTTTCTGTAGTAGGTCTCCATGTGATGAAATATACTTAGAGCCGACATGCTCACACGATATGGTGTCATGATCTTCAGCATCAGAGTTAGCAGAAGCTGTGTTGAAGGTCTTTTAGGTTGATCATGACTTCTTTGATGATGATGTGGTGTGAGCATGTGGTGATGGATTGGCATCTTTTCTGCAACCAGCTACAGCATTCCACTGCTACAACCGCCAGAGATTCCTGCATACGACAGTTAGCAATAATTCGACCGGTACTTACAAGTTTGGACTTCGAGATAGTCACCAGCATAGTGTGAAAACTCTCTCTAATCCTTACCAAGACCGTTCCTAATCGAAAACCCACAGAGGGCTTTTTAAGATTTTACCGTAGTAAATCAACGATTAGGTGAGTCGCTGGAGATCACTCCACGACTGTAGACCGGTTGAAACCGCCGTGACCACTAAGCGTAATCCACGAGGAATTACCGAAGTGACCTGCTTTCAGGGCTGTTTGATGTTGACCCTGGCAGGAATTTCCATTCAATCATTGAGAATTACATTTGTAAATTCTCTCATAAATGTTCTGGCAGATTGCTAAGATCTGCGTAGGACTCATGAGTTTACAACTGGTGTCCTTAATGTTGAACAACCAGTGTAGAAGTAATTCGTGTCCCTATGAGATCTTATTATGCATCTCGTGGCTCTAGACTCGATAGTGCGATTTGATTTAGTGAGCGGAGGCTGGAGAGAACTGCCACCTTTTCAATATCATCTAACTCGGAGTGAGAGAGACGATAGAAATGTATTGAACTCCGTGACAATTGAAACAAGAATCCTTTGAGGGACCTTGAGTGGCTAGGGAGGGTTGTGCAGCGTATCACTGGGTCCATGATACTTTGTCTTCAATGCCAGCAATCAACTAAGTGATTCTGACAGCATATGTATTGACCCGGTTTCTGCCTAAGTTGTAAGGATGGCTATTTCTTTTCACCCTTTATCTTTACAATTCTTTTTCATTCTTCAACCCCTTCAGTGCATACCGAGACTTCATAACTAACACCTTGTTGGGTTTATACCAGTGTTAGCTCCATCTCAGTCGGCACTCTTCCCTTATCCATTTTTCTCCTTTTTAATCATACCTAAGGACTTCTACACTAACTAGTGGATTATCCCTGGGTAGATCCCTCCGGCTCTGGTGGGATCGTGGGAACTTGAACCTAACCTAACCATCCTTATAACTCCATGCGTTAATTAAAATGGTCGGTCTTTGGTATTCATCCATGATTGCCAAACCAAATCTTTGAAAAATCTCTCAAAGTGTTCATGATTTTGAAACACATTTTTGCAGACACTTGAGAGTTTTATATTTTTCAAATGCTCCCCCTCAACATGTGCTCGGTTGATTGTTTTATAAATTTGCACATGTTAGGTAGAGCTCGCACTTTTTGAATTGATCAACTTTCAGTGAACATGACCGATTCGAGACACGCTTACATCACTGGTTAGACCAGCTTGAAATTATTACCCGGCCTGGTCAAGTCCACAGAAAGTTTCTCGAAATGGTACACTCTACTCAGATTCATCTTTTTCGAGACACGCTTACATCACTGGTTAGACCAGCTTGAAATTATTACCCGGCCAAGACGAATCCTTTCGATTGATGACAGTTCAAGTTTCGTCAATTCATTGGTTAATTCTGAGTCACGATCTCATTAGATGCCAAATCCTTTGCTCCCCCTCAATAAGTGCATTGACATACAACTGAGCACTTATGGGAGAGTTTACTTCCTTATCCAAAACATTTTGCTCCCCCTCAATATGTGCCTTGATATACAAAATGGTTTAGCACATACGGGAGAGCTTACATTTACTTCCAAATCATCACATTTTATCAGAATTTCATATTTAAATCACATTCTCTCCCCCGATCAAAAATTTCAAACCACTTGAGATTTGTGATCCCAAGTGATTTAAATAAGTTTAGAAAATTTGGGAGACAATGTGGTCAGGTTTAAATGTATTCTGATTTTGGAGCATACTATGCTCCCCCTAAAACAACGAGAGAGTGAATGAATAAGAACTAGAGAGAGAAAGTGGGAACTTCTAGAGAGAGAAAGTGTGGAGGATACAGCTCGATTTGGAAAGATTTCCAAAACTCTTAGCTGTCATTTTGCTGTCAAGGTGGCGGATCCAATCGACATAAAGGACGGATCCCTTTTAGGGGATCCGCCGGCTGTTCACCAGCTTGCCTATAAATAGCAAGCTGATCATTTGGACACACTATCACTCATAGAGCCTAACATTCATACTCATTCATTTACATATCATCTAACATTTATCATTCATTCATTTCATTGATCTTTCCTTTTGTAGCAAAGGAGATTAAGCATCAAGGTTCAACACAGACGTGTAAAACTTTAGCATAAGTTACTGTGTGATATAGTTGTAGTTCACACATCATTATTTGTATCATTTATCTCAGTGAGTGTGGTTAGTGTTTTAGTCCTCAAAACACAAAGAGTGTAGGGAGTGGTTGTACCCTTGTGAAAGAACCAAACGGGAGTGGTTGTACCCTTGTGAAAGAACCAAACGGGAGTGGTTGTACCCTTGTAAAGAACTCGACATCTAGCTTAGTGTCGGTAATTGTATAGGCGACGTTAGGTTGGTTCTACCTTGAAATAGAACCCGGTGTTTAGCTTAGTACCGGAAAAGGAAGTAAGCGATGTGTAAAGGTTTTCTCCACCTAGAAGAGAGTTTGTTTCTTAGTGAAGGATAACTCTCGAGTTAGAGGCTCGAGGAGTGGAATAGGGCAAGGAAGAGAGTCCTTGTAGTCGAACCACTATAAACATCCGTGTTGTGTGGTTTGATCTTTCCTCTCTTTACTTTTCATTTATATATTGTGTGAATATTTATTTGTGCTTGTTTCCTTTGAAATAACATAAAGTAACAAAGTGAATTAATTTTAAAACTGTAAAACTATTCAACCCCCCTTCTAGTTTTCCACAACTTCCTTCGCGATAATGTTCATAAAGGAAATATTTCTATTGAGAAAGTTCCTTCTCAAGGCAATATCGCCGACATCCTAACCAAACCTCTCAAACGAGAATCCTTCAATTACCTTCGTCTAGGTCTAGGAATGATGGAACATATTCCATAAATCTCATGACTCTTTGAAGTCATCTCGTCTAGACTGGGTTCCCCTCGTCAAAAGAATTTATTAGGTATAAATTCTTTCCTCGTGTCAAAAAGTCTCACTAAATCAGCGAGACTTATTCAACAAAAATCAAAATGGGACAAAATTTCATCCCATCAGATCACGGCTCCACTAAAGGTGGCACGACACCGTTAAATTTAACGGTACCGTGGAACCGTGTATCTGATACATCCTGTGGAAAACTAGAAGGGGGGTTGAATAGTTTTACGTCTTTTTAATTTTATTTTGAAAACTTTGTTTACTTTTAAAAACTTAGATTCGAATTTATGTGAACTCAACTCTTGAACAATATGAACAAATATAAGTAAATCTAAATAAACAATGCAAGTAAAGTAATAAAATGAAATGAAAGATAGAGATGGAAAGATCTAACCGCGAGACAAAAGATTTATAGTGGTTCGGCTACAAGGACACCTTCCTTGCCCTACTACACTCTCCGAGCACCTAAATCGAGAGTTTTCTTAACTATGTCAACAAGCTCCCTTATGGCGGAGAAAACCTTACACAACTTTTGCTTACACCGGTTTAACGATACAAAGCAAGATGTCGGGTTCTAATCGTAGTGATGAGTGGCATTTTACTCATCATTTTATACCCGAAAAACCCCACAAAAACGACCAAAAACACCCAAATGGACCATATAATGTTACAAATATCCTTGGATTGTGTTTTGTGTGTTTCATGTACAAAAGGATTGAAAACGGGGCAAATACGGACAAAACCGAGCTTGATTTGGAAAAGAGCCGAAAACCGAAGCCGGGAAAGACGATTTTCATTTGGATTTTTATTCGAGCTCAAGAATCTCAAAATGGCCCTTGGATTATATTTATTTGGCAAAAATGGTCCCTTGATTAACTTTGAAAATGTGGCAGATTGGGTCCCTCAGCTTTACATAAATTACAACTTTGGTCCTTGGTTTATTAGCCATATTATTCTACACTAAACTAAAAAAAAGAAACCCGGATCCAAAACACTACCCAGCCCACACTACAAATACAAATACCCAGCCCATCCCTCCACACCAAACCCGACCCTTACTAATACTAAAAACACTGGGTCAAATCCCTCTTTTGTGGTCAACATTCTAATCACACAACCCTAACCACTATTCACCCTCTTCATCCTCCTTAATCACCTGATAATCGTCCATCTCATCACCTCACCACACCAGTCCAAAACACCCACATGGTGTTGTCTTTGGTCCCCTCCATCCACCTCAGCGATCCGTAGACAAAAAAAAGGAGAATCAACGATCAAGATGTGAAGATGTGGTGAGCACGTTATGATCCAAGGGTCACAAAAGAAACACAAACGCAAGTGAGGGATACACTCACAAAAGAAGCACACGATGAAACTAGGGTTTTACATTTTTTTAGTATAAATAGCCGAGTAGTAGCGGTTGTTTTTTTTTAGGTTTATTTTAGCATTTTTTTATCAAGGTTTGTATTTTTTTTATTTTTCAGTTGTAATTTACTCATGATTTAATATAAGTTTATTTTTTATTTTTATTTTTTATTTGGCTTATTGTTATATTACTGCTTATTTTTGCTTATCTAATTTTTAAATTTCTACTTATTCAGTTTAATTTAAGTTTAATTTCTCATTAGTCTTTTAATTAATATGTTTTCTTCTTCATTAGTCTTTTTATAGTTTAAAAAGAAAAAAGAAAAAAAAAATATTTTTTTTTTAGTTACTGCTTATTCAATTTAATATGTTTGTGTTCTGAGTTTATGATTTTAAGTTTAAGGTGATGTGCTGAGTATGTATGTAGCATGATCTGTGATGCTTTAGTGTAGTTTATAGCTAAGTTTTTTGAAGTTTATAAGTTTGTTGATGTGCTGAGTATGTATGTAGCATGATCTGTGATATACTGAGTATGCTAAGTTTGTTGAAGTTTAAGGTTTTAAGTCAAAGGAAAAAAATTAAAATAGCAAAAATATTGACAGTCCTGGGGTTCGAACCCAGGACAGTTAGCTCGCAACACAAGCAACCAACCACTGCACTCACTTCTCTTCTTTGTTAAACCTTACAAAATTTTATTTAAAACCCTTTTATTTTTATTTTTTTTCCTTTTTAGCTTATTGTGAATTGTCTGCTTATTTTCGGCTATTTAAAAAAGCATTTTCATTTTTTTTTTCTTAGCATTCTGGTAGTTTAAAGTATTTTAGAAAAAAATTTCAGAATTTTTTTTTTCCATTTAGTATTTTTAATCAATTATTTTCTTTTAAATAGTTTTTAATTTATAAAAAATTATTAAAAAGTCAAAAAAATATTTTTCTTTTTTCCAAAATTTTCTTTTTATATTTAGGTCGTAGGAAAATTATTTTGGTACTCGTAGGGTTAATTTTTAATAGATTTGACGTTTTTACTCGTTCGTAGTTTTTCGGTTACGTTATTGATTTTTCATTTTTAGTAGATATTAGTAACCAAGAAACTCTCTTCTTTTCAAGCATTTTAATACCAAACCGAAAACGATATTCTCAATTTCACGCCTCGTTGGGAGAACGACCCGGGTACACGTTTATCCGGTTATTACAATTGGTTGTTTTTGCGTTAATGGTTTCAAGTTGACTTTTCTTCATGAGAAGTTTGACTTGTGATTACTTTGACCAAAGATAACCTATTATCAAAATGGCGCCGCTGCCGGGGAGGTGTGTTGCGACAATATCGTTACGGTTTGACGATTAGTGACTTGAAGAACCTTCCTCGTGAAGTTTCGTATATATCTTGTGAATATTTTTATCCGAAAATCCAAAAAAAATAAAAAAAACTTTGAAAAACCCAAAAAGATTTTCTTTTCAAAAATTATTTTCCTTTTTCTTTTAAATGTTTCAAAATTTTAAAAACCCAAAAATATTCTTCTTATTCCTCTTATCCGTTTAATTCTTTATCTCTCACCCTCTATTTGTTTAATTCTATCTTCTTAACCCTCATTAATGTTTAATTCTCATGTCGTCACTGGGCTATACTTGTTTTGATTGTAAAAGCCCGTTGATTGACAGTCTTCGTTGTTCAAAGTGTGCGTGTGAGCGGTGTGGAAATCACAACCCAAGAGGATCTTGTTATTGGTGTGAAGTTGCCCTCACAGAGCTTAATTCCATCGATAATTCTCAAAGTTTTTCCGAACACCCTCCACAACCCCAACCATCCTCACTCACTCAGCATAATTGCGTTGTATGTGGAGATCCGTTGGGGGATGATTCACACTGTGAACGATGCTTCTGCAAGGGATGTGGGTTTACCCATGGACTTTGCGTGTGTTGTAATTCTGAAATCGAAAATACAAATCCAGATTTTCAAAACGATTTCAACCTTCCTCAAGATTCATTTTGGCAAGAACCGTGCTATCAAAACTTCAATGATACATCATTCCAAAATATGCCAAATGATCTTTGTGAGTGTTGTGGAGGTCCTCATAATGGTGGGAATTGTCCCGGTTGTAGCATGGTGGAATCAGGAAACGGGTTTGTCTATGACCAAAATCCTTATTCTTACCATGAAACAACCGACTTTTTCAACCAGCCCCCACAACACCAGATGGAGACATATTCTTGTGAATATTGTGGAGGTAGTCCTCACCCGGGTTTTGATTGTCAAACAGGGAACACGTTTGTCTATGAGCAGGTTCCATGTTATCAAAATTTCGGGTATGACCATTATCCATATAATTCACCGAATCAGTCACAACAATATTATTGTTGTGAGTACTGTGGAGGTCCTCACTATAGCTCTGATTGTCAAACAAGGACCCCGCTTGTCTATGAGCATGGTCCTTGTAACAATTATGACTATTCTTATCATGACCAACCTCCACAGTACCAAATGATTCAGCCACCACCTTAGCCACCGTCTCAAGAACTTTCAGAAGACGTTCTTCATATTCTTGATTTACTACAAGAAGTCAGGGATTTGGGTAAAATACATACCCAAGAAGATCGTCATGAAAAATCTTGTGCAGAACTTCTAGCCAGAGAACGAGGAGCAAAAATGCGTTCCATATTTCTCAGGGCTGCCCTTCTTGATGACGATGATGATAATGAGGAAGACGACGAGGAGAGTGATATTCCTTTGAATGATACCATTTCTCAACTCCCTCAATCTATTGCAATCACAAACATCTTTCCTTCTCAATCTAGACCCGAGGACTCTCTCAATATGGGGGATGAGCATCTTAGCACTGTTCCTGAAAAGGAATCGGACGAATTCATAAAGTCTAGTGCTGAGAACCTTATCCCAATCCCAAGTGAGTCTGAGGATATATCTGACGATGAATGTGATTTGTCTATTTGTAGTGATCATCCTCTTGACACTACTGATGATTTTTCCGGGACGTTTTCTAACCCACTTTTCCATTTCAAAGATGATTTTTCCTCTAGTGATGACGAATCACTTTCTGATGAGGACATTCCAAATGAAAGTCTCAAAGTCTATTCGAACTCTCTGTTTGAATTTGATGACGAGTACTTTTCAAACAATATAAATCCTCTCTTTGATAAAGTGTTAGAGAACGATGAGGTCAAAGACACTACTGTTTTTGATAATACGACCTCAATTGTTAATCCCGAGAATCAAAAAGATATTCTTTCTCCGACATATGTGACATTGCCTTTTGGGGATCGCCCTTATATTGACTTCACATATGTCGTTCGAGTTTTTCTACCTTTCTTCTCCTATAAGGTAGATTGTCCTTCCATTCACTCGCTCGGGAGTGAAGACACCATTTTTGACCCCGGCATCTCTCATTCTTTTAAGCCGGGTGTATCTCATCGGAGTGGAACTTTCAAGAACTTCAATGTTTATCCAAACATATTGAATGAAAGTCCGATGGAGATTCTCTCTTCCACTTGCTCCCCCAAGAACAATTAAATTCGGGGCGAGTCTAAGCTATACGACTCGAGCAAAAACAAGCGATTCGTGGGTGGCAACCCATGCTTATCTTCTATCTTCTTTCTTATTTCTAACACTAAGTGTGGGGGAGTTCCTCTACTTGTTGCTTTGTGGTTGTATGTTTGCCTTTGTTTTCAGGATTCCCGTAGATCGTGATGATTGATGCGCCTGTTTTCAATCCAGCCGCCCAATATCCGATCTTTATATTTATGTTTATCCAGGGATATCTTATTAATCCTTTTTGTGAAAAAAAGATTTCGTTTCCACACTTAGATAGTAATCTTACCTTTTTACGTTCTATAGTGTCGGCTCAGGCCAGTACTTTGAATATTGAGGGCAATATTCAATTCTAAGTGTGGGGGGAAATTCTCATTTGACCAATTTGACCAAATTTTAAAAATTTTCACATATTGTACCTTCTAGTCCCCTAGCACCCCCGTTTTGACCAAAAATTTTAAAATTTTTATCGTATTTTTCATGAAAAAGAAGTGCTTTGCACAATAAAAATAATTTGCTATACATTAATGTTTCGGTATTAATGAAAGTTTAGACTTGATTAGGCTAGAACAAGGGGAATCCCGACTCTGCTAGAGTGTTGATCTAGCTGCTACCCTTAACGTTTAGGCTAAGTTTTTACGAATTGTGCAAATGAAAATGCTAAGCGTGGAGTAGTTGGTTCTCTTTAGAGCTTATATAAGTAATCTATGGCTTTTCCTCCCAGAAGATCCTAACCTGACTAAAATTAGTGCTATTTTCAAACTTTTGAACGCGAAAACCGTTTTTGTTAAGCAAATAAATTTTTATACAATCTTGATTTAGAATACTAGTTCAAAGTTTTATTTAAATTTTGGAACAAGCAATCTTTCTTAAAAACATAATAAGAATGCAAAATGAAAGTGAGACGTTGCTTGAAAGTTGCAAAAGTTAAAGTTTTAAGTATGAATAAATAAGTGCTCTAAGCTACGGATTCGAGATCGGGCCTTGGATCCTTATTTCCGGAAGGCGTTTAGGTCTTGGCTACCCTCTTGCACCGGCCCTTGGACCCTTAATTCTGAAAGGCGTTAAGGTCTTGGAACTCTCCGTTGTAACGGCCCTTGGATCCTTTATTCGAAAGGTGTAAGGTCTTGGAACTAAACCGTGAAGCTCCGTCGTTTAGGGTACACAAGTAAAAAGAAAGTCGAAAAAAAAAAAAAAAAAAAAAAAAAAAAAAAAAAAAAAAAAGTGATGAAAAATGAAAAAAAAAATGTTTATGTTTGAATAAGTGTGAGAAACTTGCTTCTTCTCAAATTTAAATCGAAAGTTGAACTAGTATTCGTCAATATTGTCTAAAAGTTGGACGGTGATTTAGAAATTGTTGACTTCAAAGATCCCGTGAGCTCCGATACTATTCTCGAGGGTGTAAAAACCTAGCCTCCTAAGTTTACTAAGGATAAGCTGAGAAGAAAGTCGCTACATGGAGTGATCTCACCTTTGAATCTCTAATTTCTAAATCATTGTCGGTTTTTAACCCTAATAAATGTCGATTTTTACGATCAAAACTTTGAAAACAAGCACACACACCTAACTTATGAATAATTGTGGGAGTGAAAAGTTAAGTCTCGGCTTACATAGGTTGCTAATATAAGTAGTGTTAGCATTTTACGAAAACGTTTGCGCAAGGGTTTTAGACTTAGTTGGGAAGTATAAAAAGAGGATGACGATTACAATTCCCCGGAGTCACCCATTTTGTGTGATTCCCGTTCCATGATGCCACTTTTGAAAATCAAGCATTTTATTTTACGTTTTATCTCGTTTAAATTACTTGCATTTTATAATAAAGTCAAAACGGGATAGCCTTGATATTTTTGATCCTTTCATTACTTTATATGATCGGATTGCTAGGGACTAGCAATTGCTTAGTGTGGCGGATTGATGAGTGGCCTTTTACTCATCATTTTATACCCGAAAAAACCCCACAAAAACGACCAAAAACACCCAAATGGACCATATAATGTTACAAATATCCTTGGATTGTGTTTTGTGTGTTTCAGGTACAAAAGGATTGAAAATGGGGCAAATACGGACAAAACCGAGCTTGATTTGGAAAAGAGCCAAAAACCGAAGCCGGGAAAGACGATTTTCATTTGGATTTTTATTCGAGCTCAAGAATTTCAAAATGGCCCTTGGATTATATTTATTTGGCAAAAATGGTCCCTTGATTAACTTTGAAAATGTGGCAGATTGGGTCCCTCAGCTTTACATAAATTACAACTTTGGTCCTTGGTTTATTAGCCATATTATTCTACACTAAACTAAAAAAAGAGAAACCTGGATCCAAAACACTACCCAGCCCACACTACAAATACAAATACCCAGCCCATCCCTCCTCACCAAACCCGACCCTTACTAATACTAAAAACACTGGGTCAAATCCCTCTTTTGTGGTCAACATTCTAATCACACAACCCTAACCACTATTCACCCTCTTCATCCTCCTTAATCACCTGATAATCGTCCATCTCATCACCTCACCACACTAGTCCAAAACACCCACATGGTGTTGTCTTTGGTCCCCTCCATCCACCTCAGCGATCCGTGGACAAAAAAAGGAGAATCAACGATCAAGATGTGAAGATGTGGTGAGCACGTTATGATCCAAGGGTCACAAAAGAAAAACAAACGCAAGTGAGGGATACACTCACAAAAGAAGCGGTTGTTTTTTTTTTTAGGTTTATTTTAGCATTTTTTTATCAAGGTTTGTATTTTTTTTATTTTTCAGTTGTAATTTACTCATGATTTAATATAAGTTTTATTTTTATTTTTACTTTTTATTTGGCTTATTGTTATATTACTGCTTATTTTTGCTTATCTAATTTTTAAATTTCTGCTTATTCAGTTTAATTTAAGTTTAATTTCTCATTAGTCTTTTAATTAATATGTTTGCTTCTTCATTAGTCTTTTTATAGTTTAAAAAGAAAAAAGAAAAAAAATATTTTTTTTTAGTTACTGCTTATTCAGTTTAATATGTTTGTGTTCTGAGTTTATGATTTTAAGTTTAAGGTGATGTGCTGAGTATGTATGTAGCATGATCTGTGATGCTTTAGTGTAGTTTATAGCTAAGTTTGTTGAAGTTTATAAGTTTGTTGAAGTTTGTTGATGTGCTGGGTATGTATGTAGCATGATCTGTGATATACTGAGTATGCTAAGTTTGTTGAAGTTTAAGGTTTTAAGTCAAAGGAAAAAAATTAAAATAGCAAAAAAATTGACAGTCCTGGGGTTCGAACCCAGGACAGTTAGCTCGCAACACAAGCAACCAACCACTGCACTCACTTCTCTTCTTTGTTAAACCTTACAAAATTTTATTTAAAACCCTTTTATTTTTATTTTTTTTCCTTTTTAGCTTATTGTGAATTGTCTGCTTATTTTCGGCTATTTAAAAAAGCATTTTCATTTTTTTTTTATTTTTCTTATCATTCTGGTAGTTTAAAGTATTTTAGAAAAAAATTTCAGAATTTTCTTTTTCCATTTAGTATTTTTAATCAATTATTTTCTTTTAAATAGTTTTTAATTTATAAAAAATTATTAAAAAGTCAAAAAAATATTTTTCTTTTTTCCAAAATTTTATTTTTATATTTAGGTCGTAGGAAAATTATTTTGGTACTCGTAGGGTTAATTTTTAATAGATTTGACGTTTTTACTCGTTCGTAGTTTTTCGGTTACGTTATTGATTTTTCATTTTTAGTAGATATTAGTAACCAAGAAACTCTCATCTTTTCAAGCATTTTAATACCAAACCGAAAATGATATTCTCAATTTCACGCCTCGTTGGGAGAACGACCCGGGTACACGCTTATCCGGTTATTACAATTGGTTGTTTTTGCGTTAATGGTTTCAAGTTAACTTTTCTTCGTGAGAAGTTTGACTTGTGATTACTTTGACCAAATATAACCTATTATCACGTAGCTAGAACCAATCTCACAACTTCTACACAACTTCTTCACAACTTATTCACAACGGCTTCACGACTTCTTCACAACTTCTCCACGAATTCTTCACAACTTCTTCACAACTTATTCACAACGGCTTCACAACTTCTTCACACTGGATTCACAACTACTTCACAACCTAGCACTACTTATGTACTCTTCTACTTCTTTACACCTTCACTACTTACACACCTTAACTTCCTCACAACTTCACTACTTACACTATAATCTAGCCTAAGCAATTATGCTCACACCTATCTAACAAATATACACAACTTATACAAAAATGAATGAATGATTATACAAACAACTTAGGTAGCAAGATGATACTAAGTTGCAATACTTCCTCTCTAGTTGTTGAAGGAGTATTCTTCTTTTGCACTTGAATGGTAGAAGCTTGGATCACTTGGAAACCAATGCTTAAGAATATATGATCAAAGGATTTAGAAAGGATTTGGAAGGATAAGAAGAGATTTAGAACAGAAGGTTTGGGGTGCAAAAGGTGAGGAAAAAGTACAGAGATGAACCAGTATTTATAGGCAAATCTGAGGAGCTAGAGGAGCGGGGCGGTCCCCTTAAATAGGTGGCCGGCCCCCTTAAAATTAAGGGGACCGCCTAGTAAAATTAAGGGGGCCGCCCATCTGAACGTTGCTCAGATTTGTCTTTTTGTGAGGAAGGTTTTTCTGGAACATTTTTGCCATTTTTGGTTGAAAATTTGAATTCATAAATTTATAATGGATTAAACATTTTTATTAATACCAAAAATGATTTTCTAAAAGATATAAAATGTTTGTGTCATTTTATAAAAAATCAAGTGATTAAGAAAATGTTCATTTGATCATATAATGCATTAGGCATTTGTTTATTCATACCTTAAGTGATTGAGTTGTAGAAATGAATATTTACAACTAAATACTTGTTTATCTAATAAGTTTATGTTTAATGAGTTTACATTTTGTGATTATCAAAACATAGAGATATCAAGAAGTAGTAATAATGTTTTTAGGCATTATTTATATCAACAATCTCCCCCTTTTTGATGATTACAAAACTTAAACTCATTAAATCCAAAAATTTATTTTTGAACAAGTATTTAGTGAGTTTATATTCACTTCTCCCCCTTTTTGTAGAATCAAAAAGGTTATGCCGACAAGTTTTAGATATGAAATTTGTCGGGACGAGAACTCCCCCTTGATGTGTACTCCCCCTCATTTGAGGGTATCAAAGAATCGAGATATGGAATACTTGCAAGAAAAATATTAGAAGCACAAGCATATATAGCAAAGTATGGAATATAAGAATAACAAACATGGCAAACAACAATTATGGCAAACAAATATTAAGAACACATAGCAAGACATTCATTAATTTAAAGGTCCTAAATTGCCAAAGAGAGCTTTCTGACTTGCTTGCGACACGAAAGCTTGGAAAATGAGAAACATAAGCATATAGTATGCTTAGATGGTTGATGGTAGAGTGTTTGGGATGGAATTGGTTGAGTGAGGGTAAGAATGTTGGATTAATAGAGGTATATTTTTGGAGGTAGAGAGTTTGGAGCGGAGTGGGTTGATTGAGGGTTAGAGTGTTGTGCAAGTGGAGGTGTTGTGCTAGAGTTTGGAGTGGAGGTACGACAAGGACAATAGTTGACATGATTATCAACTTGATTCAAGTTGTGGGGGTAAGGTAAGCAATTTGAGTAGAGTGAGGATGGAGGATCGAGGTTGGCCCTTGTTGTGTTGTGCGAGGTGTATAGCAAGGAGATCACAAAGGTCATGGATTTGGTTTATATCTTCACGGAACCTTTCCTTTTCCGTGAGAATGTGGATTTGATCATTTGGTGGAAGTGGATGAAATTGAGGTGTGTGGTTTGAGGTAAAGTTGGATGTTTGACCAATATGATGAGGGTTTTGAAAGGTTTCATTGAGATTAGTTTGAGGTTGAGATGTGTAGTTTGGAACAAAGGTGGAGGTTGAGGTTATTTTGTGATGAAGGAGGGCTAGAAGGGAGTTGATCCAATCTTGCGTTGAGCAAGGTGTAGGGCAAGAAGAGCACAAAGCTCATGGGCTTCTTTAAGTTCTTCAATGAACTTCAAGTGTTTGGAAGAAGGTTATGATGGTGGAGTGTGGTTGTTATTTGGGATGGATGTTTGGATATGCAACATAGAAGAAGCATGTGAGTTGGTGGGAGGTGGTGGTGATACTCTTGGTGGTGGAGACATTTGTGAGCTTAGGTAATCATGAGTGGATGAGGATGGAGATATGGAAGAAGAGGATATTCCAAGAGTGGTGAGTGTTTTGGATGGTTCATTGGTATGTTGAATAAGATGAGAGGTGTTGTGAATGAGATTGGGATTGTTGTTTTGGGGTTGATCATGCTCTTCATATGAATCATATGAGTGAGATGAAGGTGTATTTTCAGGAGTAAAGATGGATGGTTGGTTATTATGATGAGGTTTGTGAAAGGGCTCATTGGAATGAGCTTGAGGATTGGGAGTATAATTGAGAACAAATGTGGGTGGAGGTGTTGGTTGTTTAGCCACATCATTTGTTGTGATGGACTTGTTTCGGGGGTTTGGTTTTCTTCTCCAAACGGGTTTTTCGGTCATCCTTGCTAACCTTGAGGATTTTGGCTTTGGTTTGATGGGAGATGGCATGATGAGATGTTGGAAGATTATGAGGAATGGGAGTGATTATAGTGTAGGATTGATGGGATTAAGGAATGGATAAAATTTGTTGGATGAATTGGAAGTGAATTTTGGGAAGTGTAGGATGAAATGGGCTAAAAATTCGAAAAGGAGATAGCACTTTCGACCATCAGATGGCCGGTCCCCTTAAACATTAAGGGGGCCGCCCATCTGTAGGTTCCCAGATTACTGAAAATGGGTTTTTGGCAGAAAATTGTAGAAAGGGTTGTGTTTTTGGGTTTAGTTTCAAGCAAGTCCAACTCTTTGAGGCAATTAAGCATGTATTAGATATCGATGCAAAACATGTTAATTAAAGAGATTAAGCAAACAAGTAATTTCATCTAGCATGTAAACATACTCATCAAGCAAGTAATTTATATGGACTAGGAAACAATAAACTACACCAAGTATTTTCTAAATTATATGTAAGTGGGAAGATTAATGAACTATTTGAGGGATCCTAATGTGTGCCTATGTGCAATAAATGGGAACTTAAGATAGCATGGACTTCTAAACTTGTTACAAACAAAATCTTAATAGACAAACCATGGTCCGCTTGATTTGACTTAGTTCACTTATAAATGTCATGTACATAAGTATAGATGACAAATATGTGATCACCATGCATGATTTAAAGAAATGTTTTTAGCATTATTCAACAATGTTTGAAAGTGGGTTTTTTATGTAGATGTGAAAGTTATTTGAATAAAATATATTGGGTTTTATTTCAAAAAATGTGTTTATGAAGAATTAGTAAAAAAAATTCCCAATCTTTGACTTTGATCGAAACAGAATTATGGACATAGATTAAGAAGAAATGTGAGATAGTAAAACATGTTAATAGAAAAGTGAAATAGTCCAAAAAAATCATTTTTCCAAAATGTGAAGTTTCTGTATATTTTTAAAGATACTTGATTTTTGAAAACAAATACCATTAATCCTAGATTAAAAAAAAATGGTTGTTTAAAAAAAATCTCATGCTCAAGGGAATTGGTTAAGGCTATTGTCACATGCCACCCTTTTCTACAAATCCTATGGTCATAAGGAAGTGATGACGAACTTTTATATGTTTGATGCGAGAGTGTTGAATGGGGTATAACCTAACATCTATAGCTCCTTTGTTGTCGCATACTTATCTAATCTTGATGCCATAGTCTACGAGAGCTTGTTTCATCCATAGTTTTCTAACACGAGAAATCTAATCTTACTTCTATGTTAATGATTAATCCACTTAACTCATTTCACTTCATCACCATGAGTTTTCTAATAGTGGACATAGAAGATTTCCATTTTAAACGTTATAGCTTAAGAGGGCCAAAGGGAAAAGAACAAGTAATTCAGGTTCTAAGTAGATTCATATAAGCTATTATGTGTATATATATATATATAACTAGGCATTATGAGCTAAATAGGCATGAAATAACTAGTCATTAATCTAAGCATATATTATAGCAATAAACTTAAAAGGAAAGCGTACCTTTTAGTCTTCAGTAGATTTTTCTTCAAACGCTTCAAGGTGTCATATTAACTTATGGAAGCCAACCATAGATGAGTTTCCGAATTATTCAATGAGTGACGATTTAGCCACTTGGTCCCCATTGTCCCATTTGTCCAAAATTATTTGAACCAAACATGGTTTGCATTTGCATGTATGGTGAAAGTATTCCCCAATGGTTGAAACTTGGTTGAAGTGAATAATTCCACATTGGGTGATTATTATTATTAGGAAAGTTTTGTCTACTTTGATTTCTTCTAGGTTGAGGGGTTTTAGACCGAGGATGAGGATTATTTGGTCTAATTGGAGGTGGAGTTTTAGATCTTAATTTCGGTTTAGAAAATCCAGTTTTGGCTTTCAATGATGGGTTATAAAAACTTTTTACTTCCTCATCACTCGCAATAGGTATTTTTCTATCTTTTATAAGTATATACTTAGGTTTCGACTCTAATGGTTTTTGTTTACTAGATTGACATTCAAACTTTACATTTTTATTTTCACTAGTTGAAACATTATTTGAGTTGAATCCTAGACCGGTTTTATCTCCTGAAGTTCCTTGAACACTTATTATTTTCTTAAGTGAGTTACTACTATTTTTAAACTTGTCAAGTTTGGAAATTTCATCTTTAAGTTTTTCGTTTTCATTTTTGACCTCTAGACATGTTTTACATTCTATAAAAACTTCTTTTCCTTTTTCTAAATGTTGTAGTTTAATTTTTAATTCAAGTACTTCATTTTCTAATCGATAATTAATATGTTTTAGTGATTTATTTTTATCTATGACTTTTTGACCTAATTTGCATAACCTATTATATTCATTATCTAGGTCTTTTTCGTCTAATGATTGATTTTTTTCACTAAAGTATTCGGTTTTGGAAAGTACCTCATTTGATGTCTTTGCCATAAGATATTTTTCGTCGTTTGCTTTGTCCGCTTCGTCTTTTTCGCTATCACTCCACGCTCCGCTAACAAAGGCGCTTTGGTAATCATAACCCGGTGGCTTTGGACATTCGCCAATGAGATGGTTTTGGCTTCCACATCTAAAACACTTTCTTTTCCCGTAGTTATCATTCCTATTTCTTTGAAGCGATCTTCTTTCATCTCGTGGTTGTCTTGTGAATCTTCCTCGTCTCTTGAAAAATTTCTTGAACTCTCTTACGGCCATTGCATATTCTTCATCTTCACTATCATCACTCGAATCGTCATCATCACTAAGTTCCTTTTTGGCTTTTAGCGCAAAAGATTTGATTTGATCTTTCTTGCTCTTGACCGTTTCCGAGTCTCTCTTTATAATTTCTTCGTGGACCTTTAAGTTGCCGATAAGTTCATCAAGCGATAGCGTCATCAAGTTCTTCGATTCTTCAATAGCCGTGACCTTCGCGCGCCATTTTGGATGTAATGCCCTAAGAAATTTCCTTACACAATTTTTGCTAGAAAAAGTCTCATCAAGTACTTTTAAACTTGTGATAATAGTGTTAAATTTAGCAAAAGCATTATCTATTGATTCCTCTTCCGGAATCGTAAATTGTTCATATTGTTGAACAAGAAGATCTATTTTATTATCTTTGACTTGACTATTACCTTGGTGAGTTATTATTAAGGAGTTCCAAATTTCTTTTGCGGTTTCACACATAAAGATCCTTTCGTATTCTTTACGTGGTAACGCATTATAAATAACCATTTTTGCCTCATTATTTTTAGCTAGTTTCTTTTTCAAATCATCATTTTGTTTTTCAAAAGGTACAATTTCATCTCTTTTAGTTAAAGGATTATTTTGAATAGGGGGAAAATCACCATAGGTAATAACATGCCAAAGATCAAGATCTTTTGATTTCACATAAGTTTCGAATCTATTTTTCCAATAAAGAAAACCATCACTTTCAAATAGCGGTGGTCTTTGCATAGATTTCCCTTCTAAATATTTTTCCAATTCCATAGATCGATTCAAGTTTTAAAATACAGTTTATTTTAAAAATCTTGTTTGACGTGGCTCTTGATACCAATTGTGGAAAACTAGAAGGGGGGGGGGGTTGAATAGTTTTACGTCTTTTTAATTTTATTTTGAAAACTTTGTTTACTTTTAAAAACTTAGATTCGAATTTATGTGAACTCAACTCTTGAACAATATGAACAAATATAAGTAAATCTAAATAAACAATGCAAGTAAAGTAATGAAATGAAATGAAAGATAGAGATGGAAAGATCTAACCGCGAGACAAAAGATTTATAGTGGTTCGGCTACAAGGACACCTTCCTTGCCCTACTCCACTCCCCGAGCACCTAACTCGAGAGTTTTCTTCACTATGTCAACAAGCTCCCTTATGGCGGAGAAAACCTTACACAACTTTTTCTTACACCGGTTTAACGACACAAAGCTAGATATCGGGTTCTAATCGTAGCTAGAACCAATCTCACAACTTCTACACAACTTATTCACAACGGCTTCACGACTTCTTCACAACTTCTCCACGAATTCTTCACAACTTATTCACAACGGCTTCACGACTTCTTCACAACTTCTTCACACTGGATTCACAACTACTTCACAACCTAGCACTACTTATGTACTCTTCTACTTCTTTACACCTTCACTACTTACACACCTTAACTTCCTCACAACTTCACTACTTACACACTAATCTAGCCTAAGCAATTATGCTCACACCTATCTAACAAATATACACAACTTATACAAAAATGAATGAATGATTATACAAATAACTTAGGTTGCAAGATGATACTAAGTTGCAATACTTCTTCTCTAGTTGTTGAAGGAGTATTCTTCTTTTGCACTTGAATGGTAGAAGCTTGGATCACTTAGAAACCAATGCTTAAGAATATATGATCAAAGGATTTAGAAAGGATTTGGAAGGATAAGAATAGATTTAGAACAGAAGGTTTGGGGTGCAAAAGGTGAGGAAAAAGTCCAGAGATGAACCAGTATTTATAGGCAAATCTGAGGAGCTAGAGGAGCGGGGCGATCCCCTTAAAT
The DNA here is from genome assembly GCA_021014915.2 of Artemisia tridentata subsp. tridentata. Classification (NCBI taxonomy): domain Eukaryota; kingdom Viridiplantae; phylum Streptophyta; class Magnoliopsida; order Asterales; family Asteraceae; genus Artemisia; species Artemisia tridentata. The sequence goes on from CP139504.1 coordinate 72,512,557, forward strand.
AGGTGGCCGCCCCCCTTAAAATTAAGGGGACCGCCTAGTAAAATTAAGGGGGCCGCCCATCTGAACGTTGCTCAGATTTGTCTTTTTGTGGGGAAGGTTTTTCTGGAATATTTTTGCCTTTTTTTTTTGAAAATTTGAATTCATAAATTTATAATGGATTAAACATTTTTATTTAATACCAAAAATGATTTTCTAAAAGATATAAAATTTTTGTGTCATTTTATAAAAAATCAAGTGATTAAGAAAATGTTCCTTTGATCATATAATGCATTAAGCATTTCTTTATTCATACCTTAAGTGATTGAGTTGTAGAAATGAATATTTACAACTAAATACTTGTTTATCTAATAAGTTTATGTTTAATGAGTTTACATTTTGTGATTATCAAAACATAGAGATATCAAGAAGTATTAATAATGTTTTTAGGCATTATTTATATCAACACATCCCGTATTTTAGTCTCCTTTTTCCCACATTACCAAATTCAAACCTTCCCAACTTCTGCAATTACTGTCAAAACCAAACCTCACACTCCAAAATTCAATTACACCCCTTCAAGATCATATTCAAGACATTGATTTTCAAAATTACCAATCACTTCCACTCTTTCAACAAGAATTGTAAGTTATCTTACTTTAATTTTCTTCAATTTAGAGTCTAGGGTTTGTTCATACATGAAAATTGAATTGGGGCTTTTCAATTTTTAAATCTTTATACTAAGATTAGACAACATGTGATTCCCTTTACATAGGATTTTCATAAACAAAATTGAATCACATATTCATGTCTAGGAAACTTGCAATTAGAAGTCATCAACACTCAAATTTTTCAAAACCCTTAGCACCAAAACATTGAAGTTGCCAAACACCCCAATTCCATTGTTTTCGAAAAATTTCACGAAATTAGGTTCATGAAAAACTTTTCGTGCATTGTTGATGCAAACTAAAAACGTTTTTCTCATGCATACATGATCTCGCGAATATTGATCGAATTACATAATCAATATGTACTTTTCAACACATTTGCTTGAGCAAAAGTAAATTAGGAGTGTTTGGGTAATCTCATTATTTTTAATTCTAGATTCGAGATTACCGCACCTCCACATAGTTTGCATATAGGTACACACTAGGCTCGTGTCATTAATGCAACCACTCACTATTCTAATTTTTCCTAAAATCTTCTTTATAGGAAACAAAAATGTCTCATGAGTATGATTTTGATCATCTTCTAACCGATACCTATACACCCCAAATCTCTTGTGAACCCACAACACCCGGAAACCATATTCGTGCCTATGTCAATCTTGAAACCCATCGGTTTCATGAAGGCGGAGTCGTTGATCCATCCCTAATTTATCATCGGGATATCAACACTTCCTTTAGAGCTATAGGATTCGATTGCTTACCCCACATTAACGAGCACATTTGTCCTCGTTTTGTGTTGGAATTCTTTAGATAAGTTGAACTCGTACGTAACGAGGATCACTCTTTGTCACTTTGGTTTTGGGTCCGAAATTTCTAATTTGTCCTAACCCTTGAGCAATTTGCTCAAATTCTCCGAATTACCAATCATGGGCAATGTACCTATACTGAAGATTGGTGTCTTGAGTCCCTCTTCAACTTTCGTGAAGAGGATATTCCATATTGTTCCTACATACCCTCTCCAACCGAACTTACCAAACTCATTCGTACTCTTAAGTACTCCTCCTCTTACCCAAATCCAACGAAAATTCGTCTGAATGAGGTTCGTCATGAACTACTTTCTTGGGCAGTCATCCTGCAAGAAAATGTTCTAAGTCTAACAGGAAATCGTGAGCAACTTCTGGCGTGTTGTGCTCATATGATTTACTGTCTCCTCACCCAACAACCTTACAATCTCGCCTACTTCTTCGCTAAGCGAATTGTACATCTCAAGGGTAACAAAAATAAATTGATACCCTATGGGATGTTCCTAACCCGTCTCTATCAACACTTCATGAACTCTCACCCTTATCTTCGTAATCCTCAATATTCACTCTTCAAACCCGTCATGAAACCCCTAAACGAGTCATATGTCTTATCCATTCTCATTTCCGAATCCTCCACCCACTATGCACCCTTTGATGATCCAAATCATGAGAATGAGATGCATGCTCAAGACGAGAGTGTGATGAAAACGAGAGAAAGCTCAAGTCATAAGTAGTTAAGAAGAGATTAGTATTACTATTAGGATTTATCTATAATAGATTAATACTATTGCATGCTTAAAGCTTAATCTATCACCTTGCATGGATATCTTATGTGATATTTGGATGATAGCTTATTTTGTCCATTTTTCTTGCATGCTTATGATTATCTTGGCAAATCACATGATGATCTTTATATGCTAGAAGTAGCTTGATATGGGACATATTAGGAAAATAAATCTCTAGTGATTTGAGGCACTATCATTTCCAGGAACTGGTTCCCCTAGAAAACATTCCTCTAGCTGCCCAAAACTAGCCTACACATGAAAATCCGTGAAAACGGTGTCACGGTACCACTAAATAGGCCACGGTACCTTTAAATTTAACGGTACCATGTGATGTTTAGAGGAACCGTGTACCTGTTTGACGAATTTTCATTGTTCCTCCTAAATCCCTGCAACCCTAACCTCAAACCTGTAAATTTTCCAACCTCACATACACCCTAAGATTCCCTTGCTACACCATAGGACACTCCCATCCACTTTAATTCAAATTTCACCCATCTTGCCTATATAAGGCCTCATCCTTGCAAGATTATCTTGCACATCATCTTCAACCTCACATCACACACACACACCATGTCCTCCACACAAGGATCCACCTCTCACATCTCAAAGAAACCTAGAATAACCATAAGACCACCAACAAGACCCCTCTTTGTGGATCTTACAAAAGATGATGAAGCAATGACACCACCTTCCCAAGCTACTCCCAACTCACGATCACCACCTAATGCACCTTCCAAAACATCCTCTACCTACACAACATCTTCATCATCTCCTTCCCTCAATACCATACCATCCTCAATGGATTACACACTCTCACCCATAACTCCATTGGACTATGCCATGCCAACTCCATCACCAACAAACTCACCACCACCACCTTCTCCTATCATGGCTCAACCCATCCAACCTCATCCCTTTGATATACATAGTGCTAATTGCCTATGTTACCTCCACAACCGCAACCTCATCTTCTCTTTGAGAGATGAAATTCACTTCATGTTCTCCTATGTGGAACATCTTTTAACACCACCACAACCCCCCATGATGTCACCATCTCCACCACCTCATAGCCCACAAAACTAAACATGATCTTGTTTAGCTTTTCACAAATAAACCTTTAGGACACTTCTTGGAAATGAAGCTTGCCTCTAGTCATTAGGGATTTATGCTTCTTGTTGTCCATTTTCCTTATGCTTATTATGTAGTCATACTTATGTATGACCCTTTCTTTTCTTTATGAATGGGTATTCACTTTTATAAGGTTATTTTATGTTTGGGGGCTTGGTTATTTAGTCATTTTTGTAGTTGTATATTTGTCATGTGTGCTACATGTTAGACTTTGCATACTTGTTATCTAACCTTGTTTTGTAGCACGAATCATTGCTCGATTCCTTGGTGTCCTCCAAACGAGGGGGAGTATACATCAAGGGGGAGCCTTAGCAACCTTTTTGCTTCGACAAAAAGGGGGAAAATGGGAGTAAACTCATTAAAAACTTGTTAAAATTAATTTTAACCTAAAATGAGTTTATGTTTTGTCATCATCAAAAAGGGAGAGATTGTTGATGCAAATAATGTTCTAAAAACGTTATTTCTATCTTTCGATAACTTCACATTTTGAGGATGACAAAATGTGAAATCACGTTACGTTAAAATTAACGTAAACAAGTTTTTAATTGGAAGATCCGGTTTCTACACAAATCACTCTAGAACAAAGTTACAACTTAACTAATTATCAAAGAAGTGAATTTGAGTTTTTGACATCACATTTTTATGTGACAAAACATTTCTTTCAAAAATATACTTTACAAATTATTTTTGAATAATTAAGAAATGTTTTAATGGAAAAATAAGTTTAAAATACATAACAGCTATTTTTCCCCCCAAAATCAGCTCCAAACTTCCCCAAATAAGTTTTCACCAGAAAAGACAAAAAATGGAGCGTCTTTGTCTGACACGGTTCCACTAAATTTAGTGGAGCCGTGGGTGATTTAGTGGAGCCGTCCCCCTATAACGGCCATATTTTTTTTGCCTATAAATATCAGCCCACTTCACAGATTTTCTTCACTCTTTTTCACACAGAAACTTCTGAGTTTAAATCTCTCACACCATTTTCTTTTCTTGATCATTTAGTTTAGTTTTTCTTTTGTTCAAGAGTGATCCAATCATCCAACATAGAGATCCTCTTCATTCCTCTTCAATAGCAAGAGAAGAACACAAAGTATCCAAGTTGGTACAAGGTGTTGTCATTCCTCTTCAAGTGCAAGAGAAGAACTCAAGGTATCCAAGAAGATACAAGAGTTGTAGTAGTTGTTAGGTTTCTTGTAACATTTGTTACATCCTTGTTGTATCATAGCATACATCAAGATCATTTTTCTTTTGTGAGTGTGTGAGTGAAGATCATTGTGATCTTATAGAGATAGTAAATATCTCTTGAAGCCATTGGGCTTGTGTGATTGATCAAGAAGATCAAGGGTCAATAGGATAGTGTTAGTCAAGTGAGTGTTGATCATTATGATCGTGTCGAGATCTTGGAGATCTCTTGAAGCCATTGAGCTTGAGTGATTGATCGTGTGGATCGTGGTAGATTGGTGCTAGCTAAGATTAGCACTCGACATCTAGCTTAGTGTCAGAAAACAAGTTAAGCGACGTGTACGATTTTCTCCGCCTTAAGGGAGTTTGTTGACATAGTGCTTGAAACTCTCGAGTGTGGTACTCGGGGAGTGGAGTAGGGCGAAGAAGAGCTTCGTAGCCGAACCAATATAAAACCTTTTGTCCCGGTTTGATCTTTCCATCTCTACTCTTTACTTTCATTACTTATTATTAGTTAGTTTAGAGTGTAGTTCATATTGGTTTTGTTTGATTACACATAAGAATCGAATCAAAGGTTTCCAATAGCAAAGTTTTTAAGAAGTCCTAAAAAGATTTAAAAGAACTTAAAAACCGGTAAAACTATTCAACCCCCCCTCTAGTTTTCCACACATACATTGCATATACATTCTTTCTTAGTTTACTAACCCATTCATTCATTCATTTCATTTGTAGAGATCTATCTTTTGTAGCAAAGAGATTAAGCATCAAGGTTCAACACAGTGTTGTAAACCTTTAGTTTAGTTACCATGTGATATTGTATTAGCTCACACATCATTGTTTATACCAAATATTCAGTAGTGATCGGTTAGTGTTTTATTCCTCAAAACACATAGAGTGTCGAGAGTGGTTGTACCCTTGTAAAGAACTCGGTATTTAGCTTAGTACCAGAAAAAGGTTAAGCGACGTTGGGAGTGGTTTTACCCTTGTAAAGAACTTAGTATTTAGCTTAGTATCGGAAAAAGAGTAAGCGACGTGTAAAGGTTTTCTCCACCTAGAAGGGAGCTTGTTTCTTAGTGAAGAAAAACTCTCGAGTTAGAGGCTCGAGGAGTGGAGTAGGGCAAGGAAGAGAGTCCTTGTAGACCGAACCACTATAAACATCTGTGTTGTGGTTTGATTGTTCTTTCCTTACTTTCTTTACTTATATTGCTTGATTATTTGCATTACTTTGAAATCACGTTAAGTACTCAAAGCGAATAAATTTAAAAAGCGGTAAAAACTATTCAACCCCCCTTCTAGTTTTTCACAGAAAATCTTTTATTTTGTTAAGGTTATACCCAATATCTTTTAATTCTTATCTCTTTGATTTTCGGTTTGTAACTTGAAAAAGGAAAACGTGTATTATGAGTTACACCAGGAAATATGTCGACTAGTGTTTTAGGATTTGATTAGGAAACAAAATGTGACAATTGAATTAATTAGTTAAACTTAGTTTAATTGTTATAAATTTATATGTATAACATAAAGTATTTATCTTAATTATTCAATAATTAAACTTAGGGTAAATTCAAATTAGTTATAAAAATATGAATCCAGATTTTAGGGTTTTACAAAAATTTCTAACCCTACACCGAATCCTATTCTTCCATTTGCTGTTGATAGAGTCGTACGTTCTTTGTGAACCGGTTTCATTTTGAAAATACGCTATCACCTCCTCCCAAAAGCGGTGCCTGTTAATAGCGTTTCCTCGCTTGGAATTTTATAACACATAAACCCAAGCTCTACAAAGCGCGATCTCTTCTGCCTTTGTCCATGGTTCATTTTATTTTGTCGGTTCGGCCTTCTTGTCTTTGTCCTTCGCCTTTGTAGCACGTCGCAAAGGCTTCCTTGGTTTGATGGGTGATGTCTTTTCGACATCGTCATCATTTTCAACAGGGAAAGAACCGTGGTACGAACCGTGGTAAGAACCGTGACCCGAACCTTGCCCCATCGACGGATCTTGACTCGGATATTGTTGCGTCGAATAGTCATCCATATAATCCTCCAAATCCATATCAAGATTAATACCCCGAAGCGGGGAATAATCTTCATACGGTTGGGAAGAATGCAAGAAATCCATGTTAGGCCGATACGACGACCCACTTGGTTCTTGGTGATAATCCGTATTAGGACAATACGGTGGAACATATGAACGATTAACGTAAAATGGGTTTTCATTTTGTTTCGGTTGCGGTAGTCGTGATGGATATTCAAAAGAGGGTGCACGAAATCGGATACCCCGATTTTGTGGTGGTGTTATGCCGGTTAGTTCGAAGTTGTTTTCCGGCGAGAAATTCAAATTCGGGGCATTTTTTGTTAGTCGGGATCGTCGGTCTTTTGATGTGGGATTGTTTTTCTTTGACATGATGAGAAGTTGTTTATGGATGAGAAGTTGAATATGGATGAGAAGTTGTTTGAACTGTTTTTGAAATTGTGTGTTTAGAAGTGTGTTTGAGGTTGATATTTATAAAGTAGGAAATGTTTTTTTTTTTTTTTTTTTTTTTTTTTTTAAATGTAACGGATATAAGGTTTAAAAGTCGGTCGACTTTTAGACCGACTTTGGATTTGTATTGTACTTGACCGATATTCGACCGATTTACCACAATGCATTCGACCGATTTGGAGATCGGTCACTTGGATAGATCGACCGATATTTTACGTTCGAGTGTGAGCAGCCTAAGTTTTAATCATTCAGAGGTCCTTGGCAAAGGTTCATTTCCTTAGTATAGACCTTATGTTTTTGTTTGCTTTCATTTTTAGTTTTTTCTTTTTATTTCTAGTGTAGGTGTTTGACTTAGTTTTTTTAGATCCTCATTAATCATACTGTACTATACTATAGTATACTTTTCGGTTTAACGTAATGGCCTATGATATACTAACCCCCTTATGATGTCAAATCATGGGGTGGGTAATATTTGGGTCAAAGATTCTCTTTTTGGGACAGTATATTACAGTTTTATAGTTTTTGTCAGTTTCTGTTCCGTATTTCTATTCCGCACTTTTAGGTTTATAGCTTTTTGATATAAACAAAATTATAAAAATAAATAAAAAAATAAAGAATCTGAAAAAAATAACGGGGGTGTGAATTTCGAATTTGAGGGGGTGGGGGGGTGGGGATAAGCTGGGCCTAATGTAATTTCTGAGCTTTTAGACAAAACAAAAAAATCAGGATTACCCCTTCACATAAATGTATCAATGCGAGAAGCGAGGAACCATGGAAATGTCAGCCGTGAAGCAGAGGTGCACGAGAACTCTGGTGCTGAAGAGTGATAATTTCCAAGCATCTTTAACACCCAATTGGAATGCAAGCAAAGCAAACTGCTTCTTACACGAGGAAATCACGTGAATTGCTGACATCTATATAATAGGAACTTTTTAATATCGAAAATATGCACTATCATTACAATAAGAGCACACGGTATGATAACGTGAGAAGTGAGTGAAAGCTTTACTATTTTGAGTTAAGGCTCAAGTTACCACACCGTCTAAGTGAGTTAAGGCATTGAGTTAAGGAGTGCGTTAACCCTCTAACGTGCGTTAAAGGTGGTACTTTTTTGTGAGTTAATGTTGAGTTACCACACCGTGTGGTGAGTTAAGTTATAACTCATATTTTTTTAGTTGAATTATGATAAAAGTGAGGCTCAAAATGTTGAGTTATGATTGAGTTATAATAAGGGGTGTTTTTTTAGTTAAGGTTAAAATGTTAAAGCTGATGTGACACTGACGTAGCACTGAGTAAAACTTTAACCCTAGTTACCACACCGTGTGCTCTAATAATCTTTTAATTATATTATACTGCTTACAATGATGAGGTGTCCCTACGACATTTGCTGGCACGTGAATTAAATCTACCTGTGCGTTCATCTTGTCCTACGTGGTTGTCCACCTCGGTTTCAGTAGTTAAATATACTTTTTTTTTATCACGTTTGTAGCCTAGTTGTATTGTTAATGACTTGATAATCACGTTTTATGCAAGCTCCTAGCTAGTTTACTCGTTCATAAGATATATAGTTTAACAAATAATGCATGCATGATCTGAATATCGAATAACAACGGCCACTAATTATGTATTAGTTTACTTGACGAATAGACATGATTTTCAATGACATCAAGCTCAACTCCTACACTTGGATTCAATCTAAAGCAAAAAAAATACTCTCTTAGATGGATAGATCAGTTCATTAATCCTTGTAATGCTCTTATGTAATCTTGTTTTTGCTTTTTCCTAGCTCCTTGCTTGGATGGCTCTTTTATATAATTCTGTTGTTCCGAAAAAATAAATAAATAAATAAATAACTAGCTTAGAGATATACCTTCACATTTTTTTTATTTTTTACTTTTTTTTAAACGGCACCACACTTGAAATCCGACCCCCGATTTAAACCATCCATACGGGTAGGCCCTGGGACCCGAACAACTAGGAGAGACCCGCGAAGGAAAACCCTTAGAACTCACGGCTTCGCAATAGGAGGAAAACCTGGATTTTTTGTCTCTTGCGAGACTTAAACCCTGGGTAAAACCTCCCCAAGCTCCAGAAGGATAACTTCATATATTAGTTAATTAAGACAACTTCTTTAAGCACTCGAGAAGGGATCGAAAATATAATATATGATGTATGATGTATATTTCGAGAAATGGTGTACAACTGACTTCAATATTGTTTATGCATCCATTTTCCATGTGTAAAAAGGATTAGAATCTGCAATGTCATCTTAAAGTTTTAAAAATAAATGAAACAAAATTATAAAAATACTTCTGAATACGTACACTTTTTGATTCTTTGAGTTTCGATATCACATGTTTGAACACAATCGACACACGAGAATCCATTTATATGCCATAATAAACAGACGAAACATTTAGAGACCATCGACTTATTATTGTCGAAAGAGGGTCCCGAACATTAACAAAATAAGTTAGAACAAATGTTAAGTTTGTGAATACTGGGCCTTCTAAATTTGAATCCACATAAAACTTGGAACAAATAAAGACAGCTCATTATCATGGCCCTTGGGCTTCTAGCTAGTTTCTTTCAGAAATTCTTACTTTCATAGTAGTTTCACAATGAGTTTTCTTTTTATTACAAAGATGATCTAAGGAATATTTATCTAAATAGGTTATCAATAACATACTTCAATTCATACAAAGATATTATCAAAATATTTATAGGCTAGAATCAAATATACAAATTCTATACCTTTTGGTCATTGGATGAACAAATTTGAAAAAATAAATTTAAGCTCAAAAATGGATTTAGTACGACGACCAAGAAAAACATTATGGCCACTTTTCGAATGGGAGAGAGAACTACATATCCGCACAAATCTATAAGAAGAAAACCATGCCATAAATTTTCTCAAATATATATTGAGAGAATCTGGAAATAGTTTTTTTTTTTTTTTTTTTAACGACAATTTTTTTTTTTTTTTTTTTTTAACGACAAATTTTATTAAAAACACTTTAGCAAGGAGCTAGAAATCCGACATCACATAGGAATTGTACAAGCTTTTATTGGGTCAACAATCCAATCGATCCAATTGGGATTGATTTTCCTAAGAAACCACAAGTGAGAAAGAATTTTAATTTCCTCAACGAGAGTATCTTTTCTAGGGGTTTCATATCAAAACAAACCCGGTTGCGATAACGCCATATAATCCAAAGCTTAGTTTGGAATACCCGTCAAAAGCAGTATTGGATTGAAAGTTAAGGTTTGCCGAGTACCCCCAATTAGAGATTAGGTCGGCCACAGTTTATCAGAATAATCATTCTTGATCTTTATCATATCGACATGTTTGAGCTCTGCATGGCTAAGATCCCATGCATGTTTTTTTCATACACTAATGCATATGGATAGAATAAAGGTCCAATAAAGCCTTTAAACGTTAAGAGCTCAGAATCTCAAATGGTCATATTTGGGATGTAACTTTTTTTTTTTAGAGCAACTTAATGAATTTATCAATATCAGAATTATATTAAACTCGGCCTTTGCGGCAGTAATGGAGAGCCACTAGTTCAAGTGATGTGTTTTTAGCATTTTTGAGAGGTATTGAGTGTGTGTGATAGTGTATTTAGGCTTGGAGGAGTGGTGTGGCAAAACGGGCAAGCTCTGGATCGGAACACCACTCCCTCTCCTTACCGCAAAAAACCGATGCTCTTTCGGCATCTTTTTCCCGCTGGATCTACAACGAGAGGAAATAAAGAGAAGATGAGAATAGGCTTATGTAGAATAGAATGGAGATTGGAATGTTAAAAAATGAAGTGTGACAATTTTCAAAAGGAGAACTTGCAATTGATACCATTATCCAAAATACTGAATATAGTATACACAACACATGTAATCAGTTTACTAGATACAAAACACATGAAGTCAAAAGCAAATCTCCTATAGTTAAAGAACACAATTTACATATGAACGTTAGAACTTGTTAACTAGTTTTCATTTTACATACGTGAATTATACATTGAATCATTATAGCTAATTAAGCTTAGAAAGGTAAATTTTAGGCTTTTGTACCAAATTTGAAACTTAACTTTCTAGGCAAAAGTTCAAACAATAGTTGTATCAAAATTCCAAAAACAAAGTATTTGGTAGGAAAAAAGTTTATTGGTTGGTTGTCTTACATTCTAATAGGGATCGTAGTACGTACTTCACTAGAGGCCATCAATTATTAATCCCCTTTAAATCCAAAGCCAATCAAACAAAAAAATCTAGGAGAAACATTGAACAATTTGTGAACCATTTAAATATACATAAATGATAGCTAGGGACAATGGTTTAGAAGGGGCAAATACATGTGATAGGTCTCAATATGCCATAACAATTTTAAATATTTGACAAGGGTTCCTCACTTCTTTGCCAACACATAGGCCACCTCGAATGTTCTTTTTATCCCCAAGTTCATTGTATCTTTTATCTATATATACAACGCTAAGTCTTATTCATCCTCTTTCAAATACATATATATGATTCTCTTTATTTTGTCTAGTAATGTTCAATGCTAAAAAGATGATGTAAAGTTTTGATGGATGAAATGGACAAGGCTTGTCTACATCATGCGATATAATTGATATAAACGAGTATGATTTTCTAAGTTTCTTTCAAAACATATAAATCAATAATTTTAGTTTTATGATTATAAGTACCGTTCGAGATAACTTGAGCCCTACGATAGTAATTAAACATTTTTAAAAAATTAATAGAAATGTTAATCATTACCATTGTATAGTTATGTATTCACAACGCATTAACTTTCCAAAGGTTTATAAGTAACTTACTCACGTACATTTGATTATGAATTGTTTATTTAATTTGTTTTCTTTCGAATAAAAAAAAGGGTGTTTGAAGTCATAAAATCATACTCCCTCCGTGTCAAAATTATCGTCCACATTTTCATTTTAAGATGTCTCAAAATAATTGTCCACTTTCCTTTTTAAGTAAAAACTAGAGAATATAGTAGGGGAATATTCTCTTTGAGTGGTTGAAAATAAAAGTGGCCCCACTTTTATTAAATTTTGTGATTCTTGTCTTCTGACAATAATTTTGAGACGGAGGGAGTAATAAAAAAAAAAAAAAATATACAAGATCGATATTCGTGGAATTCACAAAGTTGGTGGGTCATATAGCACATAGGATTATGACACGACCTAATAATAAGTTGGGTCTAGATCCTTAAAGAGATTTTAAGTTGTTCGTCTTTTTGAATAGGTGGGATGTATTCAAAGTTTCTCTTGTTTATTGCTTGTTTCGGGGAACTTGGTATGGTCGATTTTTATATTGTATGGTCAATTCATATATTGTATTGAAACTATATAGAAAATCTACGAAATTCGTGTGTTGGATCTTGCTTTTTGGTTTTCCTATATGTTTTGTCACATATAGAGTCACAAGCATGGGAATCTAAATCATACATCGGTAGAACTCGGGATCTCATCGGTAGAATCTCATTGCATTTTGATTTTTAGACAAGCTGGTCTTGCCAGCAATAAGAATATTAATACAAATAATCACATACAAACGTTATTTCCAGTTTTCTAACGATATCTCTACGCTTTGTTAATAAAAAATATAAAGCTTATTACATAAAGGTTTAATTACATAAACATGTTTAGGCATAGTTATCTTTTGTCGCAAATCACTTAATGTAAGAATATTAATCTTTAAAGCTAGCTTAATCATTAAAGATGTTTTTATCATACATAATGCATCAAAATACTTGCATCATTTTATAAACTCTTGCATAAGTTTATAAACATTCATATCAAATTTATTTAACTTCATTCTAAATAAAATGTTTAAAAAAATTCATTTTACAACTAGCCAAATTCTTCTATTTAGGGAATTCAAACCCCATCCTTCATTGAAATAAGGATTTACCACCCTTGTCATAATCCAAAACAAATGAGGAAGGCATAATATGTGTTTTTGCATATAAACACGCATTAACCTTTTCTAGTCTTAGAGTGTTTAACAATTTAGGAAAACATCAAACATGCTTTGGCTCAACTCTTTTTTGTGAACTGTAGACCCATAGATCCTGCAAAGATCTGTGAAAGCCTTGAATAGAAATTCCTCTTTGCCTATTCAAACAAACCATTTTGCTACCTTTCAACTCAACCCTTGCAAATAAATCTCAAGCACCACTAAAACTTTCATTCATAATAATATTTAATTATTATTTTTGTTTTAATTCATTCAAAGTGATTCACCATTCAACATCAGACTAGAGTGAGTTAGGTTATTATTGTAGGCTTCAAAACATCACAAGAGAAAGGTTGGTTTTACCTAGTTAGGACTCGATATCTAGATTAGTAATATCGGTAAAATTATAAGCGGTGTTGTACGGTTTTCTTCGCCAATAAAGGAGCTTGTTGAATTAGTGAAGTAACTCTCGAGTAGGATACTCAGGTGGTGGAATAGGACGAAGAGAAGTTTCGTGACTGAACCACTATAAATCCTTGTGTTTAGTTTGATCTCTCATTTACTTATTTTCTTGCATATATTCATACATATTGTTATTCTTTGTTTCTAATAAGGTTCAAAACTAAATTTTAAAGAGCAAAACTATTCAACCCCCTATCTAGTTTTTCACAATTGGCATCAGAGCTACGTTACCAAAGATTTTTAAAATATATTGTATTTTAAAACTTGAATCAATCTATGGCTAGAAAGTCATAAATAAGGGCAATTCATGCAAAGACCATCACTTTTTAAAAGTGATTGTTTCCCTATTGAAAAAATATATTTGAAACTTATGTAAAATCAAAAGATATCGACCTTTGGTACATTATCATTTAAGGTGACCATGAGCTCATTGTTAGAAACATTATTACGCAAAGAGATGAACTGGTTCCTTATGATCGTCAACATGAAGAATATGATTGCAAAAAAAAAACGAGGCTAAAATGATTTCTTAAAATGCTTTACCTATATAAATATGATATATATATATATATATATATATATATATATGTGTGTGTGTGTGTGTGTGTGTAAGAGAGAGAAACGCTCAAAGAAATTTGAGAGTCTCTCTTAGTGATCTTCTTGTTCAATAATTTTATTTTGTTAGTTACGTATTTATTTAAATGAAAAATAGTCAAAAAAAAAAAAAAAAAAAAAAAAAAAAAAGGCTTCAATATTAAGGGTGTGTTTGGTAAAAGTAGCAGTGAGCTGTGAGCAGTAGCCACAACTCACCGCTCACAGCTTCTTAAAGAAGCATTGGAAAAATGAGCTTTCCTAAAAAATAGCAAAGTTCACCGCTCGTTTGACAAACAAACAATAAAAATCAAAAAACTCATTGCTCACCGCTCATCGCCCCAAAAAGCTCCGCGCCAAACATAGCCTAATATTGACGCAGGTGTCCGGACGGACCAAATCTCTCGGTCTTCCGGACGGCGTAAGGCAGTCCGGAAGAATCCGGAAGGCACAAAGGTCGTTCGGATTATACAGGCTTCAGACATGGAACAGGTGGCATCACCTCTTGTACAGGTGTCAGCTGCAGACCACCGCCGCCGCCACCCCAGGATTTACGGGATTATGTCGGGGACATGTCTCCTGAAAATCCGGCGCCGCCAGTCCAGGTATCGAGGCTGAGCACTATAAATACTCAGCTCATTTACTGCTCTCAACTAACGTTTTGACCCGCATTTACTTCTCACTACAATTGATAGCCTTTCAGAATATCAAATACTTACTTTCACACCGGAGGTGGGTCCTGGGATAACACCCAGGGCGAGCCTAACGTGTGCTGTTGTGTGCAGATACCCTGAGGACCTCCAGTTACCGAAGGGATCAGCACCCAAGCCTCTCGGAAGAACCCTTGCGGAGTTCAACCGGCAGGCCCTCATTATTTGTTTGAAGCGGTTGCAAGAAATCAACACCTAATATTAAAGCACCATTTTATTGACGATGCCACTCAGTAAAATGTATGTTGTTATAGCTTACTCTTATATTCTTATTTACGTCGTGGAGTAATTGAGACTTCAAGAAGCAGCCTATCTAAGTTGAGTTCAGTTGCAAAATGGAAAGAATATATATAGTAGTAAGTAGTACTTTAGTTTATTGTGTGTTAATCGTGCCGATGGACTATATACGGCTTAGAGGCTTGAGTGCTTGACTATTAACTACTTTGTATTGGTCTTGAATATCTTGTAGATACTCCGTCAGGCCCGGTCTGATTCAGGATTAGTTAACTGGGCTTGAAGCTTAATTTTTGTCTTTTTGACAAGTTTGAACCAAGACCAGAGACAGGCCCAGTCAGTATTATTAAATTATTTTGCTATTTGTGTATTCTAAAATCTAAACTTCTTTTTTCTGTTTTTCTAATAAGATACTTTCAGCCAATCTTAAGTCAAATATGTTAAAAATTGTGCTTAAAAGAAAGAAAGTAGTCAAATATTTGACGGTCCGGCGTTTTTATTCGAAATGCTAATTGCTAGAGGAGTTGAAACAGTTATGTGATTATTAGCATTCACTCATTTACCACTGCTTTAGTCGGCAAAGGGTAGAAATAAATGGTCCTGGCGGTAAAGGCAAGGGAAAACATGGTTAATGAGTGATAAGGAGATTGGCTATGACAATGAGCTTTAGGAGTATAGTTCAATGTCAACCACACTGAGATGTTTCTTGGTGACTGACTTTTAGAAGCACATATGTCTTGCACCGCAAACAAAAGCCAAATGTACTTAACATGTTATCTTTCAGCGGTTGAATCAGAAGTTCTTTGGTGATTTGAAACCAATGGCGTTGCAAAACATTTCATTGTTATTGATATCACTCATTCACTCGTGAGTCGTGACCCCATTAAACAAAGCATGTAATCGGCATGGCACGTTGTGTAACATGTTGAAACCAGCCAAGTCGATCAGCGGATTAAATGTTTATACAATAATAATTTTTATAATTTCTAAACCTTTTGGTATTAGTTAGTATCTTTAATTTGATTAGGAAAACAATTTTACTACAATAATAATTTCGTTTTTAAAATAGACCAATCCAAAAGATCATATATGCTCTAAATACAGTTGGCATGGCTTTCGACATGCTACAGATAAATTGTGATCCAAATCAATAGGTCAAAATTCAGCAGCAAATACAAGGGGAAAAAAAAAAAAACACAAACACACACACACACACACTGCAATTCAACAGTGAAATAATTACCAAGGGGAGTAAAGTAGGTGGTCCTTTATTTTTGCACCAAACATATTAATTTGGGTTGTTATATTGGTTGGGGACTAGAAGCCAATAAACCAATGTTATCTCTTGTGTTTCCCAACACATTAGGGAACCATTATCGTGCACGCAAATTATTGAAAAGTGGCGATATCTTGAGTTTCCAAACTAAATTGTCTAGGCATAGAAAGACAGTCAAATTTAGAAAAAGAACACATTGTGTGAAGTGCAATTCTCACAGTCGAATGGAGTTCTACATTTTTCATTTTTTACAAAAAATTGGATATCTAAAAGACGGTTAAATGAACGATTTAACCACTAGTCCGTTGATTACAATGACAACATACAATTTCATAAAATGAATGAGTAAAAAACTGCTTTTACACTTGTTTGTAGAAACTAGCAATGGCGTGGCTGATATGATATGATAAGATTTAATCTAGGAAAGAATGATATCAGCCATCCAGAAATGATGAGAAAGATATAGCACAAGCAAATAAACATTACCTAGACTTAAACACAAATAACTTGTCAAAATGCATGGCACGTAAAACAGCCACTTAAGGAACCTAACTGCGGAGTCCTGATCAGTGAGATGGCCTTCTGTGAAGATGATCTTGAAAGTTGACGTTGGGACTGGTTAGATAAAACCGACCCTCTCATATCTTGAGCCTTCTTCTGAGCTGATCGTAGTTTGTTCATAATCTTATCCATCGAGGATGATCTCTTCTTTTCCAATTTCATCTAAAAAACATAACACGATAACACATGTCAAGACTCAAGAGTCGAATGGTTTTATGCATGATAAGTAAAATTTCCATGTCAAGAAAAGTAAAAATGAACCTCAAGTTTTCGTATAGCAGCTTCTGCTTTTGCTTTCTGCAGGTTCTCCCAAGCAGTGATTTTAGCTTCCTCTCGTTTTACCCTGGAATAACAAACAAAAATTGAATAAGTAAGATTGCATAAGATAACTGTGGTTATGAGACGAAAAAATAAATTTAAAAAGTAGACATACTTTGAGAGGTTTTTGGTCATTTCTGAAACTTCCCAGTCTGCAGACCGAACCTCAAGGGCTTTTCTTTTCCAATCATCCACCATTTCTGACCCGGACTTCCTACCAGGAATTGGGGTTCTAGTTTTCTTAGACCATTTTGACAGACCAACTTGGTCATCAACCTGTACATCCCTGACATCTGCTTTAGAGGTCCGGATTTGCTGCACCTCGACAACGGGTAGTATAGAATTTGACAAGGAGACAGAGTTCCTCATCCTAGGAGATGAGTAGGGACTACCCTCGGGGCTCATTTGGGTTGCCATGTCTCTCCTTGAAACATCACGAGAGATGTTGGTTGAAGCATCCAAGACACAACCAATTTTACCATCTGTATAAAGATTTAACAATTCATAATCAGAAAGCCAAAACTTACTCATATTACTAGATTCTTATCTCTTATTATTAAACATGAATATGTCAGAATCTTATCACAAAGAATCAGGCATACTTGAAATAGCGACAAAAGAAACTGAAAATGAACGTGGCCAATTGCCTCTTGAGTCAATATCTACACGTGTATCGTTTTTTAGTAGTGTACCATGTAGCTATCTGTAATCTGGTAGTCTCTTCCTGGCAAGTGATCTAACTTCAATGAGAGCAGTCCGTTTACCCATAATTTGATGATTTTATACCAAGAAATAGTACAGCAGTCAATAATCCGAAAAACATTGGCACTGCCACTTGGGATATCCGTTTTCCTTATGTTCATCTTTAGGAAAGATAATAGACTTCATGGTTAAAAGTTCAAACGATCTTTTTTGTTAGTAATTTATATAATGCATAAAGATGCTCGTTCTGTCATAGTTGTATCCGTGAGAACTCCTACCCAATTTGGTGGTCCAGTGATATAATGTTCTCTCTATTACTCTGTCCCTTGTAATTCTCATAACAATATTTCATGCTGATATTATCTTAAATTTACATATGACAAAAACAATATTCTAAATGTAATGATGCTTTAACAAAAGACTGAAATCCTGATTTCCCTAACTAAAACTTATGTCAAAGCGATGGCGAAATCATAAACAGACGACTCACCATTACTATTATTCCTACCGTTTTCAAAATCGGAGTCTCATACGAAAATGCATACCACAACAGGAAACGAGTATTCATTCTGCATACAAAGCATATTAAAGACCTATAACAATGCATACACTATATGTCTTAATTTGGGGAAAGTAGAATACATAAAGCTGTATGTCCAAATTATAGGTCTCTCTAAAATATAAATTAAAACACATAAAGAGAAGCTACTACTGCACCTTGAGTTATACGCAACAATGACTGACTCAGTGATTCCGAGCAACCATGTACACTGACTGACCTCGCCATACAAGGCTCATTCAAAGAAGGAAAATTCCCACTGCTACCATTTCCATCATCATACCTTATTGACAAACCATCACCACCACCATTTACTCTACTTAAAAACGGCGATCCATTAAGTAAACTCCCAACATGCCCACCATCAAACATATGCACAGCAGGGGAATACGTAGAATTATACACAGAATTAGTAGGCCCAAGTGGCCCACTCTTCGACTTCTGCCGCCTTTGCGGCTGTTGTACCGCAGGCCGCAAACCACTATCTCCGCCAACTGGACTACATATCCACCTCTCCGCATCTTCCCATTTAGAAGGCAATGTCCTTCCACTAGACATCAATCCAGAACTCACATGCCTCCTATTACCATTTGTATTCAACGCCACACGTTCCGAACTCCACCCTTTCTGAATCCCATTACTCGCAGGACGATAACTAGGTGTTACTGGACTTGGAAACATATTAGCCCTTTTACTCGAAACCGAACCTTTCATAGCTAATCTCGGAGAATAACTAGTCACATTTATAGCTTGATTATTGAGATCAAACGACGTAGGTCTTTTTCGTTCCGACTTCCTTAACAATATTTCAGATCTTGATTTCCTATATTGGCAATCTAAACAATAACAACATCAACATTAACATTAATTTAGTTACATAACAACCTATAGCTAACAGTAGTTGTTATTGACAGCATAAAAGTGATAACTACCACATTTTCGCAACATATTAAAATAATAATATACCTTTTAAAGCTTGTGAGAATGAGCTTCTGGCTGAATCTAAACCTTGATTTTTGTCACAATCTAATTCTGCATTAGTGTATTCAATAATAGCTACACATACAATTAAAAAAACAAAAAAACAAAAAAAACAAAATCAGCTCTAAGATTTACTTAAACTATTATTTTATAAAAAAGTGTATATACCTTTAGCTTTTTCCACTTTTTTCCTAAAGAGTGGCGAGGAATTATTATTACTTGGATCTAGATCTGGACCCCTCGCAGATACTGACAAATGCTGTAAGTAATGATAATCATATTTCAAAAACAATTAGTACATTATACTGACTATCTTAAAAACTGAATGAAATATGATTACAATTACTTACTAGAGACATATCGGATGAATCGCGATCAAGTACATCCGAAGCGGAAGAGTATCGGTCAACGCTAGCTGAAGCAGAAGACGAAAAATGGCTAAAATTGGAGAAAATTACCGAGTCAGGACTAGCATCGCGAGCACTAGTACCAGGAGTACCAGTGTAGCTTGATCTGGTGGTGATTTTGTGAGGTTGGTAGCTTATAAGGTCATGCATTGTTGTTGTTGTAGTTGAAATAAAAATGTGTGTGATTTAGAGTGAATAAAAGATGATTACGGAGAAAATGGCGGGCATCTTGGAGTGGAAAAAAGATTAGAGAGACAGGTGGTATCACGAGGAATATGATGGTGTTTTTAGCATTTTTACTGTTGGAAATATATTGACTGTAGCAAAAGATAGTGGGGAGATAATCTTGTGTTTTTAGGGACATTTGTTTTTGTTTTAATTTATGTGATTCGGGATTTTTGACTGAATTTTTGTGATCAAGACAAGTTGATTAGTAGAGTACTACTTGTTTTTGTTTTTTATTTATTTATTTTTATTTGTTAAACAAAGTTTTGGCTAAAATATCTATATTAGCGTATTGGTTTGCTAATTGTGATTAAGCTTAACTTAATTGAAAAATTAATAAGTAATTAACATTAAATATTTTATAATTTATATTTAACAAAATATTAAATAATTATAATCATTAAATCGATATAAATATGAAAATAAAGAGCTCATTAAATGCTATTTTTACACAAAAATTTTCAGTATTTATTTATTATTTAGTATTTATAATCATTAAAATCCTAGTCGTATTTATTTATAGAGAAAATATTTTTTTTTTAATTTTTATGTGTATGTTATTTTAGTTAAAATTTTAGGTTGTTTAACTTATTTTTCAGTATTTATAATCGTTAAAACCCTACTTGTATTTATTTATAGAGAAAATATTTTTTAAAATTTTTTCAATATGTTATTTTAGTTAAATTTTTAGGTTTTTTAACTTAACAAGATAATTTGCAGGTTATGTGTTTATAGATTCCTTTTACTGTTATTTCGAAAAGTGAAACATGTATGTCCACTTTCTTTCATTACTTAGGATGTTGTTTTACATTTTTTCGTATTAAATTATATATCCACTTTCATATTGCAGATGACTTTAAGAAAAGTAGAATTATAACATTGTGTACTAATAAATATCATGTTAGAAATTCAAAATCTTTTTAATTGATTGAAATGTGAAAATACATTTATTTGATAGGAAATCAAAATAAAAAGAATTGAATAAATATTCTGGGATTCATAAGCACTAAGAGGACGTCTGGTTCACCAAAATGTGATCATTTTTATGGGTTTTGTGTTAGAAACACATGAGAAGATTGTGTGTGGTAATAAAAAATGTAAGGTTTTAAATGTAGTGGAACTCAGGAATAGTGCTAAAATGATGGGTTTGTTAAATCACTATCCACGTGGCCATTCGCCGTTGCTCGCCACCACACAAGTGATCCTCGCCGATTGTGCATTCACCGGGGAAGTGACGAGGAAAGGTGTTGGGAATAAAATGATCAAAGTCAAAGAGCCTGCCAATGATGAGAAGAGCCTGCTAGTTGATTTTGTAGTGTACGAAGATGTTCTACCAGTACCTTCTGGGTAGAAGGTACTGCTAGCTAATGAAGAGCCTGCCAAGCTTCTGTTGTGTCGATTAGATATTCTGTAATAGATATTTAGTTGAATTATTAGTCTTTGTACATTGTTATACGTTATGTAGAAGTAGAATAGTCTTCTGTGGTGACAGAAGAATATATCAGAGTGTACATGGGTAGTTGTATTTAATTGTAGGCGCCATAATAGTCAAAGTATAGTATTATATTCATCTACTTGACAACATGTAATAAGATATCCTTATCTTATAAAAGGATATCTTAGTCACTTCTTCATGCATGCATCTTAATGAACCAAATAACCAAAAACAAACTATCTCTCAAGTAACTTAGTTACTTCGAATCACAAATCCTTTTACAATCTTTGATTCAAGATTACTTTGTAATCCCGGTGATATTTAGATCATCCGTATTATTTCATCAATAATATTGAATCGTTTTGTGTTAACCAAAGTTGTGATTATTTGTTCATTGCATTCTCTCATTTACTCAAACTCACCATCTTGTGTTCTTTTAAAGTGTGTTGTAGTAGATTCCGCATGCTAAACACATTCAATACATAAATATCTCAATCAAGAACAAACTAAACGTTCCACAAGTGGTATCAGAGCTAGGCTTGATATTTACTAATTTAAAAGAAAAATGGATGTTGAACATATTCAGACAAATGTTGCAGCTAAACTTCCATTACTGAAACAAAATGAGTTTGAAATGTGGCGACTCAGGGTTGAACAATACTTTCAAGTGCAGGATTATGCACTTTGGGAGATTATTGAACAAGGCAATTCATTTAAACCCCAAACCACCACAACAACAGTAAATGATGCTCTTGTAACAACAATACAAACCCAACCATCGAATGCAGATGAAAGAATTCAGAAGAAAAATGATCTCAAGGCAAGGAGTATGTTACTGATGACTATTCCAAATGATCAACTTCTGATTTTTAACAAATACAAAGATGCCAAAACCCTCTTTGAAGCTATTGTGGCTAGGTTTGGTGGTAATGATGCTACCAAGAAAACACAAAAGACACTTCTCAAACAACAATTTGAGAACTTCACAGCCACAACCAATGAGTCTTTGGACAGTATGTTCAATAGACTTCAGAAGCTTGCAAGTCAGTTAGCCATCCATGAAGTAATGATAACTCAAGAAGATCTAAACTCTAAATTTCTTAGGAGTTTACCTTCAGAATGGTCTATGCATGTCATTGTATGGAAGAACAAGTCAGATATTGACCAGATGAGTCTCAATGATCTCTACAACAATTTCAAGATTGTAGAACATGAAGTCAAGAAGACTACTGGGTCAAGCTCAGGAAATATGGCATTTGTTTCATCCCCAAACATCTCAAAGGTTGATCATGAAGACAAAGGTGGCAGAGAAGAAGGTACTGCTAACACAACCTTTGGTACTGCTAGTACTTCTAGTAGCACTAAATCCATTTTGGATGAAACAATTGGGTGTGCTTTTCTTACATCTCAACACAATGGGTCTGTATTAACATTTGAAGACCTTCAAGAGATTCATCCTGATGATCTTGAAGTAATGGACCTAAAGTGGCAACTTTCACTTTTAAGCATTAGAGCTAAGCAGTTGATGATGAGGACTGGCAAGAAGATACTGATAGATGGAAGTGAGCCTGCTGGCTATGATAAGTCAAAGGTGGAGTGTTACAACTGCCACATGAAAGGTCACTACTCTAGAGAGTGTAGAAGACCTAAGAGGCAAGATGACAGAGGTAGAGGGTTTGACAATAGAAACCAAGGAAGCTTTGAGAAGAAAGGAAGCTTTGAAAGCAAGAGTAAGGTTGTTGAAGTTGCTGAGCCAAAAGCAATGGTTGCTATAGATGGCATGGGTTTTGACTGGAGTTTCATGGGTGAAGATGAGTCAACTTCTGATGAATTGGCTTTGATGGCATTCTCCACCCCTGAGGTACAAATTATCAAATGTCCTAATGATTGTGAATCTTTTAAAGAATTAAAAATCATAAGTAAAGCTTATGATACAGAAGTATTAGAACATAGAAAAACCATTCAAACCTTATTTGACCATAAGTGTGGTATGTCCAAGCTAGAAAAACAAATCACTCACTATAGAGAAAATGAACTTACCTTTACTGATGCTAAAAATGCTCTTCAAAGACAAATATTTTTGAAAGATAGAGAAATAGAAATGGTAAGGACAGAGTGCACTAAAGTGACATTAGCTAGAGACAATATTCAACTGACTGTTACTAAATTGGAAAATGCTTCTGAGTGTACTAAGAGCATAGTTGAGACTCAGTTGAATAAGAGAATAAAATCAGGGATAGGATATAATAATTGTCCTCCACCTTATAGAGGAATTCCTTGTCCACAAGGTAGTGATCTTGCTGCATCAGGTTTACATGAATTTGTTGCAAAACCATTAGCTAAACCTGTAGTGATAGGTGAACCTTCTGAGAGTGCTAAGAATGTCTCACTCTCCAAGGTGCTCACTGAGAAGAGACCAGATGTCCTAATTATTGAGGATTGGGTATCTGATGATGATGAAGATGAGACTATTCCTATTAAAGGAATCAAAGTAGGACCATCCAGTCCTAAGAAAGTAGAAGTTAAAGCTAAAGCCAAAACTGTTTTGAAGACAGTTGAAAGTTGTAAAAAATGTAATAACAAACCTAGGGGAAGCCAAAGAAATTGGAACAACCTTAAATCACAACAACTAGGTGATGACTTTGTTATGTTTAATAAAGCTTGTTATTATTGTGGTAGCTTTAATCATCTTCATGCTTATTGTAATAAATGGGTTTCTGGGAGTAAATCAAAAGCTAAAACAAATGTTACTCAACCCAGAAAAAGTTTTGTTAAGTCTAACACTACAAAAGATAATCATACTGTTAGACAACATAAGCCTGTTATTACAAAATCAACTGAAAAGGGTACAAGAAACACTTTCAAAAGTGTACCAAAAGTTGAGAAGAATCCTATTCAAAAGATAAATGTGGTCAAAACAAAAGTTTGGAGTCCAAAAACCAAAGGTCCTGCTAGACCAAAAGGTCCTGCTAGACCACATGGTACTGCCAAAATTGGTATTGCCAAAATTGGTACTGATAGACCAAAGACCACACAATGGATTAGAAGGGAAAGTGCTGTTAAGGCCTCAGCATGTTGGATTTGGAAACCAATCCAATCAAAAGGTGCATCAACAATCCTGAAAAGGTTTGACTTCATTGATGCAAGAGGCAAACCCAAGTCTGTCATGGCTTGGGTACCCCAAGGAAACTAATGTGTTTATTCATGTGCAGGAACATTCAACTGATAGTGAAGATCAAGGGTATGTTGATAGTGGGTGTTCCAGGCACATGACAGGCAACATGTCATTCCTCTCAGATTTCAAAACATTTGATGGAGGATATGTTACCTTTGGGGGAGGAATTAAAGGAAAGATTACTGGTAAAGGTACTATTAAAACCAGTAAAATAGATTTTGAAAATGTGTATTTTGTGAAAGAACTTCAGTTTAATCTTCTTAGTGTCTCACAAATGTGTGACAAAAAGAACAATGTTCTATTTACTGACAATGGATGTATGGTTCTTTCTTCTGATTTTAAGATGCCTGATGAAAGTCAGATCCTTCTTAAAATTCCAAAAAGGAACAATATGTATAGTGTCAATTTAAAGAACATTGATCCCAAAGAAGGTTTAACTTGTTTGATAGCAAAGGCCTCATTGGATGAATCTATGCTTTGGCATAGAAGGCTTGGTCATGTAAACTTTAAAACAATCAACACTATTGCAAAATATGATTTAGTAAGAGGTTTACCCAAAAAGATTTTCCAAAACGACCAAACTTGTGTTGACTGTCTAAAAGGCAAACAACATAGAGCTTCTTGTAAGCCCAAGACCCAAAACTCTATTACTCAGGCTTTACATATGCTTCATATGGATCTCTTTGGTCCTACTAATGTGTGCAGCTTGAATGGAAAGAAATATTGTCTGGTTGTTACTGATGACTATAGTAGATTTTCATGGGTTTTCTTCTTAAGATCCAAACATGAAACTAGTGAGACACTTAAAACCTATATCACTGAGGTAGAAAACCAATCTGATAAGAAGGTTAAGGTCATCAGATGTGACAATGGGACAGAGTTCAAGAATAGAGTTATGGATGACTTTTGCAAGGAAAAAGGCATAAAAAGAGAGTTTAGTGTAGCTAGAACACCTCAGCAAAATGGAGTAGCAGAAAGAAAGAATAGAACACTTATAGAGGCTGCTAGAACTATGTTAGTAGACTCTAAGTTGCCTATTTCATTTTGGGCTGAAGCAGTTGGTACTGCTTGTTATGTACAAAACAGGGTTCTTGTGACAAAACCACATAGAAAAACACCTTATGAACTTTTCTTTGGTAGAAAACCATCTTTAAGTTTTATGAGACCTTTTGGTTGTCAGGTTACTATTCTCAATACCAAAGATCATTTAGGCAAATTTGATGGAAAAGCAGATGTTGGCTTTTTGATAGGGTATTCCTTGCAAAGTAAGGCCTATAGAGTGTTTAACACATGCACTAGGCTAGTTGAAGAGAATCTTCACATAGAGTTTCAAGAGAAACTTACAAATGTGAAAGGAGTTGGACCAGATTGGATGTTTGATGTTGATAGGCTTTCAGAATCTATGAATTATGTGCCTGTTACAGGTACAAATGCTAATGAAAATGCAGGTTCTGAAGATAATGTTGAAATTCCTAAAAATCAAGATTTCATCTGGATGCCAATTTGGAAAAGTATGGATCTATCTTCAAATGAAGAAGGACCTTCAAACACAACAAAAGAAGGCAATGAAGAAGATCAAGGAACTCAGAATCAAGAGAATCAAGAGAGTGGTGCTAATGACAATGGTACTGCCAGTTCTTCAGATGGTCCTGCTAGTACAAGTATTGGTACTGCTGAGCCATTGAATGTTCAAATAGATGATTCTTTTCAAGAAGAAGTTGGGATTAGCAATCTTCCAACTACATATGAAGTTCCTAAAACACCAAACACTAGAATTCTCAAAGATCACTCAACTGATGATGTGATTGGAAGCATAACTTCTGGTGTTAGAACAAGATCTCAAGTTGGTTTATCTCAAGTCTTATCCTCAGATGAAGAAGGGTTAATCTCCTCTCTTTATGAAGAAAAGAATAATGATAATTCCAATATATGCCTGTTTTCATGTTTTCTATCTCAGGCTGAACCCAAAAACATAAACAAAGCTTTAGATGATGCAAGTTGGGTGGAAGCTATGCAAGAAGAGCTTCTCCAATTCAAGATTCAGAAGGTTTGGATATTGGTTGATTTACCCAGAGGTCATAGGGCAATTGGAACCAAATGGGTGTTCAGAAACAAGAAGGATGAAAGGGGTATAGTGATCAGGAACAAGGCTAGATTGGTAGCACAAGGATATACTCAAGAGGAAGGGGTAGATTATGAAGAAGTGTTTGCTCCAGTTGCAAGACTTGAAGCAATTAGGCTTTTCTTAGCCTATGCTTCATTCATAGGCTTCACTGTCTATCAAATGGATGTTAAGAGTGCATTTTTGTATGGTGAAATTGAAGAACCAGTATATGTATCTCAACCTCCAGGCTTCATTGATGCTGAGTATCCAGATAAAGTTTACAAAGTTACCAAGGCTTTGTATGGTCTACACCAAGCTCCAAGGGCATGGTATGAAACATTGGCTTGTTTTCTACTAGAAAGTGGATTCCAAAGAGGCAGGATTGATCCAACTTTGTTCATCAAAAGGACAAAGGAAGACATCTTGTTAGTGCAGATTTATGTTGATGACATAATCTTTGGATCAACAAACCAAGGCTTGTGTGTAGAATTTGAAAAACTTATGCACAGTAAGTTTGAAATGAGTTCCATGGGGGAACTTACTTTCTTTTTAGGTCTCCAAGTGAAACAATCCAAAGAAGGCATATTTATCAGCCAAGATAAGTATGTAGCAGAGATCTTAAGGAAATTCAATTTTGCTGATTCTAAGGTTGCAAGTACACCAATGGATCCAGACAAAGGGCTACTCAAGGATGCTGAAGGAGAAGATATGGATTTGCACAATTATAGGTCTATGATTGGATCTTTGATGTATCTTACATCATCAAGACCAGATATCATGTTCTCAGTATGTGTGTGTGCAAGGTTTCAAATACATCCCAAAATCTCTCATCTCACAGCAGTCAAAAGAATCTTTAGATATCTTAAGGGTCAACCTAGGTTGGGTCTTTGGTATCCAAGGGAATCATCTTTTGAATTGGTGGCTTATTCGGATAGTGACTATGCTGGTGCAACTCTAGACAGAAAATCCACAACTGGTGGATGCCAATTTCTTGGTTGCAGACTAATCTCTTGGCAATGCAAGAAACAAACAATGGTGGCCAACTCTACAACTGAAGCAGAATATGTTGCTGGTGCAAGTTGTTGTGGGCAAGTTCTTTGGATCCAAAATCAAATGCTTGACTATGGGTACAATTTTCTTAACACCATTATTTATATTGACAATAGCAGTACTATTTGTATCATTAAAAACCCAGTTCAACACTCAAAACACAAAACATATTGAAATCAGACACCATTTCATAAGGGATTGCAATGAGAAAAGGTTAATTCAAGTTGTTAAAATTGATTCTGAAAAGAATTATGCAGACCTTCTCACCAAAGCTTTTGATTTAGGTAGATTCAAATATCTTGTAGGAGGTATTGGAATGATAAATCTTTGAAAATCATATGTTTTTGTTCATAAAATTAACTGGTATTGAATTTTTAACATGGTACTGCTAGTTAGTCAAAAGGTCCTGTTAGTTCATAATTGGTCCTGCTGATACAAAATTGCTATGTTTTGTTCATATAAATGCTTGAATGTTTACAATTATATAGATCAAGTGCTCTACACTTTGTTCTTTTGGTTATGCAACTAACACATTTCAGGTTGATAACAAAACAAGAGTTCTTTCAAACAAAAGGGGCAACAAAAGTTATATTCATTTCAGGAGAAATAACAATCTCAGGGGAGGAATTTATAGCCCAGAATGGAAGAAAGACCAATTGATGAAAGAAAAGACAAGAGCATACAAGATGATGCAGAGTTGAAAAAGAGATAGTTAGATCACATATCTAGAAGGGATGAAGCATTTCTCAAGGAGAAAGTTCTATCTAGATCAAACTAAGAAATGTTTTCAACTCAAAGGCATGCTATTAGATGATTTCACTTGTTGAGCCAATCATCCAAGATACACAGCATCATTGCCTGATTTAAATTTCCTCCATCCAAGGAAATTGCACCATCTTTTGGGCCATCATGGCTTTTGGTATTCATCTCACCAAGTTTTCACAAACTTAAGAGTTGACTAGTCCTTAAGCAAACGGCTTTTGGTAAAGACAAATCAAATCCGTTAATGGTTGATAGTTTACCAAAAACTATATGGTTGTTAACTGACCATACTTAATTGTAAATAGTTAGCTAGTCCTTAAGCAAACGGCTTTTGGTAAAGACAACTCAAATCCGTTGATAGCTGGTAGTTTGCTAAAAACTATAAGGGATTTTTAAAAACTTTCAAAGGTACTGCTAGTACAAAAATGGTACTGCTAGAGTACAAAGGTACTGCTAGATAGCCGTTGAGCCTGTCAGAAAAAGTTTTAGTCTTTAGGCCTGGTAGTTAAAATTAGCCGTTGGGGTAGTTATGTAATTCACTGATGAATATATTATATTATATTTTACATATAAAAGATCTTTTTAACCGCCTTTTCACTTACTTATTTTAATCTTTATTATTGTCGGTTAAAAGTAATTCTCTCATATCTTCTTTCATCAGTCATTATCATAATTCACATACATCTTTCATCTTCTACCAGTACTACCAACAAATCCCACCATCATATTCAAAATTTTCATTATGACTTCCACAATTGATCTAAACTTTGTTCAACGTCACAATCAGTTAGCATTTTTGGAGAAGTCAGAGGATAATGCCTCATTTCATCAAGTAGTGGACTTTTTAAACAACTCCTACATCAGGTTTGCTTTGCTAGTCAATCCCACTATTTATGAAAATCAAATTTTACAATTTTGGGAATCTGCTAAAATTAAAACTTCTGAAAATGGGGAACAAAGAATAAAAGCCATAGTGGATGGTAAACATTTGACTCTTACTGAGTCATCCATAAGAAGACATCTTCATTTGGATGATTCTGATGGTATTAGTCAGTTACCAGATACTGAAATTTTTGAAAATTTAACAAGAATGGGGTATCATGCTGAGTTCAACAAACTCACTTTTCTGAAAAAGCATCTTACTCCACAATGGAGATTTTTGATTCACACAATCCTTCACTGTTTGAGCCAGAAGAAAACCTCTTGGGAGCAATTTAGTGGCAACATGGCTTCTGCTCTCATTTGCTTAGCTACAAACAGAAAATACAATTTTTCTAAATATATTTTTGAAGGATTGATAAACAATGTGGATAGTAAAACAAAATTTTTGATGTATCCAAGATTCATTGGATGCATCATTGGAAAATTACAACATGTGTTGCTTCCCACAGACTCAGTTTATGAAACACCAAAACTTTCTCAAAAAGTATTTTCAAATATGAGAATTGGTTTTAGAGGGGAGGAAGTTCCACTTTTTGATGAAATGGTACCACAACACCCAGAAGAACCAACACCATCTGCTGATACACCATCATCTAGTTCTTCACATGGTTTCATTTCACAAACACATCAAAAATCACCAACACCATCTCCAGTACCATCAGCAACACCACCACCATCCCCACATCATACATCACAAACCCAATCACCTCAGACAATGCAAGAGTTGAAAGACAAGGTGAAGTTCTTAGAGAAAGCTCTTAAACGTCAAAATGAAAGGTTTTCTAAGATCAACATCAAATTGGTTAAGAGGGTTAAGAGATTGGAGGGTGAAGTGAAGAAGTTAAAAGGTAAAAAGTCTGCAAAGGTTGTTTTATCTAGTTCTTCACAGTCAGATACTGATAGGATAGATCACTCTTCCAAAAAGGGGAGGAAGGATATGTCTGAAGATGAGGAAGAAGAGGAGGAACAGGCTCAATTTGAATTCCATGATGGAACTCAAGTTTATGATGAAGAGCCTGTTGGAGCAGGGCAAGAGCCTGCTAGGGCAGAAGAAGAGTCTGCCAGGAGAGAAAGGCTATTGGCTATGGGGTATAAAGGGTCTGCTGAGAGAGTGTACAAGAGAAAGAGGGTTTTAATTGCTGATGAGCAATCTTCTGCTCCATCACAAGATTCACCTCCAAAGGATAAGGGCAAAGGTATTCTAATTGAAGATGAGCCAAAGTCCAAGAAGTTGAAAAGAACTCAGCAAATTCAGATGGCTTTAGGAGAAGAAGAGGCCAAAAGAGTTCAAGAAGAAGAGCTAAAAGCTAGAGAAGCTTCAAGAATGCTTGAAGAAATGAAAGAGCAGAAAGAAGCTGAAGAAGCTGCTCAAGCTCTTCTTGATACTCAAATTGCTCAAGAGACCTTTGATGCACAGATGTTATGGATTATTAACAATGATCCAATTGTGAAAGGTCATGCAGCAAATATAGTAAATGACAAGACACTCAATTCTGATGAGAAGACTGAAGCACTTGAATCTTTCATCAACAAGAAATACAAAGAAGCAGCTTTGGCTGACATTTTTGAGAAGATGAAGGAAAGTCAGAAGAGAGGTTTTAAAGTGGGCAAAACTAACAAAGATCAAAAAATCTTTATGAAGAAATTTTTGAAGAATCAGGCAAATTGGACTGATTATCAACTTAAGAAGAAATCTGCTGATGAAATCTTCTTTTTATATCTTCAAGCCTACAAGAATCTTTACTATAATGTTCCATCTGATGTACATCCATCTAAGAAGAAGGAAGATACTCAGAAGAAAGAAGTAGCAAAATTGGATCAAGGGCAAGTAAGTAAAATGTTGATTACTTTACCTACTATCATTCATGCTGATCCAATTAGGTCTAGACACCCTATAATTGATTGGGAAATACACCATGATAGATTTGGTAAGTCATGGAAAATATTAAGGGTTGGGGGACAATCTGCTATCTTCAAGAATTTTGAAAATTTAGTTAGAGCATCTGATAGAGCAGATTTGGAAGAATTGTGGAATCTAGTGCAGATTAGGTTAGCTACAAATTCTAGTACAGATGCTAAGGAACAAGAGCTTTGGGTGGAATTCAATAGAATGTTTGATCCTGATCCCAAGGATGTTCATTGGAAATTTCCCTATTATGATCCTACAACAACTTGGGAATTTCTAAGTCATAGCCATACTCATCATCTTTTCACACAGAGTGGGATAGAACTTTTTATGTTAGCTGAGAAAGAGTATCCTCTTAGCTATGAAGTGCTTAAAGCTATGATCTCCAAGAGATTAAGGTGTGACAAGGATGAAGAAAACTCAGAGATTGTTCAGAGTTTGCTAAGAAGCATATCTGAGCAATATGAAAGAAAAAGGAAGGATAGAAAGTAAGGTTTTTGGAAGAGTTCTCAAATCCTCAAGGTATGTATTTTATTCATCAGAAACTTGTGTATTTTAATGGAAATAACAAGTTTAGGGGAGGATTGTTGGGAATAAAATGATCAAAGTCAAAGAGCCTGCCAATGATGAGAAGAGCCTGCTAGTTGATTTTGTAGTGTACGAAGATGTTCTACCAGTACCTTCTGGGTAGAAGGTACTGCTAGCTAATGAAGAGCCTGCCAAGCTTCTGTTGTGTCGATTAGATATTCTGTAATAGATATTTAGTTGAATTATTAGTCTTTGTACATTGTTATACGTTATGTAGAAGTAGAATAGTCTTCTGTGGTGACAGAAGAATATATCAGAGTGTACATGGGTAGTTGTATTTAATTGTAGGCGCCATAATAGTCAAAGTATAGTATTATATTCATCTACTTGACAACATGTAATAAGATATCCTTATCTTATAAAAGGATATCTTAGTCACTTCTTCATGCATGCATCTTAATGAACCAAATAACCAAAAACAAACTATCTCTCAAGTAACTTAGTTACTTCGAATCACAAATCCTTTTACAATCTTTGATTCAAGATTACTTTGTAATCCCGGTGATATTTAGATCATCCGTATTATTTCATCAATAATATTGAATCGTTTTGTGTTAACCAAAGTTGTGATTATTTGTTCATTGCATTCTCTCATTTACTCAAACTCACCATCTTGTGTTCTTTTAAAGTGTGTTGTAGTAGATTCCGCATGCTAAACACATTCAATACATAAATATCTCAATCAAGAACAAACTAAACGTTCCACAAAAGGACAAAAAACTTTTGCAGATAAAAAACATTTCGTTTTTCTTTTCTTTTTTTTGATTTTTCATTTGTTATTTGTGTTTGTGTGTTTGTGCGTGTGAATAAATGTGTGTGTGTGAAGAAGATAAACTTTTTTTTTTTTTTTTTATTTTTTTTTTTTTTTTAATTTAACAATTTGAACTTGTTTGAGTGTGAGGGCGTTTGGTCTTGTTGTAACTTTTTGGTGTAACTTTTTATAACATTTAAAGGTTTTTTTTTATATATATATTTTTTTATAAAAAAATATTATTTTTTATTTTTAATTGAATATATGGAATTTAGTTTGTTTGAAAAAATAGAAAAGAAAATAAAATGGGGGTGGGTGGGGCTCAAATGACTTAGTTGTTTTGTGTTATAAGTGAGGGGGTATTTTGAAGTATGAGTGTTGAAATGATGTAGCATCCGGTAATAGCTAGCCAAATCTCTTCATGATACTCAATGCTTTAAGTGATGAATTTCAAATTCAGTTGGGCCAATGAACCACTAGACACAAATGCCCTTTATTTCTTCTTCTTTCTCACCTAGTAATATTAATGATTAAAGGGCAGTTAACCAACTGAGCTAGCTCAGCTGGCCACCAAAGGTAACCTTTGGGAGGTATATTTGAAGAGGTCTCAAGTTCGAGTCTCACCATGGACCTTCATGGGCGGAAATAAATAGAAGCATGAGTGGGGTTTATCCCCTAAGGTGAAGGTTCGAGGCTTGCATACTGCCCAATTGGATGTCACTGTGGTCTCAAATCACTAACTAATAACTCGCCGTTCAAAAAAAATGATTAAAGGGCAGTTATGTCATTTATGTTTAACTGGTGTCAAAGCTGTATCCAAAATTCGGACTACCAAACATGTCAAAGGTTTTCAAATCATGCTATTTATATTCCTTCCCCATTATAAATTATGAGTGGTGATATATAGGTCTAACAATGAGACCTAATAATAGACCTACTCCATTCATTTTTTAACAAAGTGTATTACATTTTTTCTCTATCATTATTTCCCATAAATCAATTTTTTAAATGCAACAAATCATTTTTCATAAATTATTTTGAGTTTAAAATACATTATTTATATTTTTACCAACCAAACGCCCCCTAATTGAGTTTGTACAGTGGACTCATTTGAATATACTAAGAGCACTGGGTACCCTCGTGTCGTTGGAGTGGTGCCGTTCGCAAAAAGCGCTACCACGTCACCGAAAATTCTAATGGTACGAAATCTTCAACGGCACCAAAAAAAACCCCTTCCCTCGTACAAATGTGGTGCCATAAGAGCGGTGGGTATCGTGGAGCCATTCTCCTCATGCCGTTCTCAAAAAGTGATGCCACATCAGCAAAACACTCAACGGCACCAGAAAACCTTTGGCATCACATTTTGTGCCCTTACCGTTGGCACCAGAAAATGTGGTGCAGTTGGACCTTTTTTTTTTTTTTTTTTTTTTTTTTTTTTTTTTTTTTTTTTTTTTTTTAAACATAAACAATATATAACTAAAAAAAGACATCAAATAAAAAAGACATTACATAAATAAGGACTAACGATGTAAACAAAATAGAGACTAACGATGCAAAAAAAAACACTAACAAGAGCAAATAATGTAAACTTATATAACAATAGGGTTTAAAGTGAAAAAATATATATATATATATATATATATATATATATATATATATATATATATATATATATATATATATATATATATATATATATATATATATATTATATAAAGTCAACACTGTCTTCCTCCTTCCTCCTTGCGTACAGTACGTGTGACAACTGGTAATTTCAGGAACCTTTAAGTTACCACATTTCGTTTAATAATTTATCACTAGGACGTAGACTATATTTAGTCCACAACACTTCAGTGTCTTGCTCCTGCTCCGGTTCACAATTTTAAACCCTAAAACAAATTCCTATTCTTAAAGTACTTACGGTTGTCAATTCAACAAACACTATTCGTAATTTAAAATTTAACACCCGATGTACCCAATTCTCCCAACGATTATTTCTAACATATTTTTATACTTCCAAAATTATTTTAATCCAAAGTTCTAAAAATATTTCCTGATGCCTAAATAAAATTCTTTAATAAACTTACGTCTTACTTACGTACAACTTTTGTAATCACCAACCAACAACATACCTATTTTTAAACACCCAATACATACAACTATATCACTCTTGTAATAAAAATTCTTTCCATCCTACATGTATGGCCACCCCTTCCCACTCTCATGTCTTTTAGATACTAGACAAACTTTTACACAACATTTATTAGTCACATCATCCAACAAAACATGTCCACTTTTTGCTTTTGGCTAAGCCACCAAAATTGTTCCCTTGTCCCCCCACTAGCCCATTCGCCACCTCAACACACAGACCAAATCTATTTCTTGACCCAATTATCTAAGTTGAATATCTCTAGTATTAAATAGGCCACAAATATCCATTCTTACACCAACTAGTTCAAGTGAAAAACAACATATCACTTCCTATTTCATAAGTAAATCGACCCATATTAAGGAACAAGGAAGAAAGGAAAGCTTGTTGGGGCTAAATCTAGTGTCATTAGAATACTTTATCAAGGTTTTGGAGCATAAGTCTTGTGGTTAAGCTAGTATCTTACACTCTCATCTCACTAATTATTTTTGTAAGTAATCTTACAAAAAGTTCATGTTTTTCATGTTTTTCATGTTTTCATGCTTGTCAAGTATCTATGCTTAGTTATCACTTGGTACATGTTGATAAAGTTTTACATTTACAATGATCCTTTAACAAAGATGATGTTTTTAACAAGTCTTGGGTTACAAGAAATCTAGCTAGTGAAAATTTCCACAAGAATGAAGATGAAAACAATATATATACATGTAAAACTAGTAAATTTGTAGTTTTATACATTCTTGATGATTATTACATGAACCTTGGAATGTTGTTAAGTCTATGTTTAGATCACTATTATTATGTTGAGGAGGTCATGGGTGAACTAGGACAAGATGTGAAGTGGTTTGGAATGGGATAGAAACTAGAAAACACTCTTCTGAAACATCTATATAAGCTACTGTCCCGTTTTGTAAAAACTGGAGAAATCAGTAGGTGGTGAGTAGTTTTAGGCTAGAAATATAGAAAATAGACTCGATAACGAAAACGTGGTCACTTGAATGAGTTAAAATGGGCTTATAACGAAAAAGATACGTTGATTTCAATTTAGACGACAAAAACTACATTTTCAGAAAAACCTGAAAAATACATTCTGTCCATATTTTTGAGAAGTGAAAAACTGAGGTTATATGATGTTTAGACTAGCCGAGACATTGAAAAGCCTAGAGTATGCTTAAATACCTTCGCGGAGATATGTCAAACTTAAGAAACGGAGTTACGACGCGAAAGTTATGGTCAAAAGAATGTTTACGTCAACATATAGTTTTGACAGCCTATTATTTCTCTAATAGAAAGCTGATAGAATTTTTAGGAATATATTTTGGACCTTTTAGTGTACATTTTGGTTAAAATAGCGTAAACGAAAATGGTAGAATGATAGATATACTTATTAGGCACGTTAGAAATGTTTGAAATAACCATTAACCTGATAACAAAAATTTGGTCGCAAGATTTGCAAGTAACGTTTTCTAAAGGGATATTTCTCTAAATAAAGGATCAAATTGCCACAACAATATATTGACGACAAATAATACAACAACATGTACAAGTGATAACGTAGAGTATGAACTTGAGTGCATGGCTTTGTTTCGAACCTAAGACATATGTATTATTTAGGTCGCGATTAGAGTTATCGGACTAAATTTTGCCGTTTACAATTTATCAAGCGGGATTTGCTTTTGCTGAGGTGAGTTCTCGTAGCCCCATTTTTAACGTGTTTTACCGTGGGGGAAAATGGTACTCAATGCTTTACAAATGTTTTCATGCTGTGAATTAATGCTTTACATGATTTTGGACATATACGTGTGATGATGCAATTATATGCTGTGATATGTATGTTTTGTGATTTCATGACTGCGCCACTGTTAACTCTCTGCTGAGAGCCCACAGGTTATAGGTTCAGTTGGTGTAACTGTTAACTCTCTATTGAGAGCCCACTAATTGATAGATCTATCGGGGTAGCTGATGCGTGGTTTTGTGACCTTACAACAGGTTTTACCTCTCGAGGGATCTCAAGAGGCTTACAACCCCACCAGGCAGTGTACCTGACCGATGTAGTATAGTGTAGTGGTAAGTACGGGGGATTGATCGTTCTCCACAGGGAATAGTGTTCGTTAGGTGTGAAAGACTACTCTAATAGGTCTAAGGGTTGAGGAAGATTCTTTTTGTGTTTTTATAATTTTTTATGAAAGCAAGTAAAATCTCGGGTTTGAAAGAGTGGGCGGAATTAGTTGCTAGTCAACTAACCCAAAATTACTACGGATGCAAATAAAATAAATAACTGAAATGAAAATGTGGTGAGAAACTTATGTGTAGAGAAATGTGTTTACTTAGATTTCCTTACTCCCT